>CM054142.1:11491740-11524240 GCA_028751875.1 Rapana venosa
TAAAATTTTATTTTTTTATTTTTTTTTATTGCGAGGATAAGGAATAAATATGACTTTTTTAACACCAGCCCCATTGTGATGCTTTTTGTAAAAATTTGTCTTCGTCTCAGGGCACACAAGGGCCTATCCTCCAAAAAGCAAAACCTTTTAAAACATGTGCCAAGATTTTCTCGTGCTTTGCACCAGGACCTCAGTTTAAAGTCTCATCTGAAGGACTTTTATGGGTATAGAGAGACGGCACTGATGTTAACTCCATAGGGGGGTGTGTGTGTGTGTGTGTGTGTGTGTGTGTGTGTGTGTGTGTGTGTTGTGTGTGTGTGTATGTAAAAGAGATCTCTGTATGCATGCACATAATTATGTATGTATGTATGTGTATGTATGTATTGTATATGCATTATGTATGGAGTATGCTGTATGCGTCCATGCATGTTATGTATGTATGTATGTATGTATGTATGTATGCATGCATGTTTGCATGTATGTATGTATATATGTGTTTTGTGCTTGTGTGTATACACGTATTATGCACACTCATGCATGTTCACATGTATGCGTGGGCGTAAGAAGAAAGAGCTCTCTTTCAAACCCTGCCCACAGATTTATCCAACATGCACACATCATCATATCCCATCCATCATTAACAGACATATCCTGAAATTGCATCATGTCATTTTGCTGCATGTCTGCTAGCCATATAGTCTGGATGTATGGTGAGAAAAAAGTCAAGGGGGTAAAAAGGTTAAATGGGGAAGGGGAATGGTTGAAGGAAGAGCAGTAAGTGGGGGAGGCTTCAAACCATTCATTGTGAGCCAATAAATCTGATTTACACGGGGACATGACAGAGAAGAGGTAGGAAAGGTGAGAAAGCACGTGGCTTGATATTCCTGCATTAGCTTGTGTATGGTAGATTGTGAGGTGGAGTGGATAAAGTGATAGGGTCGAGGCTTGGTGTGTGTGGGGGGGGGGGGGGAGGGTGTGGGGGAAGTGTTATTTTATTTATCTATTCATTCTTTTATTGCGAGGATAAAGGATAAGCACTCATGAGTTTTTTTAACATCCAGTCCCATTGTGTATGCAGTTTTGTAGAATTTGTCATTCGTCTCACTGGCACACAATGGCCTATCCTCCAAAAAGCAGAAACGTTTTAACATGTGCGCAGGATGTTCTGCGTGCGTTTGCACACAGGACCTCAGTTTAAAGTCTCATCTGAAGGACTTTATGGGTAGTAGAGTCAGCACTGATGTTAATCCATAGGAGGTGTGTGTGTGTGTGTGTGTGTGTTGTGTGTGTGTGTGTGTGGTGTGTGTTGGTGTGTGTGTGGTGTGTGTGTATGTGAAAGAGATCTCTGTATGCATGCACTAATTAGTATGTATGTATGTATGTATGTATGTATGTGTATGTATGTATTGTATATGCATTATGTATGTATGTAAGTATGTATGTAGGTAGGTAGGTATGTATGCATATATGTATGCGTGCATGCATGTATGTATGTAATGTATGTATGTAGTATGTATGTATGCATGCATGTTTGCATGTATGTATGGTATGTGTTTTTTGTCTGTGGGATACAAATAATCCCACTCATGCATGTAAGCATGCATGCGTGGGTGTAAAGAAAGAGCTCTATTTCAAACCATGCCACAGATTTATCCAACTTTCACACATCATCATATCCACATCCATCATTAATTAACAGACTAGCAGAATTGCATCATGTCCATTTTGCTGCATGTCTGCTAGCCATATAGTCTGGATGAGGATGAAAAAAATGCAAGTGGGTAAAAGGTTAAAAATGAGGGGGGGGGGAGTAAGAGGAAGAGAGGAGCAGTAAGTGGTGAGGCTTCAAACCATTCATTGTGGACCAATAATCTGATTTACACGGGACATGACAGAGAAGGGTGGGAAGGGTGGAAAAGCATGGCTTTGATATTGTGCTTAGCCTGTGTAGGTAGATTGTGAGGGGTAAAGTGATAGGGGGGAGCTTGGTGTGTTTTGGGGGGGGGGGGGGGGAAATTTTTTTTATTTATTTATCTATTTATTTCTTTATTTCGAGGATGAAGGATAAGTATTCATGCGCTTTTTTAACACCATCCCCCCTGTGTAGCAGTTTTAAAATTTTTTCATTGGCACACAAAGGCATACCCCCAAAAAAGTGTTTGTGTGGGGGGTTTTTTGGGTGTGTGTGTTTGGGTTTGTTGTGAAAATTTGTTGTTGTTGTATGTTTTGATTTTTATTTTGTTTGTTTAGTTTTTTATGTTTTGGGTGGGAGTTGAATGTTTTTGTTGGGGTGAGTTGTTTTTTTTTTGTTTTTTGTTGATGTTTTTTCTTGTTTTTTTGTTTTTTTTTTGGTTTTTTTAAAAAATTTTTTTGTTTTTGGGCATGCTGGGGGGTTTGGGGTTATTTTTGAAGGTTTTTAACTTTTTTTTTTATTTTTTTTTGTGGGGTTTGTCTTTTGGCTGTTGTTTGTTGGTGTTGGTGAAAAAATGGTTAAAAAGGTTTTTGGGGGGGGGGGGTGGGGGGGAGGGTGGGTGGCTTTTTTTTTGGAAAAAAATCTGTTTTGGGGAAATGGGAAGGGGGAAGGGGGGGGGTTTTGTTTGTTTGTGTGAGGTGGGGGGGGTGTGTGGGTGAGTTTTGGTGTGTTTGGGGGGGGGGGGGTTTTTTTTTTTTTTTTTTTTCTTTATTTGGGTGGGTGTTTTCCTTTTTTTAAAACCCCCCCCTTTTTGAGTTTTTTTTGTTTGGTGGCCCCCCGGGGGAAAAAGGGGTTTTTTGGTGGCGTGTTTCTGGGTTTTTGTTTTGGGTTTTGGGTGGGGGGGGCCTATTTGGGGGGGTTGTTTTTTGGTTTTTGGGTTGTTTGTGTTGGTGGGGGGGAAAAGTTTTTTTTTTTTTTTTGAAATTGTTTTTTTTTTTGTCTGTTTGTATTTTGGTGATTTGTTTTTTTTAAAGGGGTTTTGATTTTTTGTATGTTGTATTTTTGGGTTTTTTTGTTGTATTTGGGGGTATTTTGTTTTTTGTTTTGGGTTTTTGGTTGTTTTTTGTTTTGTGTTTTTTTGTTTTTTTTGAACTTTGTGTGGTGTTGGGTAAAAAAAAGGGTTTTTCCCGGGTTTTTTGGGGGGTGGGCTGGGGGTGAGTTTGGGGGGGTGGGAAAAGATGGTTGTTTTTGTTCTTTTGTGGGTTTTTGGGTGGGTGTTTTGGGTGGTTGGGGGTTTTTTTGGGGGGGTTGGGGGGACGGGGGGGGGTGTTCTTTTTTTAATTTATTTCTATTTTTCTTTTTTTTGGGTGAAGGAAAAGCACTTGCTTTTTGAAACCCGTCCCTTTTTTAGCAGTTTTTAAAAAAATTTTTTCTTTCCTAGACCAAGGCCCCACTCCTTTAAAAACCAAAACAGGTTTTAAAATGTGCGCAAGATTTTCTGCATCCATTTTAAAGTCTCATCTAAAGGGATTTTATGGGTAGTCTAGTCGGCACTGAGGTTAACTCCGAGGAGTGTGTGGGGTGTGTGCATGGGTGTGTGTGTTGGTGTTTTGTGAAAGAGATCTCTGTATGCATCCCATAGGTATGATTATGTATGTAGGAGGGGTTGGATACACATTTGTATGCATGTATGTATGTATGAATGAAAGGTATGCATTTTATGTATTTATATATTCGTGCATGGATTATACGTGCATGTTTGCATGTAGGGATGTATAATATTTTGTGTCTGTGTGTATACACGTATATGCACATCATGCTTGCGAGCATGCTGGTGGGTGTAAAAAGAAAGCATTCTCTTTCAACCATACCTACAGATTTATCAACATGACACTCATCATACCCAAACCCATATTAACAGACATCCCCAGAAATTGCTTCATGTATTTGCTGCATGTCTACTAGCCATACAGTCTGGATGATATGGGTGAAAAAAATGCCAAGGGGGTAAAACAGTTAAAAGAGGAAAGGGGGGGGGGGGGGGGGGGGGTAGGTAAGAGGGAGATGAAGAACAGTAAGTGGTGAGGCTCAAACCTTCATTGTGAGCCAATCAATCTGATTTACACAAGAAAAGACGGAAAAGGGGGGTAGGGAAGGTGAGAAAAAGCAAGTGGCTTGATATCCATGCTTTAAAGCTTTTGTAATGGTAGATTGTGAGAGTGGAGGTAAGATGATGGGGTTGAGGTGTTTGTGTGTGTGGGGGGGGGGATGTTTATTTTAATTTATTTTATTTATCTTTTTATTTCTTTTTTTCGAGGATGAAGGAATAAGAAACTCATGAGCTTTTTTAACATCCAGTCCCCATGTGTATGCAGTTTTGTAACATTTTGTCATCCATCTCCTGGCAAACAATGGCCTAACTCCTCCAAGAGCAAAAAGGGTTTTAACATGTCCGCAAGATGTTCTGCATGCGTTTTAAAGTATCATCTGAAGGACTTTATGGGTAGTAGATGTTAACTCCAAGGAGTGTTTTGTGTGTGGGGGTGTGTGTGTGTGTGTGTTGTGGTGTGTGGTTGTGTGTGTGTGTGTGTGGTGTGGTGTGTGGTGTGTGTGTGTGTGTGTGTGTGTGTGTGTGGTGTGAAAAAGATCTCTGTATGCATTTCACATATGTAGGGAACGACGACGAATTCTTTATTCGAGGATAATGAATTTAACACTCATGTGCTTTTACATCCAGTCCCCGCCCGTAGGTACTCTTAATAATAACCCAACCCAGTAAAACATGGGGAAAAACCCTTTTCAAAGCATCTCCCCAAAACCCCCCCCCCCCCAACGAAAGCAAACTAATAAAAGAAAAAAAAAAAAAAAACACACCTAAAAAAACCTCCCCACAAACCCCCACCCACACCCCCCCAAAACCCAAACCACAACCAAAACAAACAAACAAAGGAGAAAAGAAAAACCAAACCCAAAAAAAGAAGAAAAAAAGAGGGAAAAAAAAACAACAACAACAACAATACCAAGAAGAATAACAACAAACTTAAAAAAGTCATAAAGAAAACATCTACACATTGTCAAATGGTACATATACTTGTTACACATAACAATAAGATATTGAAAAGGGCACTCGTTAAGACTTAAGTACGAGGACAAGTCCAATAAGTATTGAAAATAAAAAATATAATCCTCATCAGAATACACCATAACTATAAGCAAAACGATAAAAGGTAGAGAGACAGAGACAGAGAGAGTGTGTGTGTTTTTTCAAAAAAATAATATCCAATTTATAATTCCCAAAACAGTACACGATCACCATAAAACACCATTTTTCATTATACTCGTTTCAAATTATATGTCATAATAATGAAATAAACTCAATTCCATATATTCACATTTTAAAAAACAAGAAACAAAACAAAAAAGAATCTAAGCCTATACAGTTATGAGGAAGAAAGTGAGTGATGAGTGAGTGGTGAGTGAGTGAGTGGTGGGTGTGTGTGTGTGTGTGGTGTGTGTGTGAGTGTGTGTGTGGTTTGTGTGTGTGGTGTCAGGGATAATACTAAATATAAATACTCACAGTGCACACGAAAATTTAAAAACACCACACTTTTGGTTATACTCATACAATTGAATGCATGATAATTAAAAATAAGTGCAATAACCCATACAATCACACAATAAAAAGGGGGGGGGGGGGGGGTTGAAACAAGCTGTCAGGGTTTTCGACCCAAGAGTGAAAACCAAAACCAAACCATCGATATTTCCAACTGTAGGATGGTAGAAGAATCCAGGTGTTAAGTGGAGAAAGCATGATCACCGAAAAGAGCGCGCAACGCACCATACACAACACGTACGTACGTACGTGCATCAAGCATGCAAGCATAACATACAAACATACATATATACATACATATCATACATACATGCATCATCATGCAAACATACATACATACATACAATACATACATACATACATACATACATACACCCATACTACATGCATAACATGCATACATGCATGCATACAATCTATAACCACAACCCACATACACCTAAAACATACTACATGCATACATACATACATACATACATACATACATACAATGCGTACAGAACATACATACATGGCATACATACATGCATACATACATATATACATACTATACAAACATATATACATGCAATGCATGCATGCATACATACATACATACATGCATACATACATACGCACATATATACCTACATACCCGGTGAACAGATACAACATTTACAAAACACGCATATCACAACTGGACTGATGTAAAAAAGCACACAATGTTATTCAATTATCCTCGATATAAAAGAATACACCCCAACCCCCCCCCCAAAAAAAAAAACAAAACAACAACGCAAACCAACCAACAACAACAAACAACATGTATGGATTCATGCATGCATGCAGGCATGCATGTATGTATTATGTATGCATGTATACACTGCCATGTACTGCATGCGTGCATGTTTTGCAATTTTTGTGTTTTGTGTCTGTGTGTAATACACGATATGCACTCTCATAGCATGTAAGCAAGCATGCGTGGTGTAAGAAAGAAAGAGCTCTCCTTTCAAACCCGCCACGAGATTGATCCACATGCACACATCATCATATCCACATCCATCATTAACAGACAAAGCCAGAAATTGCATTGCTCAGATTTGCTCATGTCCTGCTGGCCATATAGTCTGGATGATATGGGTAAAAAATGTCAGGGGGTAAAAAAGTTAAAAGAGGGAGGGGGTGGGGGGGAAGAGGATAGAGTAGGACAGTAAGTGGTGAGCTCAACATTCACTGTGAGCCAATAAACTATTTACATG
The DNA here is from genome assembly GCA_028751875.1 of Rapana venosa. Classification (NCBI taxonomy): domain Eukaryota; kingdom Metazoa; phylum Mollusca; class Gastropoda; order Neogastropoda; family Muricidae; genus Rapana; species Rapana venosa. Next base: position 11,498,504 of record CM054142.1, read on the forward strand.
GGGACATGACAGAGAAGGGGTAGGGGAAGGTGAGAACAAGACACGGGCTTGATATCCGAGCATTAGCCTGTGTAATGGTCAATATGTGAGAGTGAGGTAAAGTGAATAGAGGTCGAGTTTTGTGTTGATGGTGGGGGTTGAATTGGGGTGGTGGGGGTATGTGTGTGTGTGTGGGGTGTGTTGAGGGTACGCGCATGTGCGTTATTGGTTGCAATCAATGTCATATCATTGCTATAAGGATTATCTGATATGTTTAGAGGACAGAAGACAAAAAGAGAGGAGAAAAGACAGAAAAATGAGAGACAGACATAGACAGACACACAGATAGACAACACACATAGACAGACACACAGTCATACGCACACACAGACAGATAGATAGACAGACATAATACGTTGACACACAGATAGATAGCCGACAGACAGACTTGACAGACAGAAGTCGGAATCAGAATAAATAACACCGAAATCTGCACCCAATTCAAGCACAATAACAATCTATCAATCATGAAAAGCTCACGCGGTGCAAAATATCGCACATGGCTTTTGCCAACCACAAGTCCCTCGTTTATGTCATTTTCAGTGTACATCTAATCCTGTGCTTTTCTAGCAAGGAATGATTAACACACCCAGACCCGGAATGATTGGTGCCATTCGCTGCTAGTCTGCATGGTTGATGAATGGTTAACAACAAACTACCAGAAGTCAAAGGTTAATTTGTCAAAGTTTGGGTTTGGAGCAGGCTAGCCATGACTGTTGGCCCCTTGTTGCTGAAAATGTCTCTGTGTGAGATAACCAGTGATTGTCTGAATTAAACAGTTTTTTAAACCAAAAAATCTAGAGAACTCGAAACTCGAATGTTTTAATGAGGGTAAAGGATAAGCCAGGGGCTTCTTACACCAACCCTCATGAAAAAAAAATGAAACCAACAGTAAACAAACATGAAGAAATGCATAACATATAAACAAATGAAGCTGACAATAAACTTAATCGACTTAGTTATACATGCAATCGCCTACTCACATTAGCATCAATTATTTGATGAACCAACTAATCATACAAATTGACAAATTACATATATTTTTACCTATCAAATTTCTCTCATACATAAGGGTTCACACTAATTGCTATCCACACTCCGCAAGTCATGCATTTCAACAACCAGCGGAACCAATCAGCCCAACATGGTAAAATCATGAGACAAAAATGGAAGCGACTGATTTGACATCACTATAGCAATGAAAGTATGATCTTACAACTCTCTTTCCACATCACCATTACAATGAACGCAACACACACACACACAACACACACACACACACACACAACACACACACACATCACACACGCACACACAGCACACACATGTACGCACACAACACACAACTCACACACCACACCGCACACACACAATGCGGCGCACGCACACACACGAAGGAGAGCAGAGAGAGCGAGAGAAGAGAGAGAGAGGACGAGAGAGAGAGCAGAGAGAGAGAGAGAAATTGGGGGTTTGATTATCATTCGTTCTAAATGAAATTGTGATTTACAAGTGAGAACATTCCGCAATGGCTGCAAGAGAGTGATAAAACATGTACATGATAATTGAGCATGACTTTTGACTAGTAAATTGTTATAAGAACTTGAGGATCTAAGGATTTAGGTGTGTTTCTCTCGCCCGCCCCCCCCCCTTCTTCTCCCCCCACCCCCCCCCCCCACTCCCCATTGTCCACACTCCACACTTCTCCATTCTTTCTGTCGATTTTGAATTCCAAATGTCTCTGTCAGTGTGTGTGGTGATTTTGGTCTGTCTGAAAGACAGAGGAGAGAGACAGAGACAGACAGAAATACATAGAGACAGAGACAGACCAGAAATACATGAGACAGAGACAGAAATTCAAAGACAGAGAGGTAAACAGACACAGAGACAGGTACAGAAAGAGGCATCCATTCACAGTGAGAAGAAACAAGTACGTATATACTCACACTACACAACACACAACACATACACACACAAACACACACAACAACAACAACCCACCGCACAACACTTACACAACACAAACACAAACACAACACAACACACACATAACACACATAACACACACACCACAACCACAAACACACACCACACACACACACAACACACAAAAGACATACACACACAACATACACAACACACTTTACACACAACACAACACACACAATCCACAGCACAACACAACACAAACACACAGAACACACAAGACACAAGATTCAAGATTTAAATCCGGTCACACCCCTTTTGGGGTATGGGAGATTACAAATTGAACACACACACACACACACACACAACACACAACACACTCAACACCCACACAACACGCGCGGCGACAACAACACGACAACAGCACAACACAGCACAAGCGATAAATCAACACCTAACACATCACACGACCCAACACACACAACACACAACATACCACACACAACATACACACACAATACGTACAAAACTCACCCACACACACAATAATAAAAGACACCTAGATACCGGCAAATGGATTTGTTTGTCACCCTACACCAAGATGAGGGTAGCCTGTGTTCCTAAAATGATGTATTCTCTCAGGGCGAAGTCTGTGAGGCTGTGGCCATGCTTTACCTATTAAAGAGGGGTTCCTGGTGTTTAATCAGAGTTACATGTTTCTCGTATGCCTGTCTGTTTTGCCTGTGGTTTGTTTTCTTCTGTGGTTTGCTTCTCTCATCGATTTTTAATTGATTTATTTCATTATTATTCTATTATTCTATGTGTGTGTGTGTGGGGGGGGGGGGGGTGTTTGTTTTTTGGGTTTTTGGTTTTTTTATTTATATTATTATATCGAGGATAATTGAATAAGCACTCATGGGGGGGGGGGGGGGGGGGGTGCTTTTTTATATCCAGTCCCCGTGTTAGTTGGCGATTTTGTAAATTTTGTCATGTTTCCCATCTGTTTGGTGGGTGGTGAGGGGGTGGCTGTCTGTCTGTCTATCTCCAACTCTCTCTCTCAGTCGGTCTCCTTTTTATTTTCATTCTCCTACCATTCTCTCTTCTCCATATCTCTGTATTTGCTGTGCAATTAATTTTATGCCTCTTGTTGTTGCTGTTGTTGCTCTCTGCTGCTGTACCAGTTTGCTATCTGCTGCTGCTGCTGCTGCTGCTATTAACGCTGTCGATGATAAGATAATGATAATGATGAAACAGAGACAGGCACTCCAGATTGTGGACTGATCGATGGGCTTGAAATGAAATTGTTGATATTTAACACAAACAGTCTCAAAACCTTCATTCCAAAACGTCGCATGTCACTCGCCGGGCCTTTCATGCTTTCCTTTTCTCTTGCCTTCCGTCCTTTCGGTCCGTAGTTGCTGCCAGATGGCACATTTGTTTGTTGTGATGGTGTCTCAGCTTTCTGCTAGGCACGCACACAAACATCCCATATTTGCAGGACCAGAAGAAAAAAAGACCTGTGGGACAGACAGATACTCAGTAATGCATGATAGTGGAATGTGTACTCAGTCACACACACATACACACCTGTGCATATGTAACGTAACGCGCACGCACACGCAACAACCCACACTCACACGCGTGCGCGCGCGCACACACATAAACACCACGCACTTAACACACACACATATGACACCACACTCACACACACACACACTAACACACACTAATAACCACCACAAACACACACAAATACTCACACACTCACACACACACCACTCACAATCACAATGACACACACATTACGTACTCTTAAAAACGTGTCTATCACATTTCTACAAGAAGAGCTATCTATTTAGACATTTAAAGGCATTGTCGATAGACAGTTCCTGAATAAAGCTCACCACAACACACACACAACACAGACTGACACACACACACACACACACACACACACACACACACTGCACCACACACACACAACTTACAACACACTGACACACACACAAACACACACACACACACACACAATACTCACACTCTCAATGACGCAGACAATGCGTAACCCTTTAAAACGCTGTGTATCACATGTGATACAAGTAGAACGCTATCCTTCAGACAGTTATTGGCATTGTCGACATGACATCTTGAATAAAGCTTCCTAGGGCTGCGTTAGTGTGTTTACAAATGTGAACTTAGATACATGTGTTTTCCTGATCTCTGCTGTGTGAAGGTAGTGTTGTTGCGATATTTTCTGTTTTCGTATGTATTTTAGCTTTTCTTTGTGCTAATGTTCAATGTGTCTTATAAACAGAAAATGAGATATCCCCCTATAGCCTCATTCTGCAGTTTGAGAGTTATTCTCTGATTGTTGTTTCCATACAGACAGATAGACAGACAAACACAGGGGGTGAAAATGGGGAGGAGAGAGAGAGAGAGAGAGAGAAGAAGAGAGAGAGAGAGAGAGAGAGAGAGAGAGAGAGAAGAGAGAGAGAGAGAGAGAGAAGAGAGATTTTAAAACACAAACACAACACAAACACACACACACACACGCAGCATGTTCACACACATAAATCCATGCATATGTGGATGCACATAATGCGTCCCATCTTGAAGCACTGCATACTCACATGCATACAAGAAGCATATAACAAACAGGCATTTTTGGCATGTATATGACAAGAACCTCCATCTCTGTCTGTCTGTCTGTCTGTCCCTCCTCTTTCCGTCTCTTACTCTCCCACCCTCGTCCTCTCTCTCACTCTCACAACGCACGTACACTCAAACAAACACACACACCCACTAACATATACATTAACACAAGCCCACGCATAACATACACTGACGCACACATTATGTAAGTGTCTTAAAACGCCTGCATATCACTACAATACAATAAAACGGCTGCTATCCATACACAACTATCTGTTCATTTTGATATGGCATATCAGAAATAAAACACTTACACTTTCATACACACTCACCACACATACTCTCATCTCTCTCTCTCTCTCGTCAAACACCAGTGGTAAAGAGCGCTGAGTCAGTATATGAGTGTGAGATCTCTCTATCTCTCTCACTCTCTCTCTCTCCTCTCACACACACACACACACCCACCACACACACACACACACACACACACACACCACACACACACAACACACTAACATACACACCATATACTAACATTATTACGGCACTGACTACTGTTACCATGCATATACACACTAAAACAGCATGTGGTACCCCTTTAAAAACGCCTTATGTTATCACATTTTTACAAGAAGGAACGCCATCCCTTCAGCCATTTAATTGCATTGTCGACATGACATCCTTGAATAAAGCTCCCTAGGGCTGCGTTAGTGATGTTTACAATGTTGACACTTGATACATGTGTTTCTGACTCTGTACTGTGTGAAGGGAGTGTTGTGTGCGAATATTCTGTTTCGTATGTTTTTTGCTTTCTGTGTGTTAATGTTCCCATGTGTCTTATAAAAAGAAAATGGTGATATCACCTTAGTGACAGATAACAGACAAACAGAGGAAGTGGAGGAGGAAGAGAGATAATCTCGGAAGAGAGAGAGTGAAGCGATTTTAAAACACACAAACACACCAGAAACCAGCATACACACACATACACACACATAAAGCATGCATAATGGATGCACATATTACGTCCATATTTTCTTAAGCACTTGCATATCACATGCTTACAAGAGACATATACAAACAGCATGTCTTGGCATGTTTGATAGACAAGAACCACTCTCCTCTGTTTTGTCTGTCTGTCTGTCCCTCTCTCGTATCCGTCTCCTTCTCCTCCTCCGTCCCCCCCTCTCCTCTCACTCGCTCACGCCACGTACACACAAACAAACACATACACCCACTAACACATACATTAACACAAAACACGCATACATACACCGGGACGCACAAATATTATGTACTCTTATAACGCCTGAATATCACATATACAATAAACCGTGCTGGCAATCCATACAACATCTGTTGGCATTTTTGATTATGGACATACTGAATAAAACTCTTACATTTTTTCATACACACTCACACACATACTCTCTCCTCACATCTCTTCTCTCTCTCCTCTCTCTCTCTCTCTCTCTCACCTCTCTCACACACACACACACTCACACACACACACAATCACACACACACTCACACACACACACACACACCACAAAACGCACAGTCACACACACACACACAACACTAAAAGACACACGCAATGCTACATTATATACGGAACTGACTACTGCTACATGCCATATACACACTAATACACATTGTGTACCCTTTTTAAAACGCTTGTGTACACATTTTTACAAGAGAACTCTATCCCTTCAGACATTTATGCATTGCCGACACGACATCTTGATTAAAGCTCCCTAGGGCTGCGTTAGTGTGTTTACAATTTGACACTGATACCTGTGTTCTGAACTCTGTCTGTGTGAAGGTGGTGTGGTGTGCGATAATTCTGTTTGAATGTATTTTGCTTTCTGTGTGCTAATGTTCCCATGTGTCTTATAAACAGAAAATGTGATACCCCTTATTAGCCTCTTTCGCTGTTTTGAGAATCTTTCTCTATTGTTGTTTCATACAGACCAGAATTAGACAGACAAAGCACAGGGGGTGAAAATGGGGTAGGAGAGAGAGAGAGAGAGAGAGAGATAGAGAGAGAGAAGATAGAGAGAGATAGAGAGAGAGAGATTTTTAAACCAGCAAACACAGAGGCCAACAAAACCCACACACCAGCACACACCAGCATGTTCACACACATAAATGCATGCATATGTGGATTCACATATTGCGACCAGCTGGAAGAGCACTGCATATCACAAAAGATGCTTACAAGATGAGCATATACAAACAGACTTTCTTGGCATGTTTGATAATGAACCTCGCTCCTCTGTCTGTCTGTCTGTCCTGTCTGTCTGTCCCTCTCCTTTCCGTCTCTTCTACCCCCCCCTCCCTCTCTCTCACACCACTACACACAAACAAACACTACACCCACTAACACATACATTAACACACACGCATACATACACTGACGCACACATTAAGTACGTCTTATCACGCCTGAATCATCACATAATACAATAAAACGACTGGCAATCCAGACAAACCATATGTTGGCATTTTTTGATTATGGCATACCTGAATAAAACTCTACATTTTTCATACACACTCCACACACATACTCTCTCTCTCTCCATCTCCTCACTCTCTTCGTCTCTCTCTCTCTCTCCTCTCTCGCTCTCGTCATCTCTCTCATCTACTATCATCTCTCTCTCTCATCTCTCTCTCACACACACCCACCTCTCGCTCACACCCCCACACACCCACACACACACACGACACACACACACACACAGCCCCACACACACACACACACACACACACTAACATAACACACCTTATACACATATAACGGCACTGAATACCCCATGCATAATAATACACACTGACACACCTTGTGTACACCTTTTAAAACGCTGTGTAATCACATTTTACAAGAGAAACGCTATCCCTTCAGAAATATGGGCATGTCGACATGACATCTTGAATAAGCTCCCTAGGCTGCAGAGCTGTTAGTGTGTTTACAATGTTGACACATGATACATGTGTTTTTCTGAAACTCTGGTCTGATGTGAATGGAGTGTTGTGTGCGATATTCTGTTTCGATATGTATTTTGCTTTCTGTGTGCTAATGTTCCCATGTGTCTTATAAAAAAGAAAATGTGATATCACCTCAGTGACGTCATTCCGGCATCTTGACTTTTTTCTCTGATGTAGTTTCAGACAGACTGAGAGAAAACAGACAATAGTGAGAGAAGCTAGAATGAGAGAGAGAGATTTCGAGGATAATGGAATAAGCACCCATGCGCTTTTTTTTTTAAGCATCTAGTCCCCGTGTGCATGCAGTTTTGTTGATTTTGTCACCGTTCTCCCCACCAGCACACAATGGGCCTACTTTCTGAAAAGCGAACGGGTGTTAACGTGTGCGCCAAGATGTTCTGCGTGCGTTCGCACACAGGAACTCGTTTATAGCCACATCCGAAATACTTTTGGGGAGAGTGGAAGTCGGCACTTATATAACTCCAAGGTAAAATCCTCTTGAACGACATTCCAACCCGGGTCAGCATATCTTGAATACATCACTCTAAAACCACCAGCTATCCCTCCCCCACGATAGCGAGAGAGAGAGAAGAGAGAGAGGAGAGAGAGAGAGAGAAGAGAGGAGAGAGAGAGAGAGATGGGGAGAGAGACAGAGACAGAGGAACAGACAGAGACAGAAACAGAAAAGACAGAGAGACAAAAACAGAAATATAGACAGTCAGGCAGACAGTACAAACTGACAAAGGGAGACTGACACAAAAAACAGACAAATAAAAAAAATAGAGGCAGACAGACAGACAGACAAACAAGATAGGGGAAGAGAAAGATAGAGAGATAGAGAGAGAGAGTTTATTAAAAACTGTCTCTCTATCTCTCGCTCTCTCTCTCCTCTCCTCATCTCTCTCCCTCTCTCTCTCTCTCTCTCCTCCTCTCTGTGGTGTGGGTTTGGTGGGTGGTGTGTGGGGGTGTGTTTTGGGGGTTTTGTGTGGTGGTGTCAGGGATAATATAAAATATAATACTCACAGTGACACGATTAACAACCCCAACACTTTTTGATTATACTCATACAATTGAATGTCATGATAATTAAAAATAAGTGCAATACCCTACACTCACACAATAAAGAGGGGGGGGGGGGGGGGGGGTTGAAACAAGCTGTCAGTTTGCGACCCAAGAGTGAAAAACCAAAACCAAACCATCGATTATTTCCAACTGTAGGATGGTAAAAAGAATCAGGTTTTAAGTGGAGAAAGCATGATCACCGAATAGCGCGCACGCACGCATACACACAGTACGTATCGTACTGCATGCAAGCATGCATGCATACATACATACATACATATATACATACATACATAAAATACATGCATGCATGCATGCATACATACTAATACATACATACAACATACATACATACATACATACACAAAATACATACATGATACATGCATACATGCATGCATACATTTTAAAACCCACTTTACACATACAACTTTACATACATGCTACAACATACATACATACATACATACATACATGCGTTACATACATACATCCCATGCATACATACCATGCAACATACATATATACATACATACATACAATATACAGCATGCATGCATGCATACATACATACATACATGCATACATACATACGCACATATATACATACATACGCCGGTGGAACAATGACAACATTTACAAAACCGCATACACACGGGGACTGGATGTAAAAAAAGCACACAAGTGTTTAACAATTATCTCGATATAAAAGAATACCCCCCCAACCCCCCCCCAAAAAAAAAAAACAACAAAAACCCAAAACCCAAACCAACAACAACAAACCAACATGTATGTGCATGCATGCATGCATGCATGCATGTATGTATGTATGTTATGCATGTATACTGCATGTATGCATGCGTGCATGTTTGCATTTTTGTGTTTTGTGTCTGTGTGTATACACGTATATGCACACTCATGCATGTAAGCATGCATGCGTGGGTGTAAGAAGAAAGAGCTCTCTTTCAAACCCTCCCCACAGATTGATCCAACATGCACACATCATCTTTTCCACATCCATCATTAACAGACATAGCCAGAAATTGCATTGCGTCAGATTGCTGCATGTCTGCTGGCCCTATAGTCGGGATGAATGGGTGAAAAAATGTCAGGGGGTAAAAAAGTTAAAAGAGGGAGGGGGGTGGGGGGGGTAAGAGGAAGAGGAGGAGCAGTAAGTGGTGAGGCTTCAAACCATTCATTGTGAGCCAATAAATCTGATTTACATGGGGACATGACAGAGAAGGGGTAGGAAGGTGAGAAAAAGCACGTGGCTTGATATCCGTGCATTTGCCTGTGTAATGGTAGATTGTGAGAGTGGAGGTAAAGTGATAGGGTCGAGGTTTGTGTGTTGGTGGTGGGGGTTTATTGGGGTGGGTGGGGGTATGTGTGTGTGTGTGTGTGTGTGGTTTTGTGTACGCGCATGTGCGTTTGTTTGCAATCAATGTCATATCATTGCTAAGGATTAAACTGATATTTTGTTAGAGACAGAACAAAAGAGAGGAGAGAAAGACAGAAAAAATGAGAGACAGACAGACAGACACACAGATAGACACACACATAGACAGACACACAGACATACGACACACAGACAGATAGATAGCAGACATACGTCACACAGATAGATAGACAGACAGACAGACGGACAGACAAAGTCCCGGAATCAGAAAAAAAAAAAAACCGAAATCTTCACACATTCAAGCTCAAATAACAATCTACAATCATGAAAAAGCTCACGTGCAAATATCGCACATGCTTTTGCCCCTTCAGTCCTCGTTTATGTCTGTTCAGTGTAAATCTAAACCTGTGCTTTTCAGCAAGAATGATTTAAATCAACTACCCCGGGAAAAGGATGTTGGGGCCATTCGCTGCTAGTCTGCATGGGTAGATGATATGGGTTAACAACAAAATACCAGGAAGTAAAAAAGGGAAATTTGTCAAAGTTTGGGTTTTGGAGCAGGCTAGCTATGAGCTGTTGGCCCCTTGTTGCTGACAATGTCTCTGTGTGATATTAACATGTGAATTTGTCTGAAAAACATTTTTTAAACCAAAAATCTTAGAGAAAATGAACTCGAATGTTTTAATGAGGGTAAATGGATAACCAGGGGGCTTCTTTACACCAGACCCCCATGAAAAAAAATGAAACCAACAGGTAAACAAACATGAAGAAATGCATAAACATATACACAATGAAGCTGACAATAAACTAATCACTTAGTTATACATGAAATTTCGCCTACTCACATTATCATCAATTATTTGATGAACCAACTAATCAATACAAAATTGACAAATTACATATATTTACCTATCAAATTTTCTCTCATACATAAGGGTTCACACTATTGCTATCCACACTCGCAAGTCATGCATTTCAACAACCAAGCGAACCAATCAGCCCAACATGGTAAAAGTCAGAGACAAAATGGAAGCGACTGATTTGACATCACTATAGCAATGAAAGTAGATGATCTTACAACTCTCTTTCCCACAATCACCAGTTTATGAACGCAACACACACACAACACACACACACACACACACACACACACACACACACACAACACACCGCCCCACACACACACACATGTACGCAACAACACACACACACACACACACACACACGCACACACACAAGTGCGCGCACGCACACACACAGAAGGAGAGAGAGAGAGAGAGAGGAGAGAGAGAGAGAGAGGGGAGAGAGAGAGAGAGAGAGAAATGGTGGGGTTGATGATCATTCGTTCTATGAAATGTGATTTACAGTGAGACATGCCGCAAATGGGCTGAAAGAGGTGATAAAACATGTACATGATAATTGAGCATGAGCCTTTTTGACTAGTAGATTGTTATATGAACTTGAGGATATGAAGGTTTTGGTGTTGTTTCTCTCGCCCCCCCCCCCTTCCCCTTTCCCCCCCCCCCCCCCCCCACTCCCATTGTCCACACTCCACACTTCTCCATTCTTTCTGTCGTATTTTGAATTCCATATGTCTCTGTCTGTTGTGTGTGTGATTTTGTCTGTCTGAAAGACAGAGAGAGAGACAGAGACAGACAGAAATACATAGAGACAGAGACAGACAGAAATACATAGAGACAGAGACAGAAATACAGAGAGACAGAGAGGTAAACAGACACAGAGACAGGTACAGAAAGAAGCATCCATTCACAGTGAGAAGACAAGTACGTATATACACACACAACACAACCACAACACATACACACACAACACACACAACACAACACACCACACCACAACACATACACAACACAACACAACACAACACAACACACACATAACACACATAACACACACACCACACACAACACACACTCACACACACACACACACACAACATACACACACACACATACACACACACACTTACACACAACACAACACACACACACAGCACAACACAACACAAAACACAGACACACAGACACAAGATTCAAGATTTAATTCCGTTCCACCCTTTTGGGGTATGGAGGATTACAAATTGAACACACACACACACACACACACACACACACACACACAACACACACACAACACACGCACACAACACACACACACAACACACACAACACAACACATAACACACACACGACACAACACACACACCACACAACATACACACACAACATACACACACACGCACACACACACACACACAGATACGGCAATGGATTGTTTGTCACCCTACAGCTCTAGATGAGGTTAGCCTGTGTTCTAGAAATGATGTATTCTCCAGGGCTGAAGTCTGTGATGCTGTTGTGGCCATGCTTTTCCTGATTAAAGAGGGTTTTCCTGGTGTTAATCAGTGTTACATGTTTCTTCCGTATGCCTGTCTGTTTGCCTGTGGTTTTGTTTGTTGTCTGTGTGTTTGTTTCTCTCTCGATTTTTATTGATTTATTTCATTATTTATTCTTATTCTATGTGTGTTGTGTGGGGGGGGGGGGGGTGTTTGTTTTTTTGGGGTTTTTTGGTTTTTTTTTTTTTATTATTTTATATCGAGGATAATTGAATAAGCACTCATGTGCTTTTTTATATCCAGTCCCCTGTGTGTATGCGATTTTGTAAATTGTTGTCATCTGTTCCCATCTGTTTGTGTGGGTGAGGGGTGTCTGTCTGTCTGTCTATCTCACTCTCTCTCTCAGTCGGTCTCCTTTTTTTCATTCTCCCTTACTCATTCTCTCTACATATCTCTGTATTTGCTGTGCAATTATTTTATGCCTCTTGTTGTTGCTGTTGTTGCTGCTCTGCTGCTGTTTCTGTTGCTTCTGCTGCTGCTGCTGCTGCTGATATTAACGCTGTCGATGATAAGATAATGATAATGATGAAACAGAGACAGTGCACTCCAGATTGTGGACTGATCGGATGTCTTGAATGAAATTGTTGATATTTACACAAACAGTCTCAAAACCCTTTATTCAAAAACGTCTGCTATTTCACTCGCCGGGCCTTTCATGCTTCCTTTTCTCTTTGCCTGTCCGTCTTTCGGTCGTAGTTTGCTGCCAATTGCTCATTTTGGGTTTTTTTTGTGGTGGGTTCAGCTTTTTGCTAGGGACCACACAAACATCCCCTATTGCAGACCAGAAGAAAAAAAACTGTGGGAAGACAGATACTCACTCTTGCTGTTGGTAGTGTACGTGCAGTCACACACACAAAACACCCGGCTATTAACCGCCCCCCGCACACCAACACACACACTCAACGCGTGCGCGCGCGCACAAAAACATATACACGCACGCACTTACACACACACAATACCGCACACTCAACACACACACACTAACACACACTAAACACACACATACACACACAAATAAAACACACCCCCACAACACACACTCACAAACACAATGACACACACATTACGTACGTCTTAAAAACGGGCTACACATTCTACAAGAGAGAGCTATCTATTTAGACATTTATAGGCATTGCCTATCATTCTGAAAAAAGGCCACCACAAACACACACACACACAGACGACACACACACACACACACACACACACACACACCCCACACACACACACAACACAATACAAAAAACACTGACACACACACACACAAACACCCCACCAACCACCACACTCACAATGAGCAGACATTGCGTACGCCTTAAAAGCTTGTGTATCACATTTTTACAAGAAACGCATCCCTTCAGACAGTTTTTGGATTGTGACATGACACTTAATAAAGCTCCCTGGGGGTGCGTTATGTTTAAATGGGTTTACACTGATACATTGTTTTTGATCTCTGTCTTGTGAAGGTGTGTTGGTGCGATATTTTTTTCGTATTATTTTGCTTTCTGTGTGCTAATGTTCCCATGTTCTTTTAAACAAAAATTGATATCCCCTTTTTACCTCATTCTCATTTTGAATTTTTTCTCTGATTGTTGTTTCATACAGACAATAGAAGACAAAGCACAGGGGGGGGAAAAATGGGGAGGGGGAGAGAGAGAGAGAGAGAGAGAGAGAGAAAGGGGGGGAGAGAGAAAAAGAAGAGAGAAGAGAGAGAGAGAGAAGAGAGAGAGAGAGAGAGATTTTAAAAAACAAAACAAAACAAAACAACAAAAAACACCGCTGTTCACACACATAAATGCATGCATAGTGGAGCACATATTGCGTCCATCTTTAAGCACTTGCATATCACTGCTACAAGAAGCATATACAAAAGGGATTTTTTGGCTTTTGATTGACAAAAAACCCCTCTTCTCTGTCTGTCTGTCTGTCTTCCCCTCTCTTTCCGCTCTTCTCCCCCCCCTCTCTCTTCTCTCACGCACGACACACAAACAAACACACACCCACTAAATTACATTAACACACCCTACAAAAACCCGACGCACACTTTTTGTAGTCTTATAACGCCTGAATACACATAATACAATAAAACGCTGGCTACCATACAAACATTGTTGGCTTTTTTATTATGGCATATGAAAAAAACTCTTACACTTTTCATACCACCACACACATACTCTCCTCTCTCCTCTCTCTCTCTCTCTCTCTCTCTCTCTCTCTCTCTCCCTCTCACACACACACACACACACACACACACACACAACAAAAACCCCAACACACCACACACCACACACTAACTACCACGCATATACTACATTTTTACGGCAGACTACTGTTACATGCATATACACATAATACACATTGTGTACACCTTTTAAAACGCTTTGTATCACTTTTTAAAGAGAACGCCTCCCCTTCCGCATTTATTGGCATTGTCGACATGACATCTTGAATAAACTCCCAGGGCTGCGTTAGTGTTTTACAATTTTACACTTGAAAAGTGTTTCTGATCTCTGTCTGTGGAAAGGGATGTTTTGTGCGATATCTGTTTTGTATTATTTTGCTTTCTGTGTGTTAATGTTCCCCTGTGTCTTTAAAAAAAAATGTGATATCACCTATGACAGATAACGCAACAAGGAAGAGGAGGAGGAAGAGAGATAATCGAAGAGAGAGGTGAGAGAGATTTAAAACACACAAACACAACCCGCATGCACCACATCACACACATAAATGCAGATTGTGGGTGCACATATTGTCCATCTTTAAAAAACTTGCTATACATGCTTACAAGAGACAATACAAACAGACATGTCTTGGCAGTTTGATAGACAAGAACCTCTCTCCTCGTTTGTCTGTCTGCTGTCCCTCCCTTTCCGTCTCTTCTCCTCCTCCCCCCCCCCCTCCCCTCTCTCTCTCACCACGTAACCCCCAAACAAACACAACACCCACTAACACATACATTAACAACACGCAACAACATGACGCACACTTATGTACGTCTTATAAGTGAAACCATAATACAATAAAACGCTGGCAATCCTACAAACATCTTTGGGATTTTTTTATTGGCATACGAAAAAAATCTTACTTTTTCATACCACCACACACATCCCTCTCTCTCTCTCTCTCTCTCCTCTCTCTCTCTCTCTTCTCTTCTCTTCACCACACCAACACACTCACACACACACACACACACCAACCACACACACACACCACACCACCGCACCACACACAACACACACACTAACATACACAGCTATGCTACATTATTACGGGAATGACTACTGCTCATGCATATACCATAATACACATTGTGTACACCTTTTAAAACGCTTTTGTATCACATTTTTAAAAAGAGAACGCTATCCCTTCAGACATTTTTTGGCATTGTCGACATGACATCTTGAATAAAGCTCCCTAGGGCTGCGTTAGTGTGTTTACAATGTTGACACATTTATACATGTGTTCTGATCTCTGTCTGTGTGAAGGGTAGTGTTTGTGTGCGATATTCTGTTTCGTATGTATTTTGCTTTCTGTGTGCTAATGTTCCCATGTGTCTTATAAAAAAAAAATGTGATATCACCTCAGTGACTTCATTCCGCATTTCTTGACTTTTTCTCTGATTGTAGTTTCAGACAGACTGAGAGAAAACAGACATAGGGGGAAGAAGCTGGAGAAAGAGAGAGAGAGATTTTGAGGATAATGGAATAAGCACCCTGCGCTTTTTTTTAACATCTAGTCCCCGTGTGCATGAAGTTTTGTTGATTTTGTCATCCGTTCCCACCCGCACACAAATGGCCTACTTTCTGAAAAGCGGAAACGGTTTTAACGGTGGCGCAAGATGTTCTGCGTGCGTTCGCACACAGGACCTCGGTTTATAGCCTCATCCGAAAGACTTTTTTGGGGAGAGTGGAGTCGGCAACTTATATTAACTCCAGAGGGAAAATCCTCTTGAACGACATTCCAACCCGGGTCAGCATATCTTGAATACATCACTCTAACCACCAGGGTATCCCCTCCCCCGAGAGAGAGAGAAGAGAGAGAGAGAGAGGAAGAGAGAAAAGAGAGAAAAGAGAGAGAGAGAGAGAAAGATGGGAAGAGACAGAGACAGAGGAGACAGACAGGACAGAAACAGAAAGCAGAGAGACAAAAACAAAAAGATAGACAACAGGCAGACAGCCCAAACTGACAAAGGGAGACTGACCCAGCAAATAGAAAAAAATAGAGGCAGACGACAGACAGAAAAACCCAAGATAGGGGAGAGAGAAAGAGAGAGAGATAGAGGAGAGAGTTTTAAACTGTCTCTCATCTCTCGCTCTCTCTTCTCTTCTCTCTCTCTCTCTCTCTCTCTCATCCTCTCTCTCTCTCTCTCTCTCTCTCTCTCTTCTCTCTCTCTCTACCCTCTCTCTCCCCTCTCCTCTCTTCTCTCTCTCTCTCTCTCTAAACAAACGGAAAGACAGAAATTTTAAAAGAGTAATTTACTTGGGCGTGTTTTCTGATTTCGTTCTCTTTCTTTTTTTTTTCCTTTTTTTTTAAAGGGGCTGATTGGAAATGGTCGCGCTAGATGTAATATTATTTGTTTGATTATTGTGAAGAAGTCAGAAAGTACAAAAACATCAATGACAAATGAAAAGAAGCAGCAAAAGCCGAACAGTGCACTGCCATTGATCTGATTCTTCAAAACAAAATCCAATTTGCTGTGGGAATGTCTTTCGAGTGTCGAAAGTTCAAAATCAGATTCTTTATATCCTTATTGCCTGGCACCCCTTTAGAGATATGGAGGGGTTACATAATGTCCAGGAACAAGATGTTTCCATGCACTATTGAAACAATATGTCTCAGTACAATACCAAACAACACCAAACCCATTCTGTTTACGTAGAAAATATTTCAGATTTTTTTTCAAACATATTATTTATGATAGTATTGATCATTTTAACAGAATAATGCTTGTTGAGAAAAAAAAAGGAATGCTTGAGAAAAAAATACACACACACACATACACACGCAAACATGCACGCACACGCGCACACACACATATACACAAAACACACACACACATGTACACCACACACACGCGCGCGTGCGCGCGCGCGCGCTTTCATATAAGGCACAGTAATGATAGCGAAGGTTCTACCCCCACTAATAATGATGATGATGTTGTACTCCACTAGCAGCAAAAAGACATGGAAAGCGGCGTGTGTGTGTGTGCGTGCGTGCGTGCGTATGTGTGCGTGCGTGCGTGTGAGTATGTGCGTGTGTGTGTGTGTGTGTTTAGTAGCGGCCTTGTCCCAATTTGAGAGAGCGATTGATTGATTGGTTGATTGATTGACTGATTCATTGATTGACTGCATCAATTTCATTTTCAGAAAGTGAAAGTATAAGCATGATAACTGCTTTCTTTACATGCAGCCTTCTATAACAGTACAAACAAGTAAAAGCAAATTGATAACCAAGAAAATGGAAAACTGCACGAGAGAGAGACAGAGAGAGAGTACATGCATGTGTGCATACTTGGAAATGCACACAGGCATGCATACTGTAACTTACCATACATACACACACACGCACACACACAATTACCACCCCCACACACACAAAAACAACACACACACGCACGAAACACACAAAACACATATACAACCCCCCCCCCCATACACACAAACAAACAAACAACACACACATACACTTACGTTCCCTCCCCTCACACACACACACACACACACACACACACACACACACACACACACACACAAACACACACACACACACACACACACGCACACACACACACACTTCAATGCTAACAAGTCTCAAAGCCCTATTTACAAGAAACACAGAGACACTGGTACAGTTTTACATTTCACGACAAAAGCACTGAAAATGAAACTCGAGCAGTCTGTCACTATACACTCTGTGACAGAAGCTGTTTGTGTTCGTTCTTCGTCAGACCCTCTATTCTACAGCTTTTAGCCCCTCATATAACAGGCTTTTTCACGTAACAAGCTTTCATACGAGGTACAGTAATATTAGCGAAGGCTTTACCGTCGCTAGTAATAATAATAATAATGATGATGATGATGATGATGATGATGATGATGATGATGATGATGAGAGAAGGAGGAGGATGATGTTGTTGCCCCAAAAGCAGCAAAAAGGACTTAAAAAGCAGGGTGTGGGGAGGGGGGAGGGGTGTGTGTGTGATGTGTGTGCGTGTGTGTGTTGGGGTGTGTGTGTTTTTGTGTTGTGAGTGTGTGTGTGTTGTGTGTGTATGTGTGTGTGTGTGTGGGTGTGTGTGTGTGAGTGTGTGTGTGTGTGGGTGTGTGTGTGTGAGTGTGTGTGTGTGTGTGTGTGTGGGGGGTGTGTGTGGGAGTGTGTGTGGTGTGTGTGTGTGTTGGGGTGTGTGTGTGTGTGTGTGTGATGTGTGTGGGTGTGGTGTGTGTGGTGTGTGTGTGGTTGTGCGCGCGCGCCCCCTTTAGTAGTGGCCTTTCCCATTTTAGAGAGAGAGACAGCAGACAGACAGACAGACAGAGACAGAGAGATATATATTGATTGATTGATTGACTGATTAATTGATTGACTGCATCAATTTCATTTTCAGAAAGTGAAAGTACAAGCATGACAACTGCTTCCTTTACATACAGCGTTCTATAACAGTACAAACAAGTAAAAGCAAATTGATAACCAAGAAAATGGAAAACTGCACGAGACAGAGACACAGAGAGACAGAGAGTACATGCACGTGTGCATACTTGGAAAAGCACCCAGGCATGCATACAGTAACTTACCACACATACACACACTGCACACACACACAATCCCCCCACACACACACACACACACAAACAACACACACACACGCACATACACACACACGCACACATATACACAACCCCTCACCCCCACCCCCACACACAAACAAACAAACAACACACATAAAAATACGTCCCCCTCCACACACACCACACGCACGCACCCCATACTTCAATACTAAGAGTCTCAAAGCCATATTTACAAGAAACAAAAAGACAGGAAAATGGCCAAAAACCATGGACGCAGTCACTCATCATCACCCTCCCCAAGAAAGGAAATCTACAACAATGCCATAATTACCGCACAATCAGCCTCATATGTCACCCAAGCAAGGTCATGCTGCAGATTAAAATTTTAAAAGACTGAAGCCACAAGCAGAGACCATCATTGCTGAGGAACAAGGGAGGGTTTTAGAGCAGGGCGCGCACAAACAGAACAGATATTCAACCTCAGAATACTATGTGAGCGGTACCTTCAACATCAAACAAGACCTTTACCACTATTTATCGATTTTAAGAAGGCATTTGACAGGGTGTGGGATGCAGCTTTGTGGGCAACCATGAATTTTTACAGCATCAATGCAAACTGATCAGAGTCATCAAACAGCTGTACAGCGAGGGCCACCAGTGCAGTGTACTACAACAACAACATTGGAGAATGGTTTCGAACAAAAGTTTGGGGTAAGGCAGGGCTGTCTACTCTCACCCACTTTTCAACATCTTCCTTGAGAGAATCATGGCTGATGCACTGGAACATCATGAAGGGTCAGTCAGCATTGGTGGGAGAAAGATCACCCAAACCCGCTTCGCAGATGACATTGATGGAATAGCAGGATCAGAAAAAGAGCTTGCCAGCCTAACAGAACACTTGGATAAGGCCTCCAAAACATACGGCATGGAAATCAGTGCAGAGAAGACCAACTGATGACTAATAACACCAACGGCATTAGCACTGATATCAGGGTTAATGACCAGAAGCTGGAAACAGTTCAAAAACTTCAAGTACCTGGGAGCCATTGTATCCGACCAGGGATCCAAGCCAGAAGTAGTATGCAGGACTGCACAGACAATAACAGCTTTGTCAAAACTAAACACCATCTGGAGAGACAGAATATCTCACTTATCTCCAAGATAGACTAATGCGCTCCCTTGTCATATCCATATTTCTGTATGCCTGTGAATCATGGACCCTGACTGCAGATTTGGAGAGAAGAGGGACAGGCAGTGGGGGATGAGATGCTTTCGGAGACTCCTTGGCATCTCCTACAAGACCACATAAGCAACGAAAGCGTGCATAACAGAATCCAGCAAACCATTGGACCCTATGAGAACCTTCTAACGATCGTGAAAAAGCGTAAACTTAAGTGGTATGGGCATGTCACAAGATCCCCCGGAATTACAAAGACAGTTTTTGCAAGGCACTGTCCAAGGAGGAAGAAGAAGAGGCAGACCAAGGAAGAGCTGGGAGGATAACATCAGTGAATGGACAGGCCTAGAACTCAACAAAACCCTGAGAAAGGCAGAACAGAGAGAGGAATGGAGGGAACTGGTTGCTGAGTCTTTGAGGGTGCCCCCACGGTCGTCAGACTACGGGACAGATAGATAGATAGATAGATAGACAAAGACACTTGTACAGTTTTACATTTCACGACAAAAGCACTGAAAATGAAACACTAGCAGTCTGTTACTATACACTCTGTGACAGAAGCTGTTTGTGTTCGTTCTTCGTCAGACCCTCTATTCTACAGCTTTTAGCCCCTCATATAACAGGCTTTTTCACGTAATAAGCTTTCATACGAGGTACAGTAATAATAGTGAAGGCTTTGCCGTCACTAATAATAATAATAATGATGATGGTGATGATGATACTGTACCCCCAAAAGCAGCAAAGAGGACTTGAAAAGCAGGGTTTGTGTAGGGGGTGTGGGGTGTGGAAGTGTATGTGCGTGTGTGCGTGTGTGCGTGCATGTGTGCGTGCATGCGTATGTGTGTGTGTGTGCGCATGCTCTTTTAGTAGCGGCCTTGTCCCACTTTTAAAGAGAGAGAGAGACAGACAGACAGACAGACAGACAGAGACAGATATATTGATTGATTGATTGACTGATTAATTGATTGACTGCATCAATTTCATTTTCAGAAGGTGAAAGTATAAGCATGACAACTGCTTTCTTTACATGCAGCCTTCTATAACAATACAAAAAAGTAAAAGCAAATTGATAACCAAGAAAATGAAAAACTGGACGAGACAGAGACAGAAAGAGAGTATATGCATGTGTGCATACATGGAAAAGCACACAGGCTTGCATACAGTAACTTACCACACATACACACACACAAACACAATCCCCCCCCCCACACCCACCAAACAAACAAACAACAAACACACGCACGTACACACACACGCACACACATACACAACCCACACCCCCCCCACCCACCCTACACACACAAACAAACAAACAACACACACACACATATGTCTCCCCCCCTACACACACACACACACACACACGCGCGCGCGCGCGCGCGCGCACGCACGCACACACATACCTCAATGCTAACAAGTCTCAAAGCCATATTTACAAGAAATACAAAGACACTGGTACAGTTTTACATTTCAGGACAAAAGCACTGAAAATGAAACGTAAGCAGTCTGTCCCTATACACTCTGTGACAGAAGCTGTTTGTGTTCGTTCTTCGTCAGACCCTCTATTCTATAGCTTTTAGCCCTTCATATAATAATAATAATAATAATAATATATGGAATTTATATAGCGCTGAATCTTGTAAAAAACAAACAAATCGAAGCGCTTGCACTCAATCATTTACAGGCATGCAACTCTCCTTAAACATAATGAGCAACAGATTCAAATCCATGCGCGCGCACACTACGCAACGCACACGCACGCACACACGCACACACACACACACACACACCACACAACACACACACACACACACACACGGAACAACACTTAAAAAGGTGAAGATATGCTGTTGAAAATTAGGGACAGATATGTGGGGGGAAAGTCTCAGGTAGAAATAAGTGTGTTTTGAGGCTGGATTTGAAGGAATCAAGTGAGGCTTTTGACGAAGTGAAAGAGGGAGGTTCATTCCAGGTGGATGAACCAGAAACAGAGAAGGAGCGACGGCCAACAGTGGTTTGTTTGAATCTGGTGTTCGAAAGCACAAAGTATCTGCGGCTGAACGAAGGGAACGGGATGGAGTGTACAGGTGAAGACAGTTACAGAGATAAGAGGGTGCAGATTATGTGGAGACATTTGAAACAGAGGGTATTGATTTTATACTCCAGTCTTTGTGAGACAGGCAACAGTGAAGAGATCGCAGAAGAGGAGTGATGTGTTTCAGATTTTTTCTTCTTTAGGACCAGTCGAGCTGCAGAGTTTTGTATGCGTTGAAGAGAGTGGATAGATAATGCTGGTAGGCCAGCCAAAAGAGAATTACAGTAGTCTAAACGTGAAAGAATGAGAGATGTGACAAGCTTGGAAGTTGCATCAGTGGACAGATACTTGCGAATCGCGCTTATGCGCCGTAATTGATAGTAGCAAGACTGGCAGGTCTGGGTGATGAATTTTTTCATAGAGAGTGTGTTGTACAGAAATACTCCTAAATACTTCACAGAGTTGGTCAAAGGAACTGACGTATTGCCGAATTCTATTGAAGTTTTTGTGATAGAGGAAAGTTTATGTTGGTTCCTATGAGCATGGCTTCGGTTTTATCGGCATTAAGTTGTAACTTGTTCTGAGTCATCCAGTTTTGAATGTCTTGAAGGCAGTAGGACATATTTGTCAGGAGGGAAGGCAAGTTTTCAACAGTATCGCTGCACTGAAGCTGAGTATCATCGGCGTAGAAATGATGATCAATAGGGTGGTTGTTTATTATATGTGAGAGTGGAGCAGTGTAGAGAGTAAAGAGAAAACAGGGCCCAGGACTGATCCCTGCGGGACTCCCACATTCCATTTTGACAGGTTTTGATTGAATTTTGTTTACAATAACTTTCTGGAACCGGTCTGTGAGGTATGAAGTAAACCAGGTGAGGGATGTGCCATTAATACCAAACGTATTTTGGAGGCGAGAAAGAAGAATTGAGTGATCTATGGTATCAAAGGCTGCAGATAAGTCAAGAAGAGTGAGGATGGAGATTTTTCCTGCATCAGAAGCAAGTAGAGTGTATCTAAAGTATGACTAGGGTGGTTTCGGTGCTGTGGTTGGGGCGATAGGCAGACTGAAAAGTGGAAGAAGATCATTGGAATGAAGGTGACTGTTGAGCTGTTTGATGAACAACTTTTTCTAGTACTTTAGAGACAAAGGGTAAGTTTGAGACAGGCTATAATTCTTCAGAATGTTGGGATCGAGGTTGTGCTTTTTCAGTAGGGGTGACTATTGCTGTTTTAAGAGCTGATGGAAAATTTCCTGACTGAAGAGATGAGTTTACTATTTTAGTGATAGTAGGCACAAGTTGTGGAGGCATTGTGAGAAAACAGGAGCAGGTATGGATCAAGGTCGCCATGATTTTATAGTCATTTCCTTCAGAATTGTCATGATTTCTTTTTCACTTGTGGATGGAAGGAAAGAGAGGAGTGCCAGTGAACTGGGGGTCAGGAGGCACAGGCTGGAATTGAGTTTGATCAAGTCTGGAGCGTATGTTTCGAACTTTGTCTGAAAAGAAGGCAGAAAATATGGATGGAAGTTCAGACAGGCTGTGGGTGTTAGGAAGATTGTTTTTTGCAGATCCAATGGAATTTGAGGTGAGTAACAAAGAGATTTTATTGATGTAGCACAGAGATTTGGAAGAGTATAGTCTGTCTTTGTGAATGGATTAAGAGTTTGACTTTGTTTATTTGTTTTCGGAAAAGCTGTTTGTTGATTCTGGTTTTTTTTTTGATTCCGCACTGCCGATTCTAGTTGCCGGCGTTTGCGCTTCGCTATCAAGATGGCTTTGGTATACCTGGCGCACAAGGGTCTGTCAGGGAGGGATAAAGTAGGAGGTTGGCATGCTCATCAAGCAGATTGGGGAGACTAGTTTTTATATGTGATCAAGAGTCAGTTGGTCAAGGTTTGTGAAAAACGTTCGGAAGCTTGGGAAGAGAAGGTATGAATGTCTAAGGCCTTAAGATTGCGACGAGTAACATATTTCTTCTTTCTGACAGGTTTTGTGATGTTGAGATGGAAAAGAATGGCGGAATGATCAGAATGCAGTTCATCGGTGACAGAAACAGATGTGACAGGCTTTTGTCAGGTAATAAGCTTTCATACGAGGTACAGTAATAATAGCGAAGGCTTTACCGTCACTGATTAATAAAATAATAATATAATAATATAAATAATAATAATAATAATAATAATAATAATAAGATGATATGATGATGAAGATGATGTGATGATGATGATGATGATGATGATTGAGTTGTAACCTCAAAAGCAGCAAAAAGGACTTGAAAAGCAGGTGTTAGGAGGTGGGGGTTGTGAGGGATGTGATGTGGTGCGTGTGTGCTGCATGCGCATGTGTGTGTTTACCACGATGCTCTTAAGTAGCGGCTTTGTCCCAGTTTTAAAGAGAGAGAGATAAAGAGAGACAGACAGACAGATGGAGACAGAGAGAGATATATTGATTGATTGATTGACTGATTAATTGTATGACTGCATCAGTTTCATTTTCAGAAAGTGAAAATATAAGCATGACAACTGCTTTCTTTACATATACCCTTCTATAACAGTACAAACAAGTAAAAGCAAATTGATCACAAAGAAAATGGAAAACTGCACATGAGAGAGAAAGACAGAGAGAGAGAGTACATGCATGTGTGCATACTTAGAAAAGCACACAGCATGCATACAGCAACTATCACACACACACCACACACGCACACCACCACACAAACCCCCCCCCCCCCCACACACACCCCAAACAAACAACGCACACCGCACGTACACACACACACACACACACACACACACACACACACATATACACAACCCCTTACCCCAACCCCCACCCCCTACACACAAACAAACAACACACACATACCAGCCGCCATGGCGCAGTGGTTAGCGCCTTGGGTTACGGACTGGAAGGTCGCGGGTTCGATTCCCATAAGAGTCATAGGGATTTTTCGGACTCCGGCCGGCTCCTACCCAGAGTGAGTGTGCTGTGGGCTCAGTGGGAAGACTGGGACCACACAGTCGAGCTTCATCCACTTAACGGATGCGAGTTTGAGAGTGTTGCCAAATTACCTGACCAACACTGCAGGTGTCTGTATTTCTCGGGCCCGGTTGACGCCGGGATATATTATGATAGTAAGCGTAGAGTACAACCCTGTCAAGTAGTCTCAAAGCATATGCACTTCCACAGCAGCATCATTAGGTCATCCTCATTGTCATTGATCATCATGCAATTTAAAAAAAGTTGCCTCTGATTCGGTGGTCCCAGTTGT
>CM054142.1:11534240-11562946 GCA_028751875.1 Rapana venosa
TGTAGAAAAACATGTTCCTTTGTTTGATTTGGAGGGGAGATGGGCAATGCTGCTTGATGTAGGTTCTGGTGGAATGTCAGGTGTGATAATAATGACTCCATGCTTAGTATCAAAATTGTCCTTGTCTTCATCACATATTCAGATCTAAGAGTCTGAATCATTTAAATGCATGGTATGAACATACTTTAGCATAGTTTTTAGTGATGTAGATCGTACTGGGTAAAAGAGAAACAGTTGCTCAACTCACCTTTTCCAGATGTGATGTAATTAATGGTGTCAAACATTACATGACAAACATACATGCAGATGAAAAGAGATCCAGAGTCTTGCTGGATGCATTTTACTTGATCCTCTATCATGTTTTATCTTGTCATACCAGATTTGAGTGTTCACGTTTATATAGACCATACTAAAAAAAAGAAACATAGTCTTGTATCTTCTCTGCATGTCCCAGTTTCTACATCTGCTTATTTAACACATGTCTGTGCCTGTCAGGTTGTCATGGACAGAGAAATACATGACATTGTGAGGCACACAAACAGTTTAAAGTTTACATTTACCTTCAGGCGAGAATGTCTAAGCCTGCACTAAGCACCAGTGTTGTTGTGTTGTCACTGGGAGAGAGGGGGATCCCTATCTGGTGGTGACAGGTTGGCTGATGGTGGACCCAGATAGCTTCTCTGCTGTTCTCCTCACTTACACTGTAAACTGCTCAGAACGCCAAACTTGTCCTTGTTCATTCAGCTTGTGTATCCAAACATACAGGCTTTCTGATTATTTTACTTATTTGTGAGTCTTTAGTTGTTTTAAGCCTGTTTGAGCCATAGAGTGTGGGTAAATGGAATGAGTATATTTAGGAAGAGATACATTGTAGGTTGTTCTGGGATGTTGCTGTTATTTCCTTATTCTGTTTTTGTTTTGGTATTTTTGTCATTTGCTTACCCCAAGTATTTTTGAGGCAGCATGGTGGCTGGGAAATTGAAGGTAGAAAGGGGATTCAGAAGGGCAGGAAAGCCTTGAGGTTACAATGCTGAGGGTGCGATCTGATGAGCCAGGTTTGAACCACCGCTAAAACACCTGTTTAAGGGGAATGTTCCCTGGAGTTAACATCAGCACTGACTCCACACCCCTTAGTGTTCTTCAGTTGAGACTATAAACCAAGGTCATGTCTGCAAATGCACTCAGAACATCTTGCCAACACGTTAAAACCCATTCCCCTTTTGCAAGGGTAGGCTATCGCATGCCTGTAGGAACAGGTGACCATTTTAAAAAAATCACACACACATGCACATTGATTTGACTTTGACTTTGACTTTGACTTGACCTGACTTGACTTGACTTGCTTAGACATCATCCCTGAAGTTTGAATGCAGCTACATTAATGGTGGGTGAAACTAGTTGCATGTGGAAAACCTCACCTTAGCTGAACAGCAAGGCTCTAGCTGAGGAAGGACAACACGTGTGAAGTCTGCAGCCCTCCTCCAGTGCTGCTCTGCACATGTGGAAAGGTGAATCTGCTTCAAGCTGAGGTTACAGAGAGTTTGAATGACAAGGCTTGTGCTTCATAACATATTCAATGCAAATGTGGAAAGGTAAATCTGCTTCAAGCTAAGGTTACAAAGAGTTTGAATGACAAGGCTTGTGCTTCATAACCCATTCAATGCAAATGCAAGTTGATAGTTATACATGTTGTCTGCTACTTTTGCATCAAGGAAGTCTTTTTCCATATTAAATTTGGTTTTGTTCTATATGTAAAACACGCATTTGAGTGGACAAAATTTGCAGCATTTCAATGTGTGTCAGTTTCCACAGTCACTGTTTCCAAAATTACAACACCTGTCATCTTGTTGCAAGCAGAAAAATGCAAGCTATGCCACAGTATCAAACAGATTGAAGTGAACAATTACCTTCAGGCCTAGTTTTCGTAAGCCTGCAATAGCCAGTGTTGTTGTGTTGTCACTGGCAGAGAATGTGATCCATATCTGGCGTTGACAGGTTGGCTGATGGTGGACGAGATAGCTTTCCTGCTGTTCTCTTCTCTTACACTGTAAACTGCTCAGTGCGCCAAGCTTGTCTTGGTTTATTCAGTTTATCCATTGAAAAGAAAACAAACAAAGCATAGCAGCTGAGCATGTTCCTTATTTATGAATGTGTCTGTTTTTTTTTTTTTTTTTTTTTTTTTTTTTTTTTTTTTTTTTTTTTTTTTTTTTTTTTTTTTTTTTTTTTTTTTTTTTTTTTTTTTTTTTTTTTTTTTTTTTTTTTTTTTTTTTTTTTTTTTTTTTTTTTTTTTTTTTTTTTTTTTTTTTTTTTTTTTTTTTTTTTTTTTTTTTTTTTTTTTTTTTTTTTTTTTTTTTTTTTTTTTTTTTTTTTTTTTTTTTTTTTTTTTTTTTTTTTTTTTTTTTTTTTTTTTTTTTTTTTTTTTTTTTTTTTTTTTTTTTTTTTTTTTTTTTTTTTTTTTTTTTTTTTTTTTTTTTTTTTTTTTTTTTTTTTTTTTTTTTTTTTTTTTTTTTTTTTTTTTTTTTTTTTTTTTTTTTTTTTTTTTTTTTTTTTTTTTTTTTTTTTTTTTTTTTTTTTTTTTTTTTTTTTTTTTTTTTTTTTTTTTTTTTTTTTTTTTTTTTTTTTTTTTTTTTTTTTTTTTTTTTTTTTTTTTTTTTTTTTTTTTTTTTTTTTTTTTTTTTTTTTTTTTTTTTTTTTTTTTTTTTTTTTTTTTTTTTTTTTTTTTTTTTTTTTTTTTTTTTTTTTTTTTTTTTTTTTTTTTTTTTTTTTTTTTTTTTTTTTTTTTTTTTTTTTTTTTTTTTTTTTTTTTTTTTTTTTTTTTTTTTTTTTTTTTTTTTTTTTTTTTTTTTTTTTTTTTTTTTTTTTTTTTTTTTTTTTTTTTTTTTTTTTTTTTTTTTTTTTTTTTTTTTTTTTTTTTTTTTTTTTTTTTTTTTTTTTTTTTTTTTTTTTTTTTTTTTTTTTTTTTTTTTTTTTTTTTTTTTTTTTTTTTTTTTTTTTTTTTTTTTTTTTTTTTTTTTTTTTTTTTTTTTTTTTTTTTTTTTTTTTTTTTTTTTTTTTTTTTTTTTTTTTTTTTTTTTTTTTTTTTTTTTTTTTTTTTTTTTTTTTTTTTTTTTTTTTTTTTTTTTTTTTTTTTTTTTTTTTTTTTTTTTTTTTTTTTTTTTTTTTTTTTTTTTTTTTTTTTTTTTTTTTTTTTTTTTTTTTTTTTTTTTTTTTTTTTTTTTTTTTTTTTTTTTTTTTTTTTTTTTTTTTTTTTTTTTTTTTTTTTTTTTTTTTTTTTTTTTTTTTTTTTTTTTTTTTTTTTTTTTTTTTTTTTTTTTTTTTTTTTTTTTTTTTTTTTTTTTTTTTTTTTTTTTTTTTTTTTTTTTTTTTTTTTTTTTTTTTTTTTTTTTTTTTTTTTTTTTTTTTTTTTTTTTTTTTTTTTTTTTTTTTTTTTTTTTTTTTTTTTTTTTTTTTTTTTTTTTTTTTTTTTTTTTTTTTTTTTTTTTTTTTTTTTTTTTTTTTTTTTTTTTTTTTTTTTTTTTTTTTTTTTTTTTTTTTTTTTTTTTTTTTTTTTTTTTTTTTTTTTTTTTTTTTTTTTTTTTTTTTTTTTTTTTTTTTTTTTTTTTTTTTTTTTTTTTTTTTTTTTTTTTTTTTTTTTTTTTTTTTTTTTTTTTTTTTTTTTTTTTTTTTTTTTTTTTTTTTTTTTTTTTTTTTTTTTTTTTTTTTTTTTTTTTTTTTTTTTTTTTTTTTTTTTTTTTTTTTTTTTTTTTTTTTTTTTTTTTTTTTTTTTTTTTTTTTTTTTTTTTTTTTTTTTTTTTTTTTTTTTTTTTTTTTTTTTTTTTTTTTTTTTTTTTTTTTTTTTTTTTTTTTTTTTTTTTTTTTTTTTTTTTTTTTTTTTTTTTTTTTTTTTTTTTTTTTTTTTTTTTTTTTTTTTTTTTTTTTTTTTTTTTTTTTTTTTTTTTTTTTTTTTTTTTTTTTTTTTTTTTTTTTTTTTTTTTTTTTTTTTTTTTTTTTTTTTTTTTTTTTTTTTTTTTTTTTTTTTTTTTTTTTTTTTTTTTTTTTTTTTTTTTTTTTTTTTTTTTTTTTTTTTTTTTTTTTTTTTTTTTTTTTTTTTTTTTTTTTTTTTTTTTTTTTTTTTTTTTTTTTTTTTTTTTTTTTTTTTTTTTTTTTTTTTTTTTTTTTTTTTTTTTTTTTTTTTTTTTTTTTTTTTTTTTTTTTTTTTTTTTTTTTTTTTTTTTTTTTTTTTTTTTTTTTCCCCCCCCCCGATATCTTCTCTGCTGTTCTCCTCACTTACACTGTAAACTGCTCAGAACGCCAACTTGCTTGTTCATTCAGCTTGTGTATCCAAACATACAGGCTTTCTGATTATTTTACTTATTTGTGAGTCTTTAGTTGTTTTAAGCCTGTTTTGAGCCATAGAGTGTGGGTAAATGGAATGAGTATAATTTAGGAAGAGATACATTGTAGTTGTTCTGGGATGTTGCTGTTATTTCCTATTCTGTTTTTGTTTTGGTATTTTTGTCATTTGCTTACCCCAAGTATTTTTGAGCAGCATGGTGGCTGGGAAATTGAAGGTAGAAAGGGGATTCAGAAGGGCAGGATAGCCTTGTGGTTAGAATGCTGAGGGTGCGATCTGATGAGCCAGGTTTGAACCACCGCTAAAACACCTGTTTAAGGGGAATGTTCCCTGGAGTTAACATCAGCACTGACTCCACACCCCTTAGTGTTCTTCAGTTGAGACTATAAACCAAGGTCATGTCTGCAAATGCACTCAGAACATCTTGCCAACACGTTAAAACCCATTCCCCTTTTGCAAGGGTAGGCTATCGCATGCCTGTAGGAACAGGTGACCATTTTAAAAAATATCACACACACATGCACATTGATTGATTTGACTTTGACTTTGACTTGACTTGACTTGACTTGACTTGCTTAGACATCATCCCTGAAGTTTGAATGCAGCTACATTAATGGTGGGTGAAACTAGTTGCATGTGGAAAACCTCACCTTAGCTGAACAGCAAGGCTCTAGCTGAGGAAGGACAACACGTGTGAAGTCTGCAGCCCTCCTCCAGTGCTGCTCTGCACATGTGGAAAGGTGAATCTGCTTCAAGCTGAGGTTACGGAGAGTTTGAATTACAAGGCTTGTGCTTCATAACATATTCAATGCAAATGTGGAAAGGTGAATCTGCTTCAAGCTAAGGTTACAGGAAAGTTTGAATTACAAGTCTTGTGCTTCATAACATATTCAATGCAAATGTGGAAAGGTAAATATGCTTCAAGCTAAGGTTACAGAGAGTTTGAATTACAAGGCTTGTGCTTCATAACATATTCAATGCAAATGTGGAAAGGTAAATCTGCTTCAAGCTAAGGTTACAGAGAGTTTGAATTACAAGGCTTGTTTGTGCTTCATAACATATTCAATGCAAATGTGGAAAGGTAAATCTGCTTCAAGCTAAGGTTACAGAGAGTTTGAATTACAAGGCTTGTGCTTCATAACATATTCAATGCAAATGTGGAAAGGGAAATCTGCTTCAAGCTAAGGTTACAGAGAGTTTGAATGACAAAGCTTGTGCTTCATAACCCATTCAATGCAAATGCAAGTTGATAGTTATACATGTTGTCTGCTACTTTTGCATCAAGGAAGTCTTTTTCCATATTAAATTTGGTTTTGTTCTATATGTAAAACACGCATTTGAGTGGACAAATTTTGCAGCATTTCAATGTGTGTCAGTTTCCACAGTCACTGTTTCCAAAATTACAACACCTGTCATCTTGTTGCAAGCAGAAAAATGCAAGCTATGCCACAGTATCAAACAGATTGAAGTGAACAATTACCTTCAGGCCTAGTTTTCGTAAGCCTGCAATAGCCAGTGTTGTTGTGTTGTCACTGGGAGAGAATGTGATCCCTATCTGGCGTTGACAGGTTGGCTGATGGTGGACCCAGATAGCTTTCCTGCTGTTCTCTTCTCTTACACTGTAAACTGCTCAGCACGCCAAGCTTGTCTTGGTTTCTTCAGTTTGCCCATTGAAAAGAAAACAAACAAACCATAGCAGCCGAGCATGCTCCTTATGTATGAATGTGTCTGTAAGCCTGTTGAGCCTTTGCAACAACAGAGTCCATATGTTTGGGAAGATACTGCTGTAGGTTTTTTCTGTTTTCCATCCTTCTTGTTCCTCAGCTAGAGCTCTGCGGTTCACCATTAATGGTGAGATTTTGTGTATGAGATTGTTTTTACTCACAAGAAGGCTGCTGCATTCCAACTCTGGGATTGTGTTGTTTTAATATGTTGCTGTTGTTGTTGGGGTTTTTTAAAATTGTGTTCTCATTTTGGAGTCTTGTCATTTGCTCATCCCTAAGTGTCCTGTATGTAAGCAGCTTGGAAACTGAGAATATAGGGAGAGAAGATCTTTCACCTGTTATTACTGTCACTGTAAATGTTAGTAAACATGTATATTTAGTAAAACTGAATTGACAGGAAACTTTAATGTACATGACATGTTCATTGCGAAAGACTGACCACAAATGCAAATTTATGTGCATGTATGCTGTTTGTTACTTTTAACACTGTCATGTCTTATTTTTCTTCAAACTAGATTCGTACTTTGTGTTTAATGTGGAACAATCTGAGGTTTCTAAAAAAAAGAAATGTCAGTTTCAACATCTATTCATTTCAAATTTTCTCTGGATGTCCTTTTGTCATGAACACAAAAGTACACGGCCAAGCACGGCACAGAAACATTTTCAAGTATACATTTACCTTCAGGCGAGAATTTCTAAGCCTGCACTAAGCACCAGTGTTGTTGTGTTGTCACTGGGAGAGAAGGGGATCCCTATCTGGTGGTGACAGGTTGACTGATGGTGGACCCAGATAGCTTCTCTGCTGTTCTCCTCACTTACGCTGTAAACTGCTCAGAACGCCGAACTTGTCCTCGTTCATTCAGCTTAAACATCCAAAAATGC
Source organism: Rapana venosa (assembly GCA_028751875.1). Taxonomy (NCBI): domain Eukaryota; kingdom Metazoa; phylum Mollusca; class Gastropoda; order Neogastropoda; family Muricidae; genus Rapana; species Rapana venosa. The sequence goes on from CM054142.1 coordinate 11,541,180, forward strand.
ATGGTTGCTGAACATTCCGCGTGTTTGTGAGTTTGTTTGTAAGTCTGTTTCAACCACAGAAAAGTGGAAAAACAGTATTAGTCTATTTTGGACGAGAGATATTGTAGGTTGTTTCAGACATCTTCCTGTTACTCCTTCGCTCTCTTTTAAGAGTTTTGTAATTTGCGTACCCTAAGTATTTTTTAAGCAGCGTGGTAGCTACAGAAAATAGAAGAGGAAAAGACTGTTTATGGTTGTTGTTATCTAGATTTTACGTCTGTTTACTCTAAGTGGCATTGGACAATGGGAAGGGGGAAAGAGAACTTACTTGATGCATGTGGGCAATAAAATCTATGGTCTACTGCTAAGTAACTAGTAGAGTAAACAGAAAAGGGCTTTCCTTTCTGTTTCTTTTTTTATTGCTATACTCTCAATACAAAACTGGGTAAAGACTAGGTAAAGACACATCTTAAAGCCTGATTTTGGAAAGATGAACATACAAAGCTTGTTCATAAAAACGCTTATGATAAATACAAGCCATCATTTCCGTATCTAGCTTGAAGTGAGAATGCATGAATACTTGTGTATCTTTTACCTCAACGACATCTGAGACACATGAACAATTATCATTTTGTATGACCCCAATGGTGTTGAACAGAGAAACACACAACACCGCCACAACAACAACAATCCTCAGCAGCATAGCTTATTGTGCAACAACGGAACATCTCTGATTCAATGACACTTCGTACTCTTGTCTCATGCTTATTCCGAGTTGGGTTTCTCCTCAGTTTTAGAACGTATGATGAGTTTGTGTCAGATCCTTTGGAGATTGATAGGAAATAATATTGTCATTAAAGGAAGGTGGTGATAAGTATTACCTAAGCAGTATGGGGACGGGATAGCTCAGTGGTCGGAGCACTTACTTTACCCCAGCCAAGTTAATCAGCGTGGATCGTGGTTACCACTTGCATGGGTGACCGTTTGCGCGCCTTGGCTTCAGTACAGTCCCCCAGTTCACTCAGCTGTAAATGGGTACCTGCCCTCTTTAGGGTCAGGGAAGGTAAAGCAGGGAGAGAGAGGAGATGGGCGCCGCCCTCAGCATGCTAGCCCCTAGAAAAGTGAGGTCTCTGACGCCTCGCTCCCCTCGACCTTGTAGGTAATGGAATACCTTTACCTTCAGCAGTACACGGCATAGAGGGGCTGTTCTATGTACATGGGTCACTGAACAGTAAAGTGACCCAGAAGCAGTGCATGGTCTTTTCCAGCTGCCGGCTTAACAGCGGCTTTACTTTACTTTGCTTCCTATGAATTTCAGGCTCTGACTTAAAATTGAAAGAAATAGCCCTGGGTGTGACTGTGGGGGTCCTCTCCAAATGACCGGCGTGAGAACAGCACCAGGAGCAACAGACAGAAAGAATTAGCATCAAGAAATCTCCTTCCTTCACAGTGGAGTGAGAGAGACAGACAGACAGAGACAAACAGACAGAGAGAGACACAGAGAGACACAGAGAGACAGACAGAGAGAAAGTTAGACAGGAAGAGAGACAGACAGAGACAAAACAGACAGAGACACAAACAGAGACACAAACAGAGACAGAGGGAGAATTATTCAAGTAAACGAGAGAAGAAGAAGAAGAAAATAGAAGAATGAAAGGTGCACAATAATTTGATAACAGCAAATTAATTTGGTTTTAAAAAACCCAAATAAGCAAACAACAAACAATAGCAACAAAACAAACACAAAAAGACCGTAGAACAAGACGTAGATAAAACATGGAGATGGAAGCGTAAGGGCGGACATCAGATAATAAAAGAAAAGAAAGAGAAAACTAGGTCGGCCTTGTGCAACGTCAACGTGTGTACAATTGATACTTTTGGTTCTGTTGGCCGGCTTTGCTATCTTTGGCTTAATGGCAGGCACTGGGAATTATGTAACGCAGAGACATTGTATTTCGTTGTGATATATTTGTTGGTTTGTTTGCTTGTATGTTTATTTGTTTGCCCTACAACATTTTTTTTTAGCTTGACGGTGTCCTGAATTTGTGTCAACATGTTCGTTCCTTGTTCTGTTTTGTGCTATTGTTTCCCTCTTTCGTTCTTTTAAATTTTTTTAAATTTTGCTTTCTTTCTTCGGCTAGAGCTCCAAAGCTGTTTACTAAAATATGAATGTGGAGGGGTTTTTTTGTATATGCCACTGTTTTTGTCCACCATTAAGGTAGCCGCATTCCGACTTTGGGAGATGATGTCTAAAAATAACAACAATGTGAATGGGGTTTTTTCTTCTAAATTTCGTCATCTGTTCTTACCAGCACGCAACGGCCTACTCTTTCAAAAGGTGGAACAGGTTTCCACGATGACCTGCGTCCTTTTGCACACGTGAGCTCGGTTTGTTCTCTCAGTGGAAGGACTTTCGGGCCAAGTGGACACGGTTACTGCTCATAACTCCACGGAACAAAAGAATCCCCTTGGAGGGGGGTGCCTCGGTGGTAGATAGAACCCGAGCCGTCAGATCACAAGCGCCAGCTCTAACCATTAGGCTATCCTGCCCTTCTCCCTCCTTCTCCCCCACCCCCCTACACACACCCCACCCACACTCCCTCCAGCATCGTTTTATTTGAAAAAGTTGCAGTTGCATCAGCGCGGCTGGTTTTGTCCAATGTGTGCAAGAGCAACGTTTCATTTCTCTGTCCTGTGCGTTTCAACTGCTATTGTCTAGTTGGCCTTTCTGTTATAGCTGTCTTGATGGTCCATGCTTCTGCAGTTAGTCCAGTTAGTTTGATTGCTTCAACAATGCTTTCCTCATTCTGATGTAGAATGGAAACGAAATTATTATGTAGAAAACCCAACACAAAAAAAGCAAATAGAAAACCAGCAGAAACTAAAAACGGACAAAAACAGACGGACGTAGATCATTTCTCTTGGTCTATGTTTGGACATTAGTGCTGTTGTCTTTCCCTGGTACACGTGCGTGCGTGTTATATATTTATTCATGTTATTTATTTTATCATTCTTTTATTTCAAGGATGATGAAATAAGCACTCATGTGCTTCTGTACATACAGTCCCCGTGGGTATGCAGTTTTGTAAAGTTTGTCATCCATTCCCATTAGCACGCAATGGCCTACTCTTCCGAAAATCGGAATGGGTTTTAACGTGTGCGAAAGATGTTCTGCGTGCGTTCACACACGGGACTACCGTTTATAGTTTCCTCCGAAGGACTTTTAGGGGGAGTAGAGTCGACACTGATGTTAACTCCAGAGGAAAATGTATGAGTGTTTGTGTGTGTGTTTGTGTGTGTGTGTTTGTTTGTTTGTGGTTGTGTGTGAGAGAGAGATTTTAAAAATTTATTTTATTTTATTATTTTATATCGAGGATAATGAAATAAGCACTTTGTGCTTTTTTCATCCAGTCCCCGTGTGTATGCGGTTTTGTAAATTCTGTCATCATTCCCACCAGCCACAATGGTTGTTTGTTTGTGGTTGTGTTGTGCGTGTGTGTGTGTTTGTTTGTTTTGTTGTGTTGTGTGTGTGTGTGGTTTGTTTGTTTGTGTGTTGTGTGTGTGTGTGTGTGTTTGTGGTTGTGTGTGTTTGTTTGTTGTGTGTGTGTGTGTGTGTGTTGTGTGGTTTGTTTGTTTGTGTGTGTGTTGTGTGTTGTGTGTTGTTGTGTGTGTGTTTGTTGTTGTGGTTGTGTGTGTGTTGTGTGTGTGTGTGTGTGTGTGGAGTGTGTGTGTGTGTGTGAGTGTGTGTGTGTGTGTGTGTGTGTTGTGTGTGTGTGTTGTGTGTGTGTGTTGTGTGCGAGAGGAGAGAGTGCTCTGAACTCTGAAAGTTTTAAGTGTACATCGTCCTAAGGCCACGATCTGTCCGTCTGTCTGTCTGTCTGTCTTATCTGTCTGTCTGTCTCGTCTGTCTCTCTCTCTCTCTCTCTCTCTCTCTCTCTCTCTCTCTCTCTCTCTCTCTCTCTCTCTCTCTCTCTCTCTCTCTCTCTCTCTCTCTCTCTCTCTGCTACGACGTCTCCTTCTTGCTATTAGTTTATTTCTTTGTTCTCTCTATGATCTCTTTCTTCTTCCTCTTACTTCTGTTTTATTTTCTTTCGATCTCCGTATTTTCTTTCTTTTCTCTCTGTTTGAACAATTTTAAAAAAATAATATATTGTATGTGCATACCTGTTTCATACCTTTAGAAGGCTGGATGAAAAAATGTCAGTGTGCTTAATCTTTTCCCCTAAATAAATAGAATGTTATTTTATAGTTATCGTTATCGTTAATAGTATTCTCTCTCTGTATCTGTCTCTCTCTGTGTCTCTTTCTCGTCTCTCTCTGTCGCTCTCTCTTCTCTGTCTGTCTGTCTGTCTGTCTGTCTGTCTGTCTGTCTGTCTGTCTCTCTCTCTCTCTTCTCTCTCCTCTCTCTCTCCTCTCTCTCTCTCTCTCTCTCTCTCTCTCCTCTCTCTCTCTCCTCTCTCTCTCTTCTCTCTGTTACCGTCAGCTGTCTTGACTGGTTGGTGCCTGTCTGATAGTGCTATTCTTCTACTAGTTGTTGGGAGTTTAACTGTACCTTATTAATTGTAGCTTTAGCATTGGATATGTTTTTGAAAGTTGTAGTTTCCAGGTTTTCTTAAGGTATTGCTTCCTTCATTTTCCTGTTTGGTTACATACAGTGTGACAGTGTGACCTAAACCACGTGTTGTCAGAGATAGTTTGTTAATTTTGTTCAGACAGTAACTCTTTGCAATGTCCACTTTAAAATCTTGGCCAACTGTAGGTGGTCTGAGAATTGAATTTTTGAACATCAATCATATTCTTAATAAGATAGATGAATTGTCTTTAGTCCTACGTAATTATGGAAAACTTTTCACTTACTTTGCTGTGCTGAATCCAGATTATCAAAGTATGTATCTGATGATGATGTATTAATTCCTGATTATATTATTGTGCGACTTGATCCCGTTATTCCAAAGCAAACTGGTTTGATTCTGTATATAAATAAATCTGTCACTAATAAACGTATAAATTCCATTGAAAACCATCATGTGGAAACAATATGGGTTCAAGTTAATATCAAAAAGACTAAGCCTATCCTTACTGGATTTGTTTACCATAACCCCTCTGAACCCTGTGACTGGTATGACCGCTTTAACGAATTGATGGAAGCTCTTACACTACTTGATAACGAAATAATTCTCTTTGGTGATTTTAATATAAATCTCTTGAAACCGAACAAGCGATGAACACAGTTGGATGAAAGTTTTGGCCTCCTTCAAGTCATTGATACACCAACCCGAGTTACCCCCTCCTCTGAGACATTTATAGATCATATCTATATTAATTCAAAACAAAACATTGTAGAAATATGTTCTCCCCCAAGTGGTTGTAGCCATCATTTTCCCATCTGTATTACTTGGCTATAAAAAAGGAATTAAAATTCCTAAACTTGATCATAAACAAATAAGATACAGGTCCTTTGCTAATTTTAAAGAAGAGGATTTTCTATATGACCTAATGCATTCTTCTCTTTTAAATGTTTATCAGTTAACTGACCCTGATCTAGCCTTTGAATTCTGGCAAAAAAAATCTTTCCTGAACTTCTATAATAAACACGCCCCTTTCAAAATAAAACGAGTGAAACATACCCCAAAACCTCTGATGCTAAATAAGAAATTGAAGAGGAAATAATCAAAAGAGACAAGCTTAACGTGACCAAAAAATTTACTGACTTCAAGAAGCAACGAAATAAAATTACATCGATGAAACCTAATGCCAAAAAGAAACTCTCGAGAGCTCCTATCAGATAGCTCAAGCGATAAACAGAAAGTTATTTGGAAAGCCATAAATTCTCTAACAAAGAAAAAATCCGAAAATACACCAGTTATAAAAGATATCACTGCCAGCTCCTGAAACCAACAGTTTTCCAGAATGCCCTCCTCAATGGTCAAAAATGACAGATCTTGTGTCCATGACCTTGCCTTGGTGAAATAATTTTGCATTTAAAAAAAGATCACTTCAAATGTAAAACTCCCATACCTGGCATTACATGAAGTATATTTTTTCTCGAATGAATCTCAAGCAGACATCCATTCATGGTCTAGATGACTTAGACGGGAAAATCCTTAAGCTCAGTGCTCCTGTAATATGTGGTTCCTTAACTTATTTGTATAACCTTTGTATCGATAAATGCTACTTTCCTAGCATTTTCAAACAAGTCAAAATAATTCCTTTGTACAAATCTGGTAATAAAACTGATTCTTCAAATTGCATACCTATTTCAATATTATCTGTACTATATAAGCCTTTGGAAAAGCATATATATCAGTGCCTTATGGCTCATATTTCAAAATATGGCTTACTTCATCCAAATCAGTCTGGCTTTAGAAAACATCATTCTTGTCATACAGCTCTTATTAGCCTTGTTGATGAATGGTTAAAAATATCAATGATATCAAATTTACTGGTGTGCTATTTATTGATTTTGCCAAAGCATTTGATGTCATAGATCATAACTTTTTAATCCGTAAATTGGTACTGTATACATTTTCTGATGATGCTTTGTCACTCATAAAACCATTTCTTACTAATCGTACCCACACTGTTTGGCTAGATAATGAGCATTCTGAATTTATGTCACAAAAATTAATGTGGTGTTCCACAAGGATCAGTATTAGGGCTTCTTATTTTTTCACTATATATCAATGACCTTCCTTTATTCATTACTAAAGGCGTACCTGAACTCTTTGCTGATAATACTACTATTTACTCTTCTCATTCTGACTTGAAACAACTATCAAACTCTATGCAAGAAAATGCTGATCAATTGCTGGAATTGACCAGATTTAATGATATGGCCCTAAATTATAAAAAAAAACCCACTAAATTCATGATAATTACGTCTCGACAAAAACGACAAAATATAACCTTTGCTCTGCCACAAGTTTATTTCGGTAATACTACTATTAACGAAGTAGATACTCATAGACTCTTAGGAGTTATTATTGATAATGATCTTTCCTGGTCACCCCATACTGACTTCTTGTACAAACGAATCTCTCAAAAAATAGGATGCAGTTATAACAAAGTCAACTTACCCACCGGGAACATGTTATCACTCAAAAAGCGGGAAACGGGTTTTAACGTTGCCATGAGTCTGCGGCAGTTCGCAACGGGACTCGTTTATAAGTCTCGTGAAGAGAGTTAATAGAGAGTTTAGATATACACAGAAATAATGGAAAACAAACAACAGTAATAGGAATGCATAATAACAAAAGCTAACTATACCATCCAGGGAGTCTACTTATGTCACTGAAACTACGAGCGGTTTGATCAAAACATTTGTGGTGAAAACAGTATGACATTTTCATGAGTCATCAGAAAATCATAGAACAGACTCTTAAATGTTGAAAATTCTGTTTCATTTTTTTATAGAAAGGTTGGGAGTCTATTCCAAAACCAGCTCCCAGAATATACTAGATTTGATTTAAACAGAGTAATAGCTGGTAAATGAAGGCTAATTTTATGAGAATGTCGAAAGTTGTTTTCGCTTAACATGCTGCTCAAGGAAGATGGGGCACTACCATGAAGAACTTTGTGCATTAGGACACCTTTATTAAACAGCAATCTTGTTTTGAGAGGAAGAATGTTGACATTTTCGTAATATGAAAATGTTAATGAAGATGACTTATTTATTACTTATCTATTACTAGAGAAAGAGTGAGAGAGAGAGCGAGATAGAGAGAGAGAGACAGACAGAGAGACAGACAGACAGAGACAGAGACAGAGAAAGCAAAGAAAAGAAAGACAAATAGTCATTCTGTTTAAATTGATTTTTAGATTTTAAACTCATAGGCACACATGAAAGAAACAGACATGCATGCATTCAAGGACGTAAACATGCACAAAGCTGTTTGCCAACACGGGTGCGCGCACACACGCACACACGATATGCACATGTGTGCGCTCTCGAGTTAGCTCACATACACCCACACCCACCAAAGCACATTCAGTCCCCCCAAGCACACACATACTCAAAACACACACACAACACACACATATGCATACACACAACAACTACAACACACATTCACAACAACACAAACGCACACATGCACGCGTTGTGGAGACACTTGCACGCACCACGCACACGCACACACAAACTCATACAATCCCCCACACACACACACAGACACAGACAGAGAGAGATAGACAGACGTAGACGCAGACGCAGATGGTTTATTCAAATAGGCCTCAACCCCTTATGAAGGGGAATGTGAACAATATTATACATAACATAAATAATATCACTATTTAGTGGAAGGACGTTAAACTGAAGAAGAAGAAGAAGAAGAGAAGAAGAGAGAGAGAAGAAGAAGAAGAAGAAGAAGAGAAGAGAGAAGAAGAAAGAAGAAGAAGAAATACATTGAAAATTCGTTTGATCACGAATATTGTACGTTACTTCACGAAGTGATTACAGAGAGAGAGAGAGAAAGAGAGAGAAGATGAGAGAGAGAGAGAGAGAGGAGAGAGAGAGAGAGAGAGAGACAGAGACAGAGACAGAGACAGAGACAGAGATATACACAGAGATAGACAGAGAGAGAGAGAGAGTGGTGGAGGGGGATGCATGGCCACAAATTGTAGAAAACGAAAGTACAAAGCTCTTCAATGATTATAAATGTTGCTGCTGAAAAACCCTGCTGAGGATTACATTCCTGTTCATCATGTCTGTCCAGCTTGTGATTACATAACATCTTGTGTTTGTTTGACAGTTTGATAGCTCCTGTTTTTGTTTGGGATATCTTGCGATTGCATATCTTGTCATTGTTTTTGTATCTTGTGTATGTCTTGTGATTGTGCAATAATTTGTGTTGTGATTGTGCAATAATTTGTGTTGTAATTGTGCAATATTTTGTGTTGTGATTGTGCAATAGTTTGTGTTGTAATTGTGCAATAATTTGTGTTGTGATTGTGCAATATTTTGTGTAGTGATTGTGCAATATTTTGTGTTCCCCATAGGGATGCCGGCGGGGGGGGGGGCTGTCAGTATAAATAGCATCCCAACCTTCTGGAAATTTTGTACCAGGAATTACCTCTTTTCTATCCCTCTTTTTGTTTCTGTCTTGTTACTTTTTCTTCAGTTCACATCCTTCTTGTCTATTTTCTGCCTTTTTGGTCCATTCTCCTGATTTTATTTACTGGAAAACTCAAAAGAAAACGATTTTCTCCCGCACCAAAGTTGGATACGCTGGGTCTGACTTGCCAGGTGCTTAACGGCAGCGCAACACATTTTTTTTCGCTCATATGATAGACAACAGTAGTTGCTGTCTGAGCATTCGACGAAGGATATCTTGTGATTCTTGGAGTTTGGGATCTTGTAAGTTCTTAATATCTTGAGATTTCTTGAAACGCTATAATTGTTTGATATCTGGAGGTGATGCTATCTATCTATCTATCTATCTATCTATCTATCTATCTATCTATCTATCTATCTATCTATCTGTCTGTCTGTCTGTCTGTCTGTCTATCTATATTTCTATCTATCTATCTATCTATCTATTTATCCATCTATCTATCTATCTATCTATCTATCTATCTATCTATCTATCTATTTATCTACCTACCTATCTATTTATCTATCTATATATCATCTATCTATCTATCTATCCATCTATCTATCTATCTATCTATCTATCTATCATCGGTTCTTGTTTTTCCCACAGTTCTTTGTTCCACAAAAATCGCAATCATAAGGCCAAAGAAAGTTGGGTGCATTGCAACCTACATTCATAGGCACACACGCGCGCGCGCGCACTCACACACGCACGCACGCACGCACATACTTACCCGTCTAATATCACTTTAAGTCAACAGACGTTATATACAAGAACAAACGAACACACACACACACACACACACAGGCATTGAAACGTTGTCGTATATCGTTGCACAAGCCCCGCTGGGCATTACATCCAAATGGACAATCCCTTTCACAGGGCGGTAAGACAACGAAATATGTGTGGTGTCGTTAACTGGCTATTGTCCTGAAGAGGTCAAGCTTGACAGAGATACAAACTGCTGTTCTTTTTCTTTCTTTCTTTCTTTCTTACTTTCTTTCTTTCTTCTTTCCTTTCTTTCTTTCTTTCTTCCTTCCTTCATTCCTTCCTTCCTTCCTCTCTTTCTTTCTTTCTTTCTTCCTTCCTTCCTTTCTTTCTTTCTTTTTTTTCTTCCTTTCTTTCTTTCTTTCTTTCTTTCTTTCTTTCTTTCTTTCTTTCTTTCCTTTCTTCCTTCCTTCCTCCTTCTTTCTTCTCTTTTCTTCTTTCCTTCTTTCGACAGAGTTACAAACTGGCTCCTCTTGTGAGGTACGGCGGCTTTCAGTTTCATAGCATCCCCCCTTCTGGAATTCTGGCTAGGAATTCCCTCTTTCTATCCCACTCTTTGTTTGGCCTTTCTTATTTTTCCTGTCACCTCCTTCTTGTCTATTTTCTGCTTCTTGGCTCACTCTGTGCGCTCTTTTTTTCCAGAAGACTTAAAACATAATATTCTCTTCCCCGCCGAAGCCGGATGTTCTAGCCTGTACTTGTCTGACATGTAGCGAAGCCATTTTGCCTTCAACTTAACGTACAACACAGTGGATGTGTATCCGAGCGTTGGCGAGAGGAAAGATTGGAAGAAAAACTGCTCTATCCGGTCTGGAAAACTTACAGTGAAATTCTGCCTGCCGTCCTTGGTGTCTGAAATGGATACATTCAGCTGAAAATGTATCACTTCTCATCTCAGTATCAAATGACCTGATATTACCCCTTGCTGATATTGCCTAGCAGCATAGCATTATGATTTTAATCCTATCAAATTCAACGGATTTACCCCGGTAAAATTTTTAGGAGTACTCTTTTTATGTTTGCTGTCTTATCTGAGTTTTCGTTTGATTAATATCTTTTTTATTGCCGTTAAATTGGTCGTGCTTACCTGTGTGTTGATATGAAGACAAACAAATAAGCAGTTTATTAAAATAAAACCAAAAACAAAACAAAAAAGCCTGGTGATTTATGAACTGGGTTAACACAGTTCGCTTTTTTGTACCACTTAAGGACATCAAAGCCACTTAAGGACACAACAATACACGTTGTGTTCTGATCTCTGTATTTCTGTTCTGTTTGTGTGATGTCTTGTGTAGATGTCTTTTGTCTGTCTGGTACAGAAGTTGTTTACAAAGATAATTATCACATTCGCGTGTGTGTGTGCGTGTGTGTGTGCGTCAAGTCAAGTCAATTTTTTTAAATTTCCAGATGGTACATTTGATAAGCAATGCATTTGCTTTTTTTCATTTTTGTGTGTGTTTGTGTGTATGTATGTATGTGTGTGTGTGTGTGTTCGTGAGAGAGTATGCCTTTTTTTCTATTTTGAGGATAATGGAATAAACACGCGTGCTTTTTTACATCCTAACCCCGCGTGTATGCTGATTTTTTTTTAATTTTGTCATCCATTCCCTTACACAGAGAGAGAGAAGAGAGAGGAGAGAGAGAGAGAGAGACAGACAGACAGACAGACAGACAGACAGGCAGACAGACAGAGAGACAACACACACACACACACACACACACACACACACACACACACACACACACACACACACATCTTGTTAATCAGTAATTGCCAACATTTTACCGGTTTACTTGGAAGAATACAGGTAGGATAACCAAATACGGGCAGTCTTCTGTATACTGATTGGCTTCATCTGTACAACTGTACTGTGCTAGATTTCTGTCGGCCTGTCTGTCTGTCTGTGTCTGTCTGTCTGCCTTTCTGTCTGTCTGTCTGTCTTTCTTTCTTTCTCTCTGTATCTCTCTGTCTCTACCTCTGTATGTTTCTCTGTCTCAGTCTCTGTCTGTCTGTCTGTCTATCTGCCTGTGTCTGTCTGTCTTTTTCTCTCTCTGTCTCTGCTCTCTGTCTGTCTCTGTCTCTATCTCTGTCTCTTATCTCTGTATGTCTATTTTTCTGTCTCTCTGTCTATCTGTCTGTCTGTCTCGTCTGTCTGTCTGTCTTCTCTGTCTCTCTGTCTCTCTCTCTCTCTCTCTCTCTCTCTCTCTCTCTCTCTCTCTCCAACCCCCTCCCCCCCCCCCCCCCCTCCCCGTATGTGAGAGAGAGAGAGCGTGCGCGAGCGCGTGTATGTAAAGAGTACATGTGTACGCGGGTCTGTCTGTGCAGCATCTATTTTCTATTTATCTTTCTGTCTGTTGCTTTTCATAATTATTTGGTAATGCTTTTCTCTTTATTTTCTTCCGTTCCAAGTTTTCCCTTTTGTTTCGACTACTCAATCCCCATTTTCTTTCAGTTATTTATCTTTTAAAATTGTATTTTCCTTTTCTTGTCTTTCTTTCTGCCTTTTTGGGGGGTACTTTTCTTGTCTGTCTTTCTCTCTTTGTGCTCTGACGATTTTCTTTTCTGCTGATCTTGCAAGCCGTTTTTTGTTCTCATTCTTGTCTTTTTTGTTACAGCAGTCTCTGCTGGCATCGTTGTGGGAAGACTTGGTGTTGGTTACAGGAGGATATCTACCGTATAAGATTTTTACGTTTTTGGTGGGTCATTTTTTTTTTTAATCGGGAGAGGTATTTTGTCGCTTCATATTCTGTTTTGTTTGTTCGTTTGTTAGATTTCTTTGACTGGAACTTATGTGGACCCTGCCATTAGAGAGATTTTACAGTCAGTTTGGATATCCTGTTCTAATAACAGTCGAATAAATAGAAAATAAAAGAAAAAATAAAAGAATTTTTTTTAAAGCAGATAAAAAACCTAGAAAGAAACATTGCTGAGTAAAAGTTGGACAGCATAAATGGAAAAGGCGACTGGCAAAAAGAGAGGGAGGGTAATGAACGATTGCTAGACATGGAAAAATACAGGAAATTTACCAAAAACGATCTTTTAAAAGACTAAAATAGAAGAAAGGAACGAAAAAGCAGAAACCTGCAGTAAAAATGAACACTGATCTTCAGAGCAACTGTAAAAAAAAAATGACAAAGAAAGAAGCCTTGGCTAGATGGTCATTTCAGTGTTAAAGTTTCCAACAGCTTTTAGGATTACTGTATGGACCAATCTATGCATGCTTCTTCAGAATGGGTAATGTCAGGACGCGAAGCATTGCAAATGAATTTATCATTTGCATCACAAATACATACACGAAACATGCTGTTCAATCATATCGGGGGATCGGGGGGAAGGGGAAGGGGGTGTCTTCTGGTTTCTTCCTTGGCCAGAGATTTCTCTCTGCAACCATGTTTGCCCACCACTAAGGTAGCTGTATTTTGACTTTGGGGGATGATGTTTAAACATGAAACAAGTGTGCAAGCGTTTATTGAAAAAAAATAGTCATGTGCTCCTACAAGCATGTAATAACCTACTTCTCTAAAAGACAGAAAAGGCTTTTTAACGTGTGCCCACGATGGTCTGCATGGGTTTGCAAACTGGACCTTGATTTATAGTATCACTGGAAAGTGGGTTCTTGTTGTTGGGGTTTTGTTGTTGTTGTTGTTGGGGTTTTTTTGGGGGGAGAGTGGAGTCAGTAATAATGTTAACTCTAGGAAGAAAATCCTCTCAAACGAACGCCTCAGTGGAGAGGTGGTTCAAATCTAGGTTGTCAGATTGTGAACTCAACGCTCTAACCACTGGGCTATCCTGACCCCGCATAGGGTTCACTTTCTGTGATTGTAGCATCCGTTGTTACTTTTGTGTTTCTTGATACTGGTACATGTACCGTTATGTGCCGGTGAAAACAGATGACAAAATTTACAAAATCGTATACACACGGGGACTGGTTGTAAAAAAGCTCATGAGTGCTTATTCCATTATCCTCGATATAAAAGAATAAATAAATAAATAAATTATGTGTGCACACCTCCTACTTGAACATACCGCAACAACAGCATAGCAGTAAAGCCCACACTATCTCGACCAACACCAAGAGAAACATGAACAACTATTACAGTCATGACACAAAGCCATAGAAAATGGAAAATAGTAAAGGAAAAGTAGTAACAGAAAAGTGGAAGAGCAAAGAGATAAATGAACATAATAAGCCAAACGTATACACGAAAACAAACAAACAAAATACATTAAAGACAGGACGGAAAGAAGTTGTGGAATAAAGGAAAAAATGGGATGTACGTGCGTACGTGTACATGATAATCGATGACACAGCAATCTCCTGGCTCTGTCCGAGAGAAAGGGATTTTCAGACTGTCTGTCAAACCGGGCTGGCTTTGTGCAAGGACACCAGAGATGTTTACTGTCTTCCTGTGTCTTTTTGCGTGGTTATCTTTTGTCTGTGTGTCTGTGTGTCTGTCTTTGTATCATTCTGTCGGTCTTTGTGTCTTCCATCCAGTCTCCTTAGATCTTGTATTTCTCACCTCTTCTTCTCTGTGTGTGTGTGTGTGTGTGTGTGTGTGTGTGTGTGTGTGTGTGTGTGTGTGTGTGTGGTTTGCTTTGGTTTGCTTTGGTTTGGTTGTGGGCTTGTTTTTCGTTGTTTGTTTCTTTTGCATTTGAAATGCCTCGAGTAGGAGGGTTTCTTTTTATGTTAATTCCGTCTGCCTTTCTTGGAAAAATTGTCCGATTCTATTTGTGTCCTTTCTTTCTTTCCCTTTCTTAATTTTTTTTCCAAAAAAAGGAGGGGGCTGGGTCTTCTATTTAAGATATTCTCGTCTTTCTTTGTCTTTCAAGCAGTTTTTTATTTACTTGTTTTTTTGTTTTGTTTTCCTTGAGCCATTTTCAGACCTCTGTTGTTTTTGCTTCACCTTTTCTCTCGGATGATAATCTGATTACTGTTGCCTTCATCCTTGTGGAGGTGTCACTCTTAGCTGGTTTAGGTCTGTGTTTATTCACAAAGAAACATGCACTGCAGACAGATTCATTTTAAGAGCAACAACAAACGAACAGCTTATAACGTGACCTACATCCATGTCCTGTGTGGCAGCCCACACCTCAAGCGCTTTGATTTGTTGATTTACAAGATTCAGCGCTATATCAATTCCATAAGGTAAAGGTAAATGAGTCCCATAACCTATAAGGTCGTAGGGGAGCGAGGAGTCAGAGACCTCACTTCTATAGGGCCAGCATATTGAGGGCGGCGCCCATCTCCTCTCCCTCGTTGCTTTACCTTCCCTGACCCTAAAGAGGGCAGGTACCCATTTACAGCTGGGTGAACTGGGGGAACTGTACTGAAGCCAAGGCGCGCAAACGGTCACCCATCCAACTGGTAACCACGCTCGACGCTGCTTAACTTAGCTGGTGGAAAGCGAGTGCTCTGACCACTGAGCTATCCCGTCTCCATATTCCAAATTCCATACATTATTATTATTATTATTATTATTATTACTATTATTATTATTATTATTATTATTATTATTATTATAGAACAGGGGGACGGGATAGCCTAGTGGGTATAGTGGTGTATTCGTGATCTGCTGACCCGGGTTCGAGAGGATTTTTTCCTCTGGAGTTAACATCAGTGCCGACTCCACTCTCACCAAAAAATCCTTCAGATGAGACTATAAACCGAGGTCTCGTGTGCAAATGCGCGCAGAACATCTTGCGCACACGTTAAAACCCGTTCCGCTTTTCGGAAGAGTAGGCCATTGTGTGCCGGTGGGAACGGATGGCTAAATTGACAAAACTGCATACACACGGGGACTTGATGAATAAAAAAAAAACCCCACATAAGTGCTTATTCCATTATCCTCGAAATAAAAGGATGAAAATAAAATTTTAAAAAATAAATAACATTGTTGGCCTTTCGGAAGAGTATACAGTAGGGTAATGTATGCTGGCTTGAAAGGATGACAAAAAATTTTAAAAACTGCACGCGCACTGGTCAACGTGTTTAGATATCGTTCCCGAAGTCACTATGTGGCTGCCTTAACCGTGGCCAAAAACGGCTGTATAGGCAAACAGTTTACTATAGGTGAACCTCAGAGCCCTAGCAGAGAGAACAAAAACTGCAGGTGTAACCTGCAGTCAGATCTACACAGACGGTGATCACCATAGCTGCACACGGATTCAGGCAGAGATAATTACGAGGGAATGTTATCAAGGAGCACACGTGGACATGGCATTGTAATTATTCAATGCTATGTCCTTGTTTCTTTCCCCCCCAAATCTCATGCACATGTACACAAACACACACACACACACACACATACACACACATCTACACACACACTCACATCACTTGTTAGTGGATAAACGTTAAAACGAACACACACACAGACACAGACACTCGCATAGTTTTTAGGGGTATATTTCACGTCTAAATTAACTTGGAATTATCATATTGAATATTTAAATACTAAAGCTAGGAGAAGTCTAAATTTTCTGAAAGTTATTAGAAAACAATGGGGGCTCAGTTAGCTGTGTTAAAACATCGGCGTTATCTTTAGTATTTCCCTAGACTTTTTGGTAGGAAGCTTTTTCAGTGTCCAAAAATATTTAGCAAAAAATAGAAATTAGACTGTAAGGGCTTTTCGATTACTCTGGGGGTACCTTTTCATGATCCCAATGGGTACATAAAGAGATAGGTATTTTGCCATTAGAAAACATCGACAATGGCTTTGGCTAAATACCTCTTACGATTTAAAAAGCAAGAAAACAATGTGGACACGAGTATGTATTTGATTGAGCACTTTCCAAAAAGGCACATTAAACCCTATATTTTGAATTGTTTGAAAGGAAAACTATGTCCTAAAAAATTTAACTAATAAAGTTTTTAATGTTCCCTTGTCCCCCATGGGGCTTCAGAGAGAAAATTTTTGATATCAAGTATTCTTCTCTAACCAAAAAGGAAATGAAAATTTCTTAGTTCGTAAAAGAATATGCAAATAATATCCAAAAACACTAAAAATCTCACTGACGGTTCACTTTTGGCGGACAATGGGGCGGGTTTGCGCATTTGTCATCCCTCCTAAAGATAGAGAGTCATTTTCTATTGGGAAAAATCGATCTTTTTTAGGGGAAAACTGTTGCTTTTCGTGGCTTTGTATTTTCTTTTTTGATTTTCCGAAAGACATTTTTCAGAACTTTTCTGTGTTGATTCCAAGTCAGGTTACTTCTTTAAAAAATTTCAGCTAAAAAAGTGAAAAAAGAGCCTAACTGAGATATGTATCTGATTCATTTTCTGATTTGGGGTACTAAATTAACTTTCTGCTGGATTCCTTCTCATTAACGAAAAAATTGACAGTTTGGGAAAAAAGCGGACAAAGCAGCGGGGGTTTTTAAGCATAGATTTCCTTTATCTGTATAGGGCTTTAGCATATTTCAAAAATGCATGCGGGAAACACTTTAAAAAAAAACTACAGAAATTGGTTTTCCTGGAATGATGATATAACTCTTTATTATTCTGAGATATCAAATGCCATAATTCAAAAAATATGAAACTTGTACCCTTTCTCGGTTTAACTAAAATGCTTTTAGATCTAAATTTTCAAAATCCGAAAACTTGTACGGGGCGAAAAATTACCAACGCTCATTTCTTAAAATGTCCAGATCAAAAAACCTTTTTACCCTTTCTTCCCTCCGTTGTTTTGGAAAATACTTAAGGACCCCCCTTTAAGAAAGTACGTTTGTCATTAATCATTGTCCTATTTTCGATACCTAAGTCTTTTGTATTTTATTTGTTGTAGGAATTGAAAGTGTTTCGAGCTTTATTTCTATCTTTTCAAAGTTCTTTTTTACGCTTTATATTATTAATATTTGTTAATTGTCAAGATTATCTATATGGACCCCTTACCACACACACACACAACAACACCAACACACCAACCACACCCACACACCACACACACAACCCCAAAACACAAACACCACCCAAAATACCACCAACACAACACAAACAAACCCCACACCCCACACACACACACTTTCCCGTTGATATCCTGTTTAGTGGGAAGGGGCGTTAAACTGAAGAATACTACTATAACACCGCATACACACCAAAACCACTCACGACTGTTTTATAATCATTGTTAGTGGATAAAAGTTAAAACGAAACCCCCAAAACGACACACACACACACAACACAACACACACACACACACACACAACACCCCAAAACAACCCACACTCACGTATCTGTCTAATAACTTGTTTGGAAAAACGTTAAAACGAACACCACACCACCACATTTTTCCCAAAATCACTTTTTAGTGGAAAAAAAAACGTTAAAAAACCCACACCACACACCAAAACCAAAAACCCACTCACACACACACTCACACACAATACACAAACATCTCTTCTCTTCTGTCACACACACACACCACCAACACACACACACACACACACACACACACACTCTATGTCTGCTAAAATCCTTTTTAGTGGATACACGTTAAAACGAACACACAACACAACACACACACACCCCCCCACCCCCCACACACACACACACACACACACACGCACACAACACACACCCCACCCACTCCCCACACACACTTTCCACACACCTCACCCACACACTCACATGTCTGTCAAAAAAACTTTTTAGTGAATAAACTTTAAAAAAAGAACACCACCACACACACACACACACACACACACACAACGCACAACAACACACACACAACCCCACCACACACACCACACCACCCACACACACAAAACACACCCCAAAACACACTCCAAACAAAAACTTTAAACCTTTATCAAACAAGGAAGTTAACACCAATTTTTATATCTTTTTTTTTTCTTTGATAATGGTGATTGAAGGGGGACAAAGTAAGAAAAAAATTCCGAAAAATAAGAGAAAAACTCTAACAAAAAAAATAAACCCAGCATAAGGGGGAATGTAAAATGGGGAAAAGGGAAAATAAAACCAAACATAAAAAACAGAACGGGAAAATGTATGAACCCAAAATGGGGGAAAAAAGAACAGAAAGACAGAAAATAAAGGTTTATAACCAAAAAAACCCCCCCCAAGTAATATGATTTGTGAAGGAGAAAAAAAAAAAAAACAAAGTGTTTGTTAAAACAATTTCAAGAGACAGAGAAACGAAAAGGAATAGAAGAATCAGGGACAAAAAAAAGAAAGGATTGCATCAAGAAACAAAACTAATGCTTTTAAGCAAAAGAAAAACGAAGCGTTTTTTGGGTTTTTTAAAAAACATACAGTTTTCAAAGAAAAGGAAAAAAGAAAACAAACATCCAATATTTTTTAAGGCAAAAGAAGACAAAGACAAAAATTTGCAATTTCAGTTTAAAGTTTTGTTTAAAAAAAAATTGATTTGTGGAAAAAAACATATGGTTAAATCACCTCTGCTAAATGACGCTTTTTCAAAGAAACCCGCCTATTTTTTGTTTGTGGGCGTTTTCCCCGCTTAACCCCTGAGGGGCCCCCAGAAAATTTTCCGTCCGACTCCTTACCACACCAGAGCATCACTGATAGAGTGCAACTGCCCGGTTTCTTTGGGCTAAAGGGAACTCTGCCTGCAAACCCAAAAAGGGTCGGATCCCCCCTTCCCGCCCAAAATTTCCCCCACCACTAAACCCAGAGGTGGTTGTTGCCCGTCTTTCAGGATGAGACGATAAATGAAGCCTGTGTGCACGTAAAATAAACCACGGCAACAAGTGAGTTGTCCCGGGGAAAATTCCGGGGAAAAAAAACCCCCTGTAAGAAAAAAAAACATAGGTCTACTGCGGGCAGGAAAAAAAAGAAGAAAGGGGTGGGGCGCTCTTGTGCGACGTGCTTCCCCAAATTATGCAAAAAGGTGTGATTTTAAATGGAAAAACTCACTACAATACAATACAATAGAGACAGTGCTATTTCACAGACAAGCAAGGGAGACACTGCATGGACGGGGCACATCTTTTTTTGGTTTCAAGACTTTTACTGGCCCAGGCCAAAAGCTGTGCGATATTGATGTCACTAATTGCAAGGCTAATTAAAAGTTTGTTTGTTGAAAAAGGGTTTTTGAGATTGCCCTTTAACCATGACAAATCTTTACATAACAACCCGTTCCCCATTTTAAAAAAAAAAACCTCTGAGTCAAGTATGGGGTGCCTATATAGGAGGGACCTGAAACAAGTTTTCCATGAAAAACTTCTCACCCATGTCTTCCTATCTCACGTGATTCCCAGGGGGGATGAAGTGAATCGGTGCATGTTGTGGGGGCCCCCCCGGGGTTTTGCTATGGAATGCACACCCCCACCACAACCCCACCCCACCACCACCACCCCACCACCCAAAAACAACAAAACAACAACAACAACAACAAAACAACAAGCCCTTACCATGTTGTTAGCTTACCCCATTTCGGGATTTGTTTTTTCCGTTTGGAAACACAGATGGTTATGCTAAGAGCTCGTCATGGAAGAAGACAATCCCATCACAGGCCTGACAGTGTAGAGCAGAACACGCCACTGTAGTGTGCAGGCCTTAGCGCTTCCCTGACATCACTGGCCGACAACGCTTTTTGCCTGGGCCAAAATTCTCTGAAAATTCACATCACCAGCTCATGATAATCCCAAATGTGCTTTTCAGGCCTGGGGTTGCCTTTCCTGAAATGTAGATCATTTCCATTCTTCGAAGTTGGAATGTGGGTACCTTAACTGTGGGCATACACAGTCGCATATTGCAAGAACCTCACCCTTGATAAACTTCTGAGCTCTAGCCGAAAGAGCAAAGAAAAAAATCACTTCAAAATCCTTATTTTTATGCGTGCTTGTACCTTTTGCAAGCAAGTGTGTGCTTGAATAGCTGATAGTTATAAGAAAAACCAATATTGCAGCAGAAGTAACAGCAAAAGCAACAACGTCACTGCAAAAACCTTTGGCATAAACAGTCAGGAAGTGATATGAAGGAAAAGGAAATAGCGCAGCGCTTGGAAAGAAGTGGGGAAAGTACACAACAATAAACAACAAACTCAAACAACAAAAACAGGACAGCAAGAAACTACATAAGAAAACAAAGAAGAAAACATCACACACACACACCATACATACAAAACATACATACATACATACATACATACCATACATACATACATACATACATACATACCCCATACATCAGCTCAAAGCACACAACCACACACACACACACCACACACACACACACACACACACACACACACACACACACACACACACACACACACACAACAACACACCAGCTCAAAGCTAGGAAATGAATGAGAAACACAAAACAAACAAACGAACAAACAAACAAAGAAACAAACAAACAGAGAACAGCATAATAGCAAAGACTGGGTGGAAAGAGACTACAGGAAGAAGAATGGACGTAGATACGAGTACATGATAATCGATGACACAGCAATGACACGTGTACATGATAATCGATGACACAGCAATGATACAGCAATGATACGTGTACATGATAATCGATGACACAGCAATGATACGTGTCCATGATAATCGATGACACAGCAATGATACGTGTACATGATAATCGATGACACAGCAATGATACGTGTACATGATAATCGATGACACAGCAATGACACAGCAATGATACGTGTCCATGATAATCGATGACACAGCAATGATACGTGTCCATGATAATCGATGACACAACAATGATACAGCAATGATACGTGTCCATGATAATCGATGACACAGCAATGATACGTGTACATGATAATCGATGACACAGCAATGATACAGCAATGATACGTGTCCATGATAATCGATGACACAGCAATGATACGTGTCCATGATAATCGATGACACAGCAATGACACGTGTACATGATAATCGATGACACAGCAATGATACGTGTCCATGATAATCGATGACACAGCCATTAC
>CM054142.1:11568446-11570946 GCA_028751875.1 Rapana venosa
CTGTCTGTCTCTCTGTCTGCTGGCCTGAGTGTGTGTGTGTGTGTGTGTGTGTGTGTGTGTGTGTGTGTGTGTGTGTGTGTGTGTGTGTGTGTGTGTATGTGTGTGTGTGAAATAGTAGGTTTTGAACCCAAACTGACGAGGAAAGTGTTAAATATTTCTACAATTTAAATATGCACTCACTTGGTTGAATTTCAGCAAGATTTGTTTTTAAAACCTTACTGCAATTAGTAATTTGCTTGCGTGGAGTATGATTATATACTTATTATGAGTACATGTTTATGGAGATTCTCCCTCTTCGTGGAACATAACACAGTAACTTTTGTTGTCTATCATATAAGCGAAAATGCATTGTACTGCCCCTAAGCTCCTAACAAGTCAGGCCCAGCGCATCCGACTTCGGCATGGGAAAGAACTGTTATCTTTTAAGACTTTCTGGAAAAATGCAGCAAAATAGACCAAGAAGGTAAAACAAATAGACAGGAATGAGGTGACAGGAAGAAAAAACACCAAGGCAGAAACAATGAGAGGGATAGAAAAGAGGGAATTCCTGGCACAGAACTTATAGAGGTTTGGGATGCTATTTATACTGACGAGCCCCTGGGATTCCCATGGGGGATTACGAGTGTATATGGATGAGCATACGCACTGAGCTTGCGTATATGCGCATGAACACTTGCACCTGCGTACGTGCATGATCACTTGCAGCATGCATTTATGCGCACACGTAGATATACAATCTGTGAGGTGATTGGGACACTCTCACCTAGTTGTATCTTTTTGTTTTTAATCCAAAACCTCTGGAGGATTACAGTAAGTCTGGAAATTCCTTTCACACATAAAGGAAGACTGGTTTTTTTCTCCTGTTCTCTTTTTTTTTCTCTTTTCTTGCTTTAATCTCTCCCGGGATTTCCTTTGTTTTTCTGTCTAAATTCCGCACTTACTCCCTCTGTCTGCGTTTGTGTCGATTTCTGTGTGGAGTTTTTGTATCTGCTCTTACGCATTGCGATTTTTTTCCATTAAAATATGTGGCCTTGTAGGACTAAGTTCTTTTTGGGGGGTTTTGTTTAAAACAAAAGAACAAAGATAAAAAGATTCCGAAAGAACCAGTTTTGAGACAACGAATTTGTCGAATATTGAAACATTCCTGGTAAAATTTTGTCTTGGGCTAATAACGAGTTTCTTGTTTTCTTTCTTTCTATCCTCTCTCTCTCTCTTTCTCTCTCTCTCTCTCTCTCTCTCTCTCTCTCTCTCTCTCTCTCTCTCTCTCTCTCTCTCTCTCTCTCTCTCTCTCTCTCTCTCTCTCTCTCTCTCTCTCTCTCTCTCTCTCTCTCTCTCTTGACTTGATTAAAACAAATAACCAATGGACGCAAACAATCGAGTTATTCAATTTGAAACAGTTGATAAACACCCCAACACGTATCACTAAGACTTCGAAAACTGTAATAGACCATGTTTATACTACCAATCCTAATACTATTGTTGAGATAGCTGTTCCAGTTTTTGGTTGTAGCGATCATTTTCCAGTCTGTATCACTTGGTCCAAAAAAGGAATAAAAGTACCCAATCTTAATCATAAGACTATTACGTATAGAAACTTTTCTAAATTCGACACTAACCATTTTTTGCAAGATCTTATAAACTCTCCCCTTAACAGTGTATATCACCTGACCAATCCAGATCATGTTCTTGATCTATGGTATCAGATTTTCTGTGGCATTTACAATAAACATGCTCCTCTTCAGACAAAAGAGTTAAATACCGAATTAAACCACCCTGGCTCACTAAAGAAGTTCAAGATAATATTTATTTAAGAGATAACCTGTTTAAAAGAGGATCTCAAGAAGAATATAAAAAGCAAAGAAATTATGTTACTAGTCTTTTAAGAGCAGAAAAAAAGAAATATTTTGAACAACTAGTTGATAAAAACAAAGATAGTAAGACCATTTGGAAAACCACCAATAGACTAACAAATAAAAATATAAGTAATACTTCAAATAACATAAAAGATATATCAGCCGATGCAATAAATCATCATTTTTCAACAGTGTCATCTCAGATAATCATTAACGACAATTCAGATAGCAATGATTTAAGAGACCTAAAAACCTTTTGCTCTAACCATAACATCTATACAAAGCTCAACATCACACCCGTTAGCGTCCACGACGTGTTTATTTCTTTAAAAGGTTTGAAACAAACAGCAACACGTGGTCTAGATGGACTGGATGGTATTATTCTAAAACTTGCTGCTCCTGTAATAACAGACACACTTACATACATCTATAATCTTTGCATAAGTAAAAACACATTTCCAAAAATATTTAAGCAAGCCAAAGTAATTCCATTGTTCAAATCAAAAAAGACTGCTGACCCTTCCAATTATAGACCAATATCTATTCTGTCAACACTTTCAAAGCGTTTAGAACAGCACATATATAAATGTCTTCTTGCTCATCTGAATAAGTATAATCTCATACATCCCAACCAATCTGGATTTAGA
>CM054142.1:11580946-11583575 GCA_028751875.1 Rapana venosa
ACCCCACACACCAGACCTGTCTGCTCTCACCCAGCAAGGCACGGGAGAGGAGGTCACTGTGTGCCGGTAGGAACGGATGACTACATCTTAAACACACAGGCACACTACTGGTGTTGCGTCAAGACATCGTCCCACAAGTCGGAACACAGTGGTCTAGAGGGAACGCCCCTGCCTAGAAAGCCAAAAGTCCGGGTCAGAAGTGTGCGGTGGTTCGAATCCCGTTTGGGCCCAAACTCCCCCCCCCCCCCCCCCCCTCATCAGACCAAGAGTGGTGGTCTGAGTGCTAATCTTTCGGAAGAGACGATAAACCGAGGTCCCGTGTGTTACACATAATTTTGTAGCGCGCGTAAAAGAACCCACGGCAACAAGAGTGTTGTACCTGGCAAAAATTCTGTAGAAAAAACAAATCTGGTAGGGAAACAAATACAGTTGCAGACAGGAAAAAAAACAAAAAAATGGGTGGCGCTGCTCTTGTGGTGACGCGCTCTCCCCGGGGAGAGCAGCCTGAATTTCACGCAGAGAAATCTGCCGTGACTTAAAAGCGGTATAAATAAATAAATAAATAAAAATAAATGGTGGAGGAAAAAAGGTCGTATACTAAAAAAATAAATCTCATCATTGGTGAAACTTAAAGCTCTAGCTGAGGAACGGGGAAAAAACCCCAACAAAACCCAACAACAACAAACAAACAACAGTGCAAAACGTTAGTTCATAATAATGTAAATAATAATCGTATCACTAAGTTGCAGTTGTGAAGAACAGACCGACTGACAGACAGGTGAACTGAAACGACGGTCTGGAAACCATAATAATTATGATGGAGGAAGCACAGCTACTAGCCTTGGCTTCGTTTGTCAGTGACTGGCTGGACATAGATATAGCGACACAAAGAAAAGTCTGACTCCAAAACTTTCCTGCACATTTTAACAACTTACATTATCTCCTCTGTCTCCTGCTGCAAAGTTTCACCAACATGTTTTAATCCCTCCCTGGCAGGAAACACAGAAATCAGCGTGAAGGGACAGAGTCTGTCTGTCTGACTGTTTGTCTGTCTGTCTGACTGGTTGACTGTCTGCCTGTCTGTCTCTGTGTCTCTGTCTCTCTCACACACACATTCATCATCTACTTAAAGTGGGTGTGCATAGCATTGTTAACATTATCTCCCTTGTCTACATGGCTTCAATGCGTAAATGGACAGTGAATCTCTCTCTCTCTCTCTCTCTCTCTCTCTCTCTCTCTCTCTCTCTCTCTCTCTCTCTCTCTCTCTCTCTCCGAATCTAAAACATACGAATCTCTGTCTGTCTGTCTGCCTCTGCCTCTGTCTCTGTCTGTCTGTCTGTCTGTCTGTCTGTCTGTCTGTCTGTCTCTCTCTCTCTCTCTCTCTCTCTCTCCTCTCTCTCTCTCTCTCTCTCTCTCTCTCTCTCTCTCCGAATCCAAAACATATGAATCTCTGCCTGTCTGTCCGCCTCTGTCTCTGTCTCTGTCTCTGTCTGTCTGTCTGTCTGTCTGTCTGTCTGTCTCTCTCTCTCTCTCGCTCTCTCTCTCTCTCTCTCTCTCTCTCTCTCTCTCTCTCTCTCCTCGCTGCATAGCTATGCGAGCATGTATAGGAGATGGGATAGCTCACTGATCAGAGCACTCGCTCTCCTCAAGCTAAGGTTAAGCAGCGTTGAGCGTGGTTGCCTCGCGAATAGGTGATTTTTTGTGCGCTCTTGGCTTCAGTATAGCCCCCCAGTTCACCCAGCTGTAAATGAATACCTGCCCTCTTTAGGGTCAGCGAGGGAGAGGAGCTGGGCGACGCCTTGAAGATGCTAGCCCATAGAGATACCAAAGTTTGACACCTCGCTCCCTAACAGCACATAGGATATCTATCTATCTATCTATCTATCTATCTATCTATCTGTCCCGTAGTCTGACGACCGTGGGGGCACCCTCAAAGACTCAACAACCAGTTCCCTCCATTCCTCTCTCTGTTCTGCATTTCTCAAGGTTTTGTTGAGTTCTAGGCCTGTCCATTCGCTGATGTTATCCTCCCAGCTCTTCCTTGGTCTGCCTCTTCTTCTTCTTCCTTCGGGGAGAGGAAGTTAAGTTGTTTGTAGCCATTTTCATATAAACATTTCTTGGTTTTTTGATGTTCATGCCTAGTTTTCCTTTGGGAGTGGAGCAGCAGGGTACAAAAAGGCTTATACTGGATTAGTATCCTGATTGAATCTTGTTTAAAAGCTTTTTTTCTTTCTTTCTATCTTCTATTTTCTGTCTGAAAAATTCATTTCAACGCTATTTGAAAAAATAGATCTTTTGATGTCTTTGATAGCAGTACACTCCATGTACATGTCTCTTGCATGATAATTATGAAAAGTACTTTCTTCTTGTTGTTTTAAGTCTTCTATTTTCTTCGAGAATAAAATTAATGTATTCAAATGAAGGTATCAAATAAGAAGCAATCGAATATAGAGTATGAAGAGCAAACTGCAAAACGAAATGAAGGATTAAAAAAAAAGGAATTAGAGAGTGAAGAAGGACAAATGAAGTCAAAATGAGAAGAAGGAAAATGGGAAGCAGAGAGAGAGGGATAGAGAGACAGAAAGAAAGAGAGAGAGAGAGAGACAGACAACAGACAGACAGACAGACA
>CM054142.1:11584075-11617701 GCA_028751875.1 Rapana venosa
TGTTTGGAACGCGGTTCCAGATTAAACTGCCACACGAAGCGAATCTTCTTGGGGGTTCAGACATCCATGGCATATGTTTCTTTAGAAATGGGATTTGAGAAACGGGGTGAAACTTTTCCCGTGTCAACGGTCTGAAGCAATTTGTTGTGAGATTTTTCCCTTGCTGGCATTCTGGAAGCAGATAACGTAAGAGATGTAAAGGGAAAAAGTAGAGAGGGGGTAGAGAGAAAGAGAGCAAGAGAGAGAGAGGAGAGAGAGGAGGAGAGAGAGAGAGAGTAGGGGAGAGAGAGGTAGGGAGAGAGACAGAGGGGGAGAAAAGAGAGAGAGAAGATGAGAGAGAGAGAGAGAGGAGAGAGGAGAAAGAAGAGAGTAGGGGAGAGAGAGAGACAGACAGATAGATACAGGCAGACAGAGAGACGACAGGCAGGCAGAAACACAAACACACACACACACACACACACACAACACACACAACACACACACACACACCACACATACATACACACACACCGTGTACGAACGCACGCAGAACATTTTACGTCACGTAAAATCTCTTTCCGCTTTCGAAGGGGCAGGCCATGTGTGCCTGGGGGAAAACAGATGACATTTACAAAACCGCATACAACACGGGGACTGGATGTCCCCAAAAGCAGGCGATATTTTTCCCATTATCCTGGGTAAAAAAGAACAAATAGAAGATGGATGGATAGATAGATAGTTTAGATAGATAAAATAGATAGATAGATAGATAGATAGATAGATAGATAGATAGATAGATAGATAGATAGGTAGGTAGATAGATGATAGATAGTTAGATAGATAGATAGTTAGATAGATAGATAGTTTAGATAGATAGATAGATAGTTAGATAGATAGATAGATAGTAGATAGTAGATAGATAGATAGATAGATAGATAGATAGATAGATGATAGATAGATAGATAAACAAATAAATAAATAAACAGAAAAATAAATAAACAGAGACAGAAGCAGAAACAGAGACAGAGAACCAGAGACAGTGACAGAGAAAACAAAAAAACCCACCTTTTCCAGGTGGTCAAAGAGATAACAAAAGTGGCCAAACGACCTGTTTAACACTATGTTGACGCGAATTCCTGATAGCCCCTCCCAAGGAAAATTTCCAAATCCACCACCAAACCTGCAGATGATGGCCCCTGCCCCCGCATGCTAGGTTTCTGCCTGGGATGACGAGGGATGGCAGCAAAACTTTACCAAAAGCCTCTTTGCTGATACACCCTTTTTTTTTGCCCCCCCCCCGTTTCCCTTCACCCGGGCCCGCCCTCCTTCAGATTTACAAGCACAGGAGAGAAATAAACTTGTAAAAAATGGAGGGAAATAGGGGGAAGTAATTTGTTTGTTACTTTTTTGTTTTTTTTCTTTTTTTAATTCTTAAAACTTTTTTTTTTTAAAATTTGTGGTGGGACGTGAGCGCCCCACGCGCGAGGTGTGTGAGTGTGTTTGTGCGTGTAAAAAGGTATGTATTTGGGGTTTAATTTGTTTTTAAATTTTACCTTATCGATTTTCCTTTTTTACGGGTTTTAAATTTAAGGAAAAATTATGCAAAAAATGTATTTCTTATATAATTTTAAAACGAAATTTGTTCTTAAATAGTTTGGTTTGATGAAAAAAAAGCAAATCCCAGGGCTTATTCAATGTCCCCATCTGGAAAAAAAAATTTTGGGACTTGACTTATTTTACCAGAAAACTAGGGCCCCCCCCCCCTCCCCCCCAAAAGGAGAGACACGAAGACAGACGGGAAAACAAGAGAGAAGACAGAGAGAAAACAGAAAAAAAACAGAGACAGGGCCAACAGGGGACAGACAGACAGAAAGACAAAAAGACAGAAATGGCGAGGGGACAAAACCCTTTGATACGGGCCCCTTGTTTTACAACACGAAACACACATTTGAACCCCCCCAACAGATTGCTACAGAAACCACCCAACCCCCCCCTGATTGGGGACCCGGGACTTCTTTAAACCTTGTTTACCCCCCACTGTATTACTTTTCACAAAAATACTCCCCCGGTTCTTGTCCCCCGGTGAATCTCGGGGGGACGGGGCCAACAGGGGATAGCTTTTTTTTTTGGCCTCGTTCTTTTTCCTATGCCTTGGCCCTGATTGTGTTGTGTGAATTTCCACTGAGAGGTATAGGATGGAAACTGGTGCATTTTTACCTGAAAACTTTTGATCACCCCCCGATATTGATTTTTGGGGAAAACTTTGTTAAATTTACAACTCTCTCTCGCTCTCCCCTCCTCGGGGGACGGGGCGTGTTTGTAGCAGCTGTGCAAATGAGGGTTTTGGGTTTGCGGGTTTGGTGTCCCCCAAACCCTTTAAAAGATTTGCATGTTTTTCAGTGAAGGGAAAAAGGGAAAATGCAATGCTGTTGACAGATTGCTCAAAAAAACCCAAATGGGGGACTCCAAAATTAAATAAAATTTTTTATAGGAGATATTGAAAAATCGGGTGGCAGTGATACTTTTTAAAAGGGACCTGCATCGTGTAGCTTTGAAAACGTTCTTTTTGCACGTGCCTTAGTTTTGGTTGATGTGACCAGTGTGCTGAAAAAATTGACAGCCTGCATACAAAATTGTACAGGGTGGTGACCCATGACAAACTCCCCTGCCCCTTCCCAAGTGGTTGTGTTGTGTTGCGTTGCAAAGGCGAAAAAGGGGGGTACAGTGTGGTCTTTGGTTGGCTGTTAGCCCCTTCCCTTTTCCCAAATTTTTCCCCAAAAAGGGCTGACGGGCCTAATTTATGATTTTAACCGCAACCTGTCAAAAAAAAAGGTTTTTTTTACTTAGACAATTTGTGAGTGTGATACCTCAAAAAAAAAACCCTGGCAAACTGCAGCCTCCCCTTTGGACTGTCCCAAAAAAAAATTTTTTTCATTTTATAAAAAAGGAACTGAAATCGGGAAAAAATGTCCTTTAATCTTTTACGCTGCGGTTGACAATGTTGTACTGTAATAGAAAAAACTGACTAGACAGAAAAAGTTTAATCCTCTGTCTCCCCCCAACGGTGGTTAAAGGGAAACCGACACTTACCCACCCGTCAAAGTCGGGGCTTCGTTTTTTTTCCCCAATGACTTTAAAATGTGTACTCTATCTCTGAAATTCACTCGTAAAAGGGAACAGGAACTTTACTGTCAGGGAGGGCCTTTACAAATTGGGGCCCAAATAGAAGGGAAAAGAACGAAAGATCCTGTGATGGGGGTGTTGTAAAAATGAGTTTCCCACACATTTAACAACACAGACTACTCACACTTCCTCAAAACCTTTTTTTGACTGATGAGGGGTAGAAATTTTTAACCCCCTGTCGCACCCTTAAAATGACTACGCAGTTCTTCTCCTCCTCCCCCTTTCTAAACAGCAGAGGAGTTTAAAAGTTTAACCCCCCTCCGGTTTTTCATGCTAGACACTTCTCTTGTGTCCCCTTTCACCAACAAAACCAGAATTTAACCCAAATTTTTGTCCCCCCTGTAACCATGACTTTGGGGTCATGAAAACAAAAAACATGTTGAAAAAACCCCTCAGCCCTGCATAAACCCGTCTTCCCCCAGTCCCAAAACACCCCAGGGCCCAAAAAGTGTGAAGCAGAAAACCCAAAAACGGGGAAGCACTCCAACGTTCCCGACACGAACGCTGTCCCCGCCCACGCATGTAAACAAAACATTTGACTGAAAAACGGGCGGGACTTTTGAAGAATCACTTGACTTAAATTTTTCCCAAATTAAAAACCAAAGTTAAATTTTTTTCTCGTCCGGGAAAAAGAATCAAAATGCCAAAAATTAAAAGGGAACCCCCCTAAAAACCACCCCCTTTAACCCTCAAAATTAAACCCCCATTCCCCCTTTCCGCCATTGCAATGAACAGTGTACCCAGGGCAAAATTAAAGAAACCCAATCGGCAGTCTCATTAAGGAAAATCACCCCCCAAAAAAATTCTCTAGGGACAGTGCACCCCGGAATTAAGGCAGTTAAAAAAAAAAGCACACCCAAAAAAAAAGTGATCCACACGTGTGCCCCCCCCACCCTGAAAAATCATTTTGTGGTCCAGCTACAGGGAACCAGGAAATCTGTTGATTTTTTTTTTATTTTTTTTTTTTTTTATTTTTTTTCCCCCTTTTGTTCCAGGAGCAATACTGGACAGCCGCTTGTCAGTCTGGACAGGGAAACCCCCCCACGGGGGAAAGGAAACCCTGCTAAAGATAACCCCCCCCCTAAAAACCCCAAAGCACCATGTTGATTTTACCCAGTATCCCCGTAGAAAACAGTTTTGGGGGGGTCTTGCACTTTGCCCCGATCGGGAAACATAGCAGTCAAACCCTGGGATTTTCAAACACGGGAGTCTATTGTTCAAAAACCCCCGGAAAGTACTAGTTTTGGACAGAAAAGGGATGCCCACAAAAAAAGGTGGGATAACCCAAAAAAAAGGGTGTTGAGGAAGGTAAAAATTTCCTGCGAAACTCCCCTTTTCTTTGGGTTGATTCCATCATTAAATATTTTAAACCCAAAGGACGTTTGGAAACACAAGCAATTTTTAAATTTAAAGCCATTAGAGGCTTAACTGTCCCCCCCCCTTTTTCAGTGGCTCACTGATAAGCCCCAAAACCCCCAAAGTCGGGCCCCGTCTTTGTGCATGGGGGGGTAAAAGGACTGCTCTGGGGGACCCATCCCCCCCCATTGGAAAAAAGGGGCCCCCCTCTTCTTTTAAGGAGTGCTTTCCTACGGCCTGTATCACTTTTAGCTCTGTGTTTCCCAGTCGTGGAACCCCCCACTTAAAAAACTGTTTTGCCCATCAAATAGAAATCTTATGAACCCGTACTAGCTTGCACATTGAAAATGCTAGTTTCATTAAAAAACCTTTTTCCCCCCAAAGGGTTTTCCCCCACGTCAGGTTCGGTAAAATGATGTTTTTTCCCCCCAGTGAAAAAGGTACGCTCTCTTCAGTTATTTTTAAAACCGAAAATTTTTTTTCCCCACCCAAATTTGCAAGAACGTTTGCCCCCAGCAACAATGAGAACTCTCTTGGAGGGCAAGGGGTGCGCCTCGAAATCGTCGGTTTTTTTTCCAACAAAAGGGACGAAAAAACTTTACAGCCCCGCATTGGCTTGGGGGTAAAACCCAAAAATTGACGGGGGGCCCCTTCCAGAAATTAAAATTTTCCCACCCAGGGCCCATCTGTACAAGTTTTTCCCCTCTTTTGCCCCCCCCGGAACAGCCGTTCTCTGGTTTGGGGAAAGGATGGCCCCACTTTTATTCGGGACCCTTTCCCCTGTGTCCGGGGAAAAACCAAAAATGGTTTTGGAGGAAAGGTAGGGGGGGACGTGTCTGCGGGTTTGGCTGAACTGCAGCCCAAAGGTTGACAGGGAAAATGAAACCTTCGTTATGCCCCTCAACTACCCCCTATTCAGCCTATTTCCCAAAAAACAAGCCCCAAAAACTTCCTACCCGAGATTTTCAGCGGGCCTTTACCCTTATTTCCCCCCTTTCGGTTTTCCCGGTAGAGACTTTTCCCTTAAAACCCGGCAAATCTTCCCCTACCACCCTGTAGCCCCAGGTTTTTACCCCATTGGGAGTGCTGACACTTGCCGCTGGCTCTACCCAATCCTGCTGGCCCAAAATGCCCAACCCCTTATGAATGAAACCCCCCAAATGAAAGGCATAAATAAGATTGTGAACTGCATGGGGAATATTTAAAATAGCCTGGGTGTTTTTTTGTAAAAAAAGAAAATGAAGTTAAAAATTTTTTTATTTTTTAGATAAAAATTGAAAATATTACTTTGGCGCATGCTGATAAGTTAAAATTGGAAAAAAACCCCGTGAAATGGGTTTTTTTTTGAAATTAAACAGACTCCTGTTCGTTGTTTTTCCCGTGGGTTTTGGGATTTTGGGGGTTTTCCCATGAATGTCAGAGTGTACTGTCATGAAGTGAATGATTTGGGCCACGCGGTGGGTGGACGGGGATTAAAATTTTGTTTGAAAATCATAAGGTCAGGCCAAGAGTATTCTCCCTTGAGAAAACCCTTTATACCCGGACATTTTAAAAGTTTTTTTGGACCCGGGCTTAAAGGTTTTGTGGTTGATTTGATTCACTTCAAGGGTTTTTCTTGCTTTTCGTTTCTTTGCTTAAATTTTAATTTTTCATTTTATTGGTATTTTAATTTTCAAATTTTGACTTTTTGCTCTTTTTTTTTGGGGCTTGTTGGTTGGGGGTTTGGGCCCCAGTGTTGTGCAATATATTCTTGCCAAATTTAAAAATTGTCTCCATTTGCCCCTTTGTATCCCTTGGTTTTTTAAGATTGTGCAAGTCAGAAAAGGGTTGTTTTAGTGAATGAAAATTTTATTGTTTTGACTAATTCTATACATTATGACAAAACTTTCCAATTTTGATGGTTGGCTAAAAATAGAATGGGTTCAAAATAGCCTTTTTTAAATGTTTGTCATCTGCTAAATAAAATTTCCCGTTTTTCCCTCCATTTTGTCAAAGTAAAATTCCTTTCATATTTTTGGGTTCTCTGAATCAAGGTTTGTCACATAAGGGGGCAATGATAAATTTTAGTTCCGAGCTATAAAAATTCCCATCAGACGAGGGTGCCAAAACCAAAATTTGAAAAGGATTAATAACTTTTTATACAAACCTCCAAAAAATTATAAACAGATAACCCTTATTTTTTATAACCCAAAGATTTAATGTAATGGCTTTGAAATACGGGCCCGAAAGGAGCCCCAAAAAAATACAGTAGGGTTTTTGTATCGAAAACCCCAAAGAACGCATTGTGGGTTTGATAAATTTTGAACAAAAAAGATGGATGATGTTTGTTTAAATAATCAACTGAAAAAAATTTTTTCTTTGGGGATTTTAATATTGATTTTTCTTAAGCCTAATGATAAATGGAAAAAAAAATTTTTTCAGGGAAAAACCTGTCGCAACTAGTAAACACTCCCCAAGGGAAAAATCCACGTTCCCGAAACAAATGAAATTTACCATAAATCCCCAACCACTCCATCTAACATTGTTTTAAATGGGCCCGTTTCCTGTCTTTTGGGCCCAAGCGATCATATCCCGGAAAAGTTTTACATGGGGCAAAAAAAAGGGGGGGAAAATACCCAAATGCAAACACAAAAACAATTTTTTTTCGCAGCTATAGAAAGTTTTAAAGAGAACATTTTTTTGTCCCCACTTATTAAAGCTAACTTTCTTATTTAAACAGTTTACTGGGCCCAACAAAGCACTTGAAAAATTTTGGGGTAGTATTTTTTTATCAATCTTTTATAGTCAATTTCTCCTCTTAGAATCAAAGTGTAAAACTAGGATAAACCACCCCGGGTTAAAATAATGAAAACACCGGAAACCATAGGCCCCTCCGGGGAACATTTACTAAAAAAACAACAGGAAAAAGATAAAAATTTAAAGGGGCAGCCGAAAAAAAAAAAAAAAGGACATTCATTTAAACGAATTGCAAAAAAGGGAAAAATTTTGGGTTTAAAATCATCAAGGGAAAGGGCACAAAGTCTTCTGGGGAAAAAAATTAATCAGTTTTGCCGGGAAAATTTAATTCAAATGTGCTTTTATCAGGTTGGGGCTATCTGCAGAAAAAACAAAAAACACTTTTGTTTTTATTGCAGAAAAAAATTGTAAAAATTGACCCCTTTAGATTCCAAGGGCTTAACCCTCTTTTTAAAAGGGAAATTTTTAAAAATCAGAGTCCCAAAAAAAGTCTAAACTTCCCCCCAAAAAAAATTTGGGTTTGCATGAAGTGCATAAGGGAAATTTTGTTATTTAAAACAAAACAAGTCCGTGGGTTTGATAAATTTTGACAGCAAAATTTTTAAGATTTCCGCGCAAAAATTTTCCCGAACAACTTACATATATCTATAATCCCCTGTATTAAAAAAAGTTGCTATCCTCAAATGTTTAAAGTGGCCCCAAAAAAATTACCTTTTTTTTAATTTTGGGGATTCCCAAAAAGACCCTTTCCAAAATTTTTGACCTATTTCGATTCTATCTTCTTATCTAAAACCCTTTTGAAAAGCACTTAAGCAACATCCTTTTGTCAAAAATTTTCTAAACATAATTATTAAACCCCAATCAAAGTGGCTTTTGAGAAAATCATTGGTCATATGCATCAGCAAATCATAGAGCAATGGCAAATTTAAAAATTAATAATAAACTTAAAATGGAAACAATTTTTTTTAAAATTTGCCAAGGCAAATTTTACTGTAAATTATCACAAACCCCCAAAAAAAGAAACTGGCTATATATGGTTTAGGGGCAGCCCCTAAAACTAATTACCTCTTTTCTTGTAAAAAAAAAAAGAAATGTTTTAAAACAAGATTTTAATTTTTGTCTTTTCTTTTGCCAGTGAAAATTTTGGTATTCCTCAAAATTTTTGTGCTAAAGGGGCCCCTTCCTTTTCAATATAATCAATGATTTTCCTCTCCATGTTTTTTTCACTTTTGAACTCTTTGCCGGGCGACACTAAACCCTAATACAGGGTTTATATGTAAACTCTGTAGGGAAAATTTTGCAAAAGGGCTTAAACAATCTAGAGCATGGGCAGGAGGCAATCACATGGCTCTCCCTCCACGAAAAACAAAATTTAGGGGGTTGCAACAAACAAAAGGCCAAAACTTTAAAACCAAACTAAAAGGGGGAAAAAAGGGTTTTCGATAAAGTATTAAAAAGAAGTCAGCTCATAAAAAACTTTCTTGGTCTAAAAATTGTAATAACTTTTTCATGGGCTGACATTTGGTTTTTTGTATTTCAAAAAAATTTTCTAAGAAGCTATTCCCAATTAATCGAATAAAAAAATTTCCCTTTATCAGCTACTCGGGAAAAATATTTTTCACCTTATATAAACCTTGGGTCTTGATTTTTTCCCTCAAATTCGGGATTTTTGGGAAAAAAAAAACTGTTTACGACAACTTGAGAGAGTATATAAAAAGTTTCTCCCAAATTAAATTTTGTTAGAACTAAAATTTTCCCCGAAACTTAAATTTCAAAGAGTTTGAAAATTCCCTTTCCTTTTTGGTTTTAAAATTGGGTTTTTTAAAAAAGGGCATTTTTTGTATAAGATTATGAATTTAAAAAAGCCCTCATTATCTTTGTCACGGTTTCCCCGTTAAAACTGTTTGAAAAAAAGCATTTTGTTTTCTCCCCCATCCAAGAACCGATCTGTTTTTGTCAACCCTTGTTTATTCTGGTAGCAAGTTATGGAACGAAATCCCCGTCAGTATAAAAAAAAAGAAAAGCAGCCCCATCATCTTTCAAAAAAACGTACCAAAACACACTTTTTTTAATTTTTAAAAATTTTGGGTGAGCGTGCTTGTTTAAAATTGGGGTTTTGTGAGTGTGGTTTTGCGGCAAGCGCCGCAAAGTGTTTGTTGTGTTTTTTTTTGGGGGTGGTGTGGGGGTGGGCTTTTGGCCTCCGTTCTTCTTTTTTGGGGGGGGTTTTTGGGGAATCGTTGGTTTTCAAGAAAAAAATTTTAGTTGAAAAGGTGCGTACCCAGTAATTTTGGGCTCATATAAAAAATCAAAAAAGAATTTTTAAAAGCTTGGAAAAAAATTCGAAAGGGAAAAAAAAACATGGGGAAAAAAAAAGGGGGAGGGGGGTGAAAAAAAACCTTATCCCCTTTTACACCCCAAAAATAAAACCCTTGAAAAAAATTTTTCATCTCCATTCCCTTCTCTCTTTTTTTTTCCCCTTTCCCCCTTTTCTTCCTAACTCCTCTTCCCTTTCTGTGGGCCTTCGAAATAATGTTTGGTTTAATCGTTTCATTGTTTTTTTTTTTCCCACATTTCCGTGAAAAGGAAGAAACTTAAAAAAATTTTCCTCCGAAAGTGCTTAAAAAAAAAACTCCTTTCCCCCTCCTTTTCCGTTTCCTGTTCTTTTCCTGTTTTTTTAATTTTTTTTTTAGTTTTCTCCCAATACGAATCAAAAAACATATTTAAACCCCAACAAACAAAACAATGGTTGAATACAAAAACCCTTTCGTTAGGACGGTTTTTAACCCCTTTTTAAAAAAAGGGGTCATTTTTCTTAAAAAAAAAATTAAAAAATTGAACAAATTTTTTTTGGGGTTTTAAAAAGAAAAACCCAAAAAAAAATTTTCCCAAAACCCAAAAAAAAAAAAAGGGTTTTTAAAACCAAATGTAAGGGCCCCGAAAAAAAAAAAAGGGCAAAAAATTTAAAAGGGTTTTTTTTTGAAATTTTTAAAAAGAAAAAAGAAGGAAGAAAAAAAAGGGTTTACAAAATCCCCCAATCCGCTGGAAAAAACCCCCCCCTTTTTAAAAAAACAAAATTTTGGACCCCCCCAAAAACCGAAAAAACCCCCCCCCCCCTTTTTGGGGGAACGAAAAAAAAAACCCAAAACCCCCCCTGGGTAGGGAAAATTTCCCGGAAAAGGGGACCCCCCCAAAAACCCAAAAAGGGGGGGGGAAATTTTCCCTTTTCCCCGGGCCTAAAAGGGGTTCCTTTAAAAACCCCCCAAACCCCCCCCCCCCCCCTCCCAAAAAGGGGCCCCCCCATTTCCCCCCCCCCCCCCCCCCTTTTTTTTTTAAAAACATTTTGGGGAAAAAAAAATTTTTTTTTCGGTTTTTTTAAAAATTTTTTAAAAAAACAAACTTTTACCCAAACCCCTTCTTAAAGGTTAAACCCTCCCCCTTTTTTGGGGGGGGGGGGGGAAAAAAAAGGGGGGGGGGGGGGGTGGGGGGGGGGGGGGGGGGGGGGGGGGGGGGGGGTTTCCCAAGGGGGTAAGGGGGAAACTTTTAAAACCCCTTTGTAGGGAAAAACCCCCTTTTCCCCCAAAATTCCCTTTTGGGGGGAAAGGGGAGGCCCCCTGCCCAAAAGAAAAAACAAAGGGGAAAAGGGGGAAAAACAAAAATACAGAAAAAAAAAAAGGGGGTTTTGTAAAAAAAAAAAGGGGGGGTTAAAAGGGAAAAAGAAAAAAAGGGGGGGGGGAATTGGGGGGAAAAAAATTTTTAAAAATTGGGGGAGGGAAAAAGGTTGGGGAAAAAAAAAGGTAAAAAAAGGAAAATAAAGGGGGGGAAAAAAAATTTTTTTTGGGGGGGAAACAAAAAGGTCCGAACAAAAAGGGGTTTTAAAATCCAAAAAAGAAAAAAGGTTAAGACCCAAAGTAAAAAAAAGGGGAAAAAAAAGGGGGGGGGCCCCCCCCAAAAAAAACTGGGTTTGGGGCCCCCCAGCTGAAATGGGCCCGGGAAAAAAAAGGGAGAACCCCCCGAAAAACAAAGCCCGGGGAAAAAAAAAACCCCCCTTTTTTTAGGCTATTTTTTTTTTTTTCCCTTTTTTTTAAAAAATCATCGAAAAAATTAAACCTTCCCAAAACCCGGGCTTGGGAAAAAACCCCCCAAAAAAACTTTTTCAATTTAAAAAAAGGAAAAAAAAGGGGTTTTTTCTTTTTTCCAAAATTTTCCTTTTGAATTTTTCCCTTTTTTTTGGGGGGCCCCGAAAGGGGAAAAAAAAAAAAAAAAAAAACCCCCCCAAAATTTTTTTAAAAAAAAAAACGGGTTTTTTTTGGCCCCCTTCCTTTTTATCCTCAAAAAGGGAAGGGGGGCCCGGGAATTTGGGGAAACCTTTTAAAGTAAAAGGGGGAAAAGAAAAAAAGTGGTTAAAAAGGGGAAAAGGGGGGTTAAAAAAAAAAATAAGACAAAAACCCAAATGGGGGTTAAAAATCAACAGATAAAAAAAATTTTGTAAACTCTCTCCAAAAACCTTTAAATTTTTAAAATTTTTAAAATTTTGGTTTCCCCCAAAGAAAAAGGTTTTAAAACCCCCTTTTTTTGGGTTTTAATTGGTTTCCTTTTTTAAAATTTCTGGCCCTTTCAAAAAACGTTTTCCGAGAAAAGGGGGGGCCCCCCTTTTTCTAAATTTACCTAATGGGGGGGGAAAAACTATTTTAAAATTTTTTTTTCCTTTTCCCTTTTTCTTCACCTCCCTTGGTTTTTTTGGGAAAAAAAAAATACCCCCTTGGGGGGTAATTTTTCCTTTCCAAGACTTCGAAAAAAAGGTTTTTTTTTTTTTTAATTTTTAAAGGAGTCCCTTTGTTTTCAAAGCCTTTATTTTTAAAACAAGGAAAAGAGGGCAAAAAATATTTTAAAAAATTAAAAGGCATTCATTTTTGGGGGTCCCACAGGGAATGACAGACAGTGCCTATGGCCCGAGGGCACAGATGAAGTCTGCAATGCTGGTCTGTCTGTCTGCCTGGCTGCAGCCTTTCTTTTTTGCTCTCTTTGCCTCATGCTGCTAGCAGAAAAGTGTTCTTTCAATTTGGAGAGACCTTTCCCAGTCTGTCTCCAGGCTGACCGTTTAAAAGGGCTGTTGTTTCCCATTTTTGTTTGTTTCTGTTACAGCAAAAATAAAAACCAAACCGGGGAAAAGTTTAAATATAAAACTAAGGATAAAAGGCTTTTGATACAGCTTAAAACTGACAAAAAAATCAAACATAAATTCAAAAAATTCAAAATCAAATATAAAATTTTTGTGCTCGGGAAGATGTTTGTATCGTGTGTATGGTGGTAAGTGACCGTGGAGTGAACACGATTGATCAAAATTGTTTTTCCCCGCTCCAACAGAAAATTTGACTGTTGGAAACCCCGTGAAAATTTAAAACAAAACCGTGTCTCTGGGGGAAAAAGAGTTAAGCAGGCCAATATTATACTATTTTTTTCTCTTTATTTGACTTTTCTGTGCATGGGGGTAGAGGTAAGAGAGAGAGAGATTTTTCTCTTTTTTTTCCCCTTTCTCTTCACACTTTTCCCCTTTTCGGGTTTTTTTTCTTTTGACTGTTTTTCCCTTCACTACCCCTCTATCTTTTTGTCTGTCTATCTCTTTTTTTCCTTTCTTTCACAGACAAAAACAAAAGACAGACAGACAGGGAGACGAAATTTGCCCAAACTCTCAAATTTAATTAATCATGGCTGTTTCTAAAAGCCCTGAAATAAACAAAAGTACCACCTCTGACAATCAGCCAGTACCATGGGATTCAGCTGTGGGGAAAGGGATGGAAAGGGGTCTGAGACTGTCAGTATCCATCAAACTGTTCCTATGGTAGAGATTCCCTGGCTTTCCCTTTTTTCAAGATTTTATTTTCAAAAACCATGGGCGTCGGGGGATAGTGTAGTGTATGTAGTGAGGTGGTTGGGGTGGGTAGGTAGTGAGTGAGGTTTGTGTGGGGTGGTGTGGTGTGGGTGGTGTATGTAGTGTATTATGTTGTGGTGTGGTGTGGTGTGGTTGGTGTATTTTTGTAGGTGGTGTGGTTGGTGGGGGGGGTAGTGTGTGTGGAGGTTTAGTGTGGGTAGCGTGGTGTGGTGTGGGTGATGTAGTTGGGTGGTGTGAAGTGGTGTGTGTAGTGTAGTGTAGTGTGGTGTAGTGTAGTGGTAGTGTGGTGTGGTTGGTGTAGTGTGGTGTGTGAGGTGTGGTGTGGTGTAGTGTATGTAGTGTGGGTGGTGTAGTGAATGTAGTGTAGGTGTGGGTAGTGTAGTATGGTGTGGTGTGGTGTGGTGTAGTGTAGTGTGGTGTGGCGTGGTGTAGTGTGGCGTGGTTGGTTGGTGTAGTGTAGTGTAGTGTATTTTAGTGTGGTGTAGTGTGGTGTGGTGTGGTGTGGTGTAGTGTAGTGTAGTGCAGTTTAGGTGGTGTAGTGTGGTGTGGTGTGGTGTGGGTGGTAGTGTAGTGTGGCGTGGTGTGGTGTGGTGTAGTGTAGTGTGGTGTGGTGTGGTGTGGTGTGGTGTGACGTGGTGTAGTGATGTGTAGTGTAGTGTAGTGTGGTG
This sequence comes from Rapana venosa, assembly GCA_028751875.1. NCBI lineage: Eukaryota > Metazoa > Mollusca > Gastropoda > Neogastropoda > Muricidae > Rapana > Rapana venosa. The sequence continues at coordinate 11,597,888 of CM054142.1, forward strand.
TGATGTGGTGTGGTGTGGTGTAGTGTAGTGTAGAGTAGTGTATTGTGGCGTGATGTGGTGTAGTGTGACGTAGCGTGGCGTGGTGTGGTGTGGTGTTGGGTGGTGTGGTGTAGTGTGGTGTAGTGTAGTGCAGTGTAGTGTAGTGTAGGATAGCGTGGTGTAGTGTTGTGTGGTGTAAGTGTAGCGTAATGTAGTGTAGTGTATGTTGTTGTGTAGTGTAGTGAAGCGTAGTGTAGTATAGTGTTGTGCAGTGAAGCGTAGTATAGCATTGTGATGTTTTATGATGTGTTTGGTGTTGCATGCCTCTTTATGGTATAGTGTGATCTGCGTTAAAGTATTTTACACTACACTGCATCATTTCTTTGAAGTCTTGCTGTGTTGCAGCTTATCATATTGTGTCATATGCTACCAAAGTCATGTCGTTTCATGCAAGTGCATTAAAGAGGGGTCGGGCGGGGAGTGGGGGGGGGGGGGGGGGGAGGAGGGGGGGGGGGGGGGGGGGGGGAAGGGGGGGGGGGGGCGAGGGTAAGAAGACTATAGTCAATGTTTCATTTCCTAAAAGACTGGAACCCAGAAGAAAAATTCAAGACTAATAAGGGAGAAATATCTATCGGCCATAGTTTTGAATTTGCTTTCAATTAAAAGGTGAATGCAGTTAACTATCCCATAAGGTAATCACTTCGTTCAAATCATGATCCACGATGAGACTGCTTTTCTCTTGTCAACTGAGATTCACACGATAAATTCATAAAGAAAACTAATTGTACAGAAAAAAAACCTGCAGAGATAAATCATTTTAACTTCTGATCTTAATAAATAAGCTTTTTTATCGATATTGTTGGCAGGTTACAAAGAGAAAAGAGCAGACGGTTTTGATAGTATATCATGCATGGGGATTTACCTGGTTTTACATTTCTTCTAGTAAAGTATACTTTTACTATGTGACTTGTGACCAGCCAGTGCATGCATATGACTGCATAATTATGACTTTACATAGCTTTAATGTGTACATTGATAATATTCATAAGGTAGTGTAATTAAAAAGTAGGTCATCCTTTTAAATCCTTGGTTCGAACCCATCTCTGCTTTTACCTTCATCTTTTACCTCCCAGAGACTGGCTTGGATTCAGCACAGAGAGCGGAGGAAGAAGCAGCGATCAATGCACAGACATCAGGACAGATGCTGACACAAAGATGCTGATTCAAAGATACTGACACAAATATGAAGACACAAAGATGCTGACACACAGATGCCGACACACAGATACTGACACAAAGATGCTAACACAACTATGCTAACACAAAGATGCTGACACACAGATACTGACACAAAGATGCTAACACACCTATGCTAACACAAAGATGCTGACACACAGATACTGACACAAAGATGCTAACACACCTATGCTAACACAAAGATGCTGACACAGGGATGCTGACACAGAGATGCAGACACTGATATGCTGATACAGAGATGCTGACACAGAGATGCTGACACAAAGATGCCGATACAAAGATGCCGACACAAAGATTCTGCCACTGAGATTCTGCCACTGAGATTCTGCCACTGAGATTCTGCCACTGAGATGCTGACACAAAGATGCTGACACAAAAGATGCTGACACAGAGATGCTGACACAGAGATGCAGATACTGATATGCTGACACAGAGATGCTGACAGAGAGATGCCGACACAAAGATGCCGACACAAAGATGCCGACACAAAGATCTGACACTGAGATGCTGACACTGAAAATTCCTGCCACTGAGATTCGCCACTGAGATGCTGACACAAAGATGCTAAACACAAAAGATGCTGGCAACAAAGATGCTGGCACAAAGATCGACACAGAGATGCTGACACAAAGATGCTGACACAAATATGCTGATACACAGATGTCGACACAAAGGGATGCTGACACTGAGATGCTGATACTGAGATTCTGAACACTGAGATTCGACACCGAGAATTCTGACACAAAGATACTGACACAGAGATGCCGACACAAAGATGCTGGCACAAAGATGCCGACACAAAGATGCCGACACAAGATGCTGACACAAAAAATGCTGACACAAAGATGCTGACACAAAGATGCTGAAAACAAAGATGCTGACACGGGCACTGAGGGTCCGCTCTATGTCCCGAGCTGCAGAGGGGACCTGCTGAAGAGCACGAGGTGCACTGGTAGGATTTATCTCCCCTGTTGGACTTGCCAACATGGTGGCGGCTAGCGGGCCGATAAACACTGTGTTCTTTGTTTCTGTCAGTGGGCTGTTCTTTGGCTTGGCGGTTCTGATCTTTGGCTTCGTGACAATGCTGACGGGATCTCTGGATTGCCTTTGAAGCACTGTTTTAGTGGGGTTTTCGTTTTGTATATTAACGCCATGAGAGAGAGAGACGGGGGAGAGAGGCAAGAGGAAAAAGGAAGAGAAGGAGGAAAGGGGGAGGAGGAGGAGGAGAAGGAGGAGGAGCAGAAGAAGGGGGAGGAGAAGAAAAAGGAAAAGGAGAAGGAGGAGAAGAAGGAGAGGAAGAAAAGAAGAAAAGGAAGGAGAAGGAGGAGAAGAAGGAGGAGGAGGAGGAGGAGAAAGAAGAAAAAAGAAAAAAACAACAACAAGAACAAGAACAAAACAAGAACAAGAACAAGAAGAACAAGAACAAGAACAACAAGAACAAGAACAAGAACAAGAACAACAAGAACAAGAACAAGAAGAAATATAACCGTCACTCTTAATACCCTTAATCTTCTCAGATGTGTGATATTGTATTGGCTCCCATATAAGCGTGGTAAAGGTATTCAGTGAAAATAACAGAGTATGTTGCCCTTAACTTTCAGACCAGAATATAAAAAAAATTTAAAAACTCAGCAATCGAGAGAACTTCAATTGTCTGCTATTACGTGCAGAACAGTCACACACAAACACATCACTGTTCTTCCAACCAGAACACACAATCTTTGGCTAATGACAGTTGAGATATTACACTCGGGAAAGATAACGCCAGCAGAGTGCATAAATCATGATCTTTCAAATCATACATTTCCAAAGTGGATGGTTAACACCAAGCCTTGAGCATCGTGAGGCAGCAGTTTGTAAAACCACTTTATCAAGAAGAAAGACTTGCAGAACAACGTGTTTCAAGAGTACATTCTATCGCCTTTCTGCCTATGGGCATGGGTACTTGGTAGCCTGAAGAAGGGTGTTTATCAACGATCGTAGGTTTCTCATTTGCAGACAAATGACTGGACTTGGTTTCGGCCACGCTGATAAAGAGTCTGTCTTATTATCTGTTCTCTTTGTGTTCCCTGGGCGTACTTGCTTTCAAAGCTGTGCCTATATCTGAAAAACATGACAGACCTTAAACTGAGTCACTGAAGAGGAGGGGGGGGGGGGGGTTGGGGGTGTGTGGCAAGGAGCACGTGGTACAGTGTGTGGTCTGCTTGTGGTCCACAACGGTTGAGTCCTTATCAGCGTGATCTCCATCACACTCTTCTGCTCGTCAATGCCTGCTCCTGTGCCATTTATGAAATTAAGAATCCTATGTTGAAGCCATTACGGCCGTTTAGTGGCTGGAGTATGTACGGGAAAAGAAAGAGCTAATCTAGCACTATGTGGGGGAAAAGACTGCCTGCCTAACTTACCTTTATTGGCTTTTTATGGCTTCTCTTGAAAGCTTGACACGTTATCTTTCTTTCAAGATGGTCACAGAAAGAATGCTGAAAAGTGTGCGCGCGCTTGGCGCGCGTGCGTGGATGCCTGTGTGTGTGCGTGCGTGCGTGCGTGTGTATGTGTGTGTGTGTGTTTGTTTGTGTGTGTGCGAGAGAGAGAGAGAGAGAGTGTGTGTGTGTGTATGTGTGTGTGATATTTCCGATAGTATTAATCATTTCAACAACACTGAGTAGAGTCTTCTTATCTGATGAAAACAAAGAGTTGTGCATACACCAGCCGCCATGGCGCAGTGGTTAGCGCCTTGGGTTACAGACTGGAAGGTCGCGGGTTCGAATCCCATAAGAGTCATAGGGATTGTTCGGACTCCGGCCGGCTCCTACCCAGAGTGAGTGTGCTGTGGGCTCAGTGGGAAGACTGGGACCACACAGTCGAGCTTCATCCACTTAACGAATGCGTTTGAGAGTGTTGCTCAAATTACCTGACCAACACTGCAGTGTCTGATCTCTCGGGCCCGGTTGACGCCGGGGGTAATTATGATAGTAAGCGTAGAGTACAACCCTGTCAAGTAGTCTCAAGCAAATGCACTTCCACAGCAGCATAATACGTCATCCTCATTGCATTGATCATCATGCAATTAAAAAAAATACCTATGATTCGGTGGTCCCAGTTTCTCTGGTCTCATGGGGACCCTCAGATTCGGTTTGCCCATAACACTTAGTGCCTGCGGTGATGTGGTCAAAGCCTTTGGGGGTTTGGGGGTTCGCGGGGGACGGTCGTGGAGGGACGTTGGGGGGTGGGTTTCCACCTCGGGTGGGCAACTCACTCAGTCTGGCTCCGCGACTGAGCTAATACTGTCGTTTGTATAGGGGCTTAGTAGGGGGTGTCCTGCGTATGTTAGCTCAGAACGGCCACCACTGAACACCACCAAAGTTACCCAGCAGCAGTGCAGGGCCCCTCTGGCTGGGGGCCCCGCGGGGGCCCCGATAGTGATTTGGCTCCCTGTGGACCTCCGACTCTGAGGATGAGACATAACAAATATGGGTATGGCTGTGGCGGGGAGATTGGAATGAGCGGCGTGGGAACAGCAGGACGGGGGACGTCACAGAAGATGAGGCAGCAAAAAAAACAAAAACAAAAACAAAAAAGAGTTGTGCATACTGCAAAGCGTTTGGATGATTAACGTCAAATTCGGGAAAACAATACTATTATTTTTACGAGTTTCATTCATTCAAAAATGGACAGATAAAACGGTAGACAGAACTCGTCACCAACATCACAACTATTGTATTTTGTGCAGTATCTTTTATTTCGTTGAATTCTCTCAGAGCATGAAAAACATGGAGAGAAAAAAACCATGATAACCTAAATGCATGTTGACAAAACGCAGCTGGAAGACATTCTGCGACAAAGCAAACACGTTTCCAAACGCTACCACCATGACAGCACAAAAGCCAAAGGAGAGCCATCATGGCAATCGGGAAGGTCAACACACAGAGGCTCAACAAACACATGAGGGTTTCTAACAAGTCTGACTATCGGACACAATGGATCACCGAGTGCCATACGTCACACAGGCTGAAAGTCAAGCATGTGTAGGAGAGCTCTGCTAGTAGGAATGTTCAGAGCAGAGGGCATCATCATGTTTGACCTTCACTGAGATACAATTTCATATTTTTTTCTTCTTTAACAACATCAACAAAAACACAACAACAACATCATCATCATCATCATCATCATTATTTTTTTTTTTTTTTTTTTTTTTTTTTTTTTTTTTTTTTTTTTTTTTTGCTGCCTCATCTCTGACGACCCCCGTCCACTGTTCCCACGCCGCTCATTTCAATCTCTCCCCCGCCACAACCACAACCCAGTTTTTGTTATGTCTCATCCTCAGGGTCGGAAGTCCACAGGGAGCCCATTCACTACCCCAGGCCGCCGTGGGGCCAACCAGCCAGAGGGGCCCTGCACTGCCTGCTGGGTCATTTTGGGGGGTGTTCAGTGGGCCTGTTCTGAGCTAACATACGCAGGACACCACCTATTTAAGCCCCCTACTAACGAAAGTATTAGCTCAGTCCGCGGAGCCAGACTGAGTGAGTTTGCCTACCCCAGGTGGCAACCACAACAACGTCCCCCCCAACGACCCGCCCCCCCCCGGAAAACCTCCAAACCCCAAAGGCTTTGACAAAAAACTACCACAGGCACAGAAGTGTATGGGCAAACCGAAAACTGAGGCCACCATGAGACCAGAGAATTCGGGACCTACCGAATCAGAGGCAATTTTTTTTAATGCATGATGATCCCAAAGACAATGAGGGTGACGTAATATGCTGCTGGGAAGTGTATATGCTTTGAGACTAAATTGACAGGGTTGTACTCACGCTTACTAAACAAATAATCCCGGCGTCAACCGGCCCGAGAGATACAGACACCTGCAGTGTTGGTCAGGTAATTTAGCAACACTCTCAAACTCGCATCCGTTAAGTGGATGAAGCTCGACTGTGTGGTCCCAGTCTTCCCACTGAGCCCACAGCACACTCACTCGGGGTAGGAGCCGGCTGGAGTCCGAAAAACCCCTAATACACCTTATGGGATTCGAACCCGCGACCTTCCAGTCCGTAACCCAAGGCGCTAACCACTGCGCCATGGCGGCGGGGTTATTTTTAATATTTTTATATATTATATTATTATTTTTATCAATCATCATCAACATAACAGTATGATATTCTTCTCCTCCTCGTAGTTGTTTTTGCAGCTGCTGCTGCTGCGCTGCTTTTGTTGTTATTGTTTTTTCTTCTTCTTCTTCTTCTAGCGCTCAGACAGCAACTATTGCTATCTTTCATATGAGCTAAAGCGTGTCGCGTTGCCTTTAAAGCGCCTGACAAGTCAGGCCCCAGCCGGGCACCCACTTCGGCGTAGGAGAGAAATGTTATCTTTCACAGCTTTCTGGTAAAAGGCAGGAGAATGGCCCCAAGAAGTCGGGTTGAAGTGAGATGTAGCACTATTCTGTGGTGAGTAGCCTTTTAGAGTCGTCCCTTGGCGACTTCTCACGTTCCGTCAAGTGACAGGGAGAAGATGAAGACGACAGTGTGATAATGTAGATATTTTTATAGCCAATCTCTGTGTACATGTGTGTGTTTGTATGTGTGTGTGAAAGGGAATTGTCAATATGCTTTGTCTTTGGACGTGTGTTTTATTCATGTGGACTTAAAGGGTTTTAAAACTGTCCCCTGTTTTGTTTTTGTTTTTATACATTGATGTATGTGTGTTTTATTTATTTTATTTTATTTTTATTTATGTTATTCTTTTATTTTGAGGATAATGGAATAAGCACTCATGTTTTGTGTGTGTGTGTGTGTGTGTGTGTGTGTGTGTGTGTGTGTGTGTGTGTGTGTTTTTGTGGGGTGTGTGTTGTGTGGTGTGTGTGTGTGTGTGTGTGTGTGTGCGCGCGCGTACATTTGGACTTGTTAAACTATTATTTGCTAGGGGTTGTATACTGAAAATAGTTAATGCGCGCTTTGATTTGTCTGTGCAAGAACAGCGCTATATGAATTCTATTTGTTGTTGTTGTTGTTATTATTACACATCATCACATTATTGTTATCATTAAAAGAATTCGAAAATTTTGTCGTCTTTCGCACCGGCGCCCGGGGTCCTCCATCGATTGGGCCTTTGAAGATCTCTGCCGCCTTCACACACGGGACGTCATTTTAATCACACCCGAGAATTTTGGGGCAGTGAGGACTAGATAACTAATATTAACTTTACTTTGATAGGGAGATTGAAACCTTAAAGAAACAGGGTGACAGAAATGAGCCAGTTACTGTTGTTGTCGTTTTTGTTGTGCTATTTTATCGTTGGTGTTCCCCAGCGAAGAACACCCGGGGGTCACGCAATTTTGTATTCTGACTCACCCACCCACCGGGAATCGCTGTGACATTGTAATTAACACTGGTGAGAAGTTTGTAAACGTGACTATTTTCAAGTGCCTCGCCACAGGCCCGAGCGACATACTCGACTTCAAGGATTTTTTTTTCATCATTAAAGAAGAAAATACTTCAGTGTCATGAGGCAATGACAATTGAGGGGGTGGGGGTGGGGGGGCTATTCGTGCTCACCATCAGGGCCCAGCAAATATTAAAGGAAAAAAAAAAAAAAAATTTTTAAATTTGTATTGCAGAAAAGGGCACTTTAACGGAAATTTTCCCAAGGGGGGGCTTCTTAAATCCCCCGAAAATTTGGGCAAAAAGGGGCCATAAAAAGAGAGAGAGAGAAGGGGGGGGGGGGGGGGGGGGGGGGGGGGGGGGAGAGACAGACAGACAACGACAGACAACTGACGACAGACAACAGACAAAACCGACAGACGACAACCGACGGACAGACAGACACACAGAAAGAGACGATGACAACAGACAGACAGAGGGAGAGAGGAGAGAGTTGGGGGTGTCGTGCGTGATATGTGATGTATTTTGTTGCGTGCGTGCGGTGTATATATATATGTTTTTTTGTGTGTTTTTTGGCGTGCGTGCGTGTGTGTTTTTGTGCAGCGCGTGCGGGGTGGGGGTTTGTGTGTGTACGTTGGTGGCTACGTGTGCTGGTGCTGCGAGCGTGTGTGTGTGAGGGGGGGGGGGGGGGAGGGGGGGTATTACAGCTTTGGTGAGGTTCACAAAATTTCCCCAACCTTTGAACTTTATTACACCTCACAAAGTGAGTCATGTTTGGGGGGTGTGACAAAAAAAAAAAAACAACCAAAAAAAAAAAACAAAAACCAAAAAGACCCAGCGAACAAAAACAAAGCCCAAGCAACAACAAAAAACCACCCAAAACCAAAAAAACGTTTTTTCTGCGGCACAAGCTAACCCAAAAGACCAAAAAAAAAATTGGGTTTAAGTGCATTGTATGTGTTGTACTGTTCTGTATGTTTTGTGGGGGATGGTATCATCGTGCGTGCGCGTCGTGGGGTGGGGGGTTGTGTCGTATCGTATGTTTTACTTTTTGTGTTGCATTTATTGTATTGATTTATTGTATTGTGGTGGTGTATTGTACGTATTACTTTTAAAACATAAGCTTTAAAATTGTACCGTTTTGTATTGTATTTCTTGTATTGTATGGTTGTATTTTATTGTTTTGTATTGATTGTATGGTACCTTAATCGACAAATTACACATGAATATTGGCCTTCCCCCCCCCTCCCTCCCGCTCATAAAAGCACCCCGCCACAAAACAGCGCCCCAAAAAATTTTCAAAAATTGTTCCTCCCTTCATGTTTACTTTTTTTCCCTATCGTAGCTGCCTTTTCCTTTACTTTTTTTTTTCGAGGGACATCCGTTCCCTGGTGGGTTCTTTTACGTGCACAAAACCCATGTTCAAATGGACACCATTTTATCATTTCATCTAAAGTTTTGAATCCGACCACAACTTAATGCCAGTGGGTGGTTTTTTGGTTGAATGGCCCTGAACTTATGATTTTATTTTTTTAGGGCAACTGGGGACTAGGATATCCCTGAAACTCCTATTCATTTTCCTTTGGGGCTTTGTTCCAGGTGAAAAGTTTGGGGCTTTTGTTTATAAAAGGGTAGTGCTATTAAGTTCTGCTTAAACATTGAACCTGTGAGATTAACAGGGGGTTAAAAACCAACCCCAAATACAAGAAGAAAACAACAGCATTAGGTGTAAAATAAGTATTTAAGAAGCGGATGGCGTTAAAAAAATATAAAAATGGAAAAAACCCAGGAACAACGGGTTTACGGTAAATTTTTTCCCCGTATTTTTTTGGGAAAGAAAAAGGCCTTCATATAAAGCACTTAAGAAAGTTACCAGGGGGGGAAAATTTTCGGGACACAGAAGGGAAAGGCAATTTTCTGTCCCCAAAAGGGGACAAACCGAGAATACAAAAAACGGCGTCCAATAACCCTTCTTTTAAAGTATTTATAAAATTGTTCTGCATGTATTGCAAACCGGATTAAAAGAAGTTTTGCCTACACTTTCAGCAAGATCAGTCAGGTTTTTTTGCCCAAATTTGATACATTGGTAAAATATTAGTTAATAATGACCATTAACTACCTGGATAAAAAAAAACAGCCGGGTTTTTTTACTTATGTTGACTTTAAAAAACTTCGACTCTTTAAGCGGGTTTTATGTTCAAAGTTCATGAAGGCTATGGGTTTCGGTAGCAGTGTCTACAATGGGTCAAAAAATTCATCTTCTTCACTGCCCGAGTTGACGACCTGGGGACCCCAAAGACTCACAACATTTTCCCCCCCCCCCATTCCCCTCTCTGTTCTGCTTTTTTCAGGGTTTTTTTGATTTTTTAGGCCTGTCCATTTCACTGATGTTATCCTCCCAGCTCTTCCTTGGCTGCCTCTTCTTCTTCCTCCTTGGACAGTGCCTTGCAAAACTGTCTTTGTAATTCCTTGGGATCTTGTGACAGGGCCCATACCACTTAAGTTTACGTTTTTTTTCACATCGTTAGAAGGTTCTCATAGGGTCCAATGTTTGCTGGATTCTGTTAGGGCACGCTTTCGTTGCTTATGTGGTCTTTGTGGGAGATGCCAAGGAGTCTCCGAAAGCATCTCATCTCCACTGCCTGTACTCTTCTCTCCAAATCTGCAGTCGGGGTCCATGATTCACAGCATACAGAAATATGGATTATGACAAGGGAGCGCATTAGTCTGATTTTTGGGAGATAAGTGAGATATTCTTACTCTCCAGATGGTGTTTATTTTTTGACAAAGCTGTTAATTGTCTGTGCATTTCCTGCATACACTTCTGGCTTGGATCCCGGGTGGGATAAAAATGGCTCCCGGGTACTTGGAAGCTTGAACTGTTTCCAGCTTCTGGTCATTAACCCTGAATCAATGCTAAATGCCGTTGGTGTTATTAGTCATCAGTTTGGTCTTCTCTGCACTGATTTCCATGCCGTATGTTTTGGAGGCCTTATCCAAGTTTCTGTTAGGCTGGCAAGCTCTTTTTCCGATCCTGCTATTCCATCAAAGTCATCTGCGAAGCGGGGGTTGGGGATCGTTTCTGGGCCCCCAAAGCTGACTGATCCTTCATGATGTTCCAGTGCATTCAGCCATGATTCTCTCAAGGAAGATGTTGAAAAGAGTGGGTGAGAGTAGACAGCCCCCGCCTTTCTCCAACTGTTGTTCGAAACCATTCTCCAATGTTGTTGTTGTAGTACACTCACGGGTGCCCCCTGTACAGCTTTTTGGTGACTCTATCAGGTTTTGCTTTGATGCTGAAAAATTCGGGTGCCCACAAAGCTGCATGCCACACCCGTCAAACCCTTCTTAAATCGATAAATCGTGTAAATTTCTTGTTGATTTTGAAGGTACCGCTCACATAGTATTTTTGGGTTGAATACGTTCTTTGTCTGCCCCTGCTCTGAAACCTCTTTTCCTCAGCAAATGATGGTCTCTGCTTGTGGCTTCAGTCTTTTTCAATATTATCTGCAGCATGCCCTTGCGGGGGACTTTGAGGCATTGTGCGGTAATTATGGCTTTGTTGTAGATTTCCTTTCTTGGGGGGGAGATGAGTGACTGCTTCCATGGTTTGGCCTTTTCCTGTCTGCCAATCTGTGCAGATTCTTAGTAGGGCGCTGTCATGGCTTCCCCCCCCCTTTGGGACCAACTCAGGGGGAATGTTGTCACCCCTGCTGACTTCCCTTTTTCAGCGTCGACTGCTTTTTTCCACTTCTTCTGGGAGGATAGGGTACTGTCTGTGTCTTTTGCTTTCGGGTACTAAGGGACTTCTGATCCCTGCGGTTTATATTAACGGGTGGGAGCAGTATTCTGTCCATCTGTTCAAATATCCGGCGTCAGTGAACATTTCCCCATTTTTGTCTTGTTTGTTAAACCTTTTCTCTGTTTCGTGCTAGTCGGGTCTTTCACCAGCTGAAGCTTTCTTGCTATTGTTTTTCTTGATGTTCCTTCAATTTTAACAAAATAAAATCAACAGTCCTCGAAAATGGTAACTTTAAAAATGGTTTAGAATTGAAAGGGGGTGCAGGCGGGGTGACCCAAATATCGCCCTACTATTTATTCTTATGCCGAGATTTTGGCTAAATGATAAAAAAAACATAAATTAAAGGAATACGCATTGGAGAGCAGAACATAAATTTCCCAATATCAATAACCTCAATTTAAACATAGGAGATAAACTTTCATTTGAACTTTCTTTACATATTCAAGAAGTTGGAAAAATTCAGGTCTTACAGAATAAGACAAAGCAAGTTATATGGCTGTAAAAAAAAGATAAAGTAGTGTGTTCTTCCCCCCCCTAAAAATGAGTGGAATCCCCCAAATTCAAGATTCTGGGAATCTGGTTTACCCCAAATCTAAAGACGTGAAAATATGAACAAAATGATAAATTTTCTAAAATTAAAACGCTATTTTAAATTTTTGGTTACAAAGAGTTATTACCCATTTGGGGAAAAAATTTCCCATTTTAAAGTCTTTTACTTGTAAAAAAATTATTCCCTTGGGGATTTTTACCAGACCACCAAACCTTTTATAAAAAGTCTACAAAAGCATGTTTCCGGGTTTTTTTTGGAAAAATAAGCAAGATAAATAGGTAGAAAGAGGGCTTTTAAAAACCCGTTCCCAAAAGGAGGGATAGAAACCCGATATAAGAAAATATATTTATGGTGAAACTTAATGGAAAAAAAAATTTGAAATGTAAACAAAAAGGGATAAGAATTCAGAAAAAACATATCCATTTTATCATGAACTTAGAAAGCTAGGGCAATTAACACCCTTTTTTAAAACATAAATTTTTTTGGGACACAACTTTTAAAGTTTATGTTTTTTCCCCTTCGGGCATTACCCCCTCAAAGCACGAGAAATGCCCACTGAACCATTTTTTTACAATAAAATATAACAGTGGGTAATAAATAACAAACACACTATTTAAACAGAAAGGTATAATTTTTTAAACACTTCTAAATAAAAAAGGTAATTTATTAATAAAAAAGTTTTCAGTTCAAGCGTGGCAGGCCTATTGACTTTCTATTAAGAGTTTTCCCTCAGAAACAGTACATAAGGAAAGCTGGCATACAATAAGTGCAACATAAGTAAAATTTTAAGAGACACCCACAGTATGGGGTCATTGAAGTGTAAATAAGGGGGCAAAAAAGATTATGAATACTGGATAGACAAACAACTTCCAAAAGGCACAAAGTGGACAAAAAACACATGAACATTTTCCCTGGGAAAAATAACTTGTAAAAATCATAAAATTTAAAAATTAAAACTAAAATGGCTGCAAAAGAAAATAATTCACCGCATCATTGCTACAAAAAGTGGTGTTAAAAGCTAGGGTTTTGTAAACACAACACTTGTACTTTTTTGTAATGAACCAGAGAAATCATAGAACACTTTTTATGGGGTTGTAAATATATTAGAACTTTTTTGGGCAAATTTAGAAATGTTATTAAAAAGATGCCAAATGTCTGTAACAAACATTTCTCGTTTTAGTCATTTTTTTGGGGGAACCAACAATAAAACAGATATGGACCTTTTATTTGATAAAGTTGCTTGCAAATTTACACATCTACAGATGAAAATTGGGCAACAAGTCCAAAACTTTCTGTTTTTCAGCACGCTACACAATGATTAAAAACCGAGCAGTATAATGCAAGAATTCAAAAACCTTAAGAAAAAACGAAAAAGAATGGGAAAAACTACAAATATTGTTTTTTGTCACATAAAGGAAAAAAATAAAACATCAAAGACACACAGCTTTGGACAAAAAAACCCCCAACAAAACCTCCCCCCCAAGCCCCCTTAATGGGGAGGGAGGGAAAGCAAATTTAAAAACTGGTAATATTTTCAGAAGGCAGCAATGAATTTGACGTATAAAAATCCGTTGGTATAATGAAAAATTTATAAATTTTGTTTTAATTTTTGTATTGATATGGTTTTAAAATTTTGCAGGAATGCGTATTACTATTCTTTGTTATGCTATTAACGTTTATTTTTAAAAGATAATCTTGTCATGCTAATTATTTTTAACAACAAAAAGGAATTTTTAAAAAAAAATTTAAAAAAAAAAAAAAAAAATTCTGCTTAGAAAAAAAATCCGAATATCTCAAGAGTCTGTAGATGTCCTTTCTGACTAATTCTTTGTCTGCATGATACGATCTGGGGATTAAATAAAAAAAGAATGTTTAATCAAAAGCCTTGTGCTTTTGTCTTTGCAAAATGATAGACTGTCTTTCATATGAAAAATGAACAGATCAATGTTCCAGTAAGTGCATGTTTCTAGTAAAAGGAAAATGCTGGAAAATGCAAAAACTAGGAGCAAAAAAACACATTTTTCTTTTTACATTCTGTAGTGTGGCTTTTTATGGTGTCTTTTTTTTCAGACATTACACAAATCCCCTTTATCCCGACAACTTATAATTGAAAAACTGTCTCTCTTTGAATTTCATTGTACAACGGTCGATAAAACCCTGAATCGATGCGCAGTACCGTGTAAACCCACAGCCCCTTTTGCTTAACCAAAGTACTGAATTCCCTTCACTGTGAAAACATAGCAACAATCATTGCCATTTTACACACACCCAAAACATTTATTTACCCTTCCGCTGTTTTCCGCGTGCAGCACGTCATTGGCAGGGAACAGGTTTTTATGACCCGCTGAAATATTCCGCCACCACACCAGACATCACACCACCATCACAGGAGAGAGAGAGAGGCTGTGAAAGAGAATTGTCAATATGCTTTGTCTGTGGAAAGAGAGGCCTGTGTTCAGCCATGCAGGACTGAAGTTGTAAACTGATCCTTCTGTTGTTTGGTGCATATGTGGAAAGCTCTCTCTCTACCTCTCTCTCTCTCCATCTCCTCCCCCCCCCTCTCACTCTCTCTCTCTCGTCAGCCTTTATTTAGTCATGATTTAGGAGTATACATATTCAAAATTATACAATTTTGAGTGCATGCTAAGGTATTGTGCAAATTTTCTAACCAAATTTATGAGAAATTATTTTATTTTTTTGTATCTTCCATTTTGCTCCTCAAAGGTATTGTGGCTTAAAGCCGAAGTACATTAAACCATTCAGAGTTTTTTCTCTCTCCTTCTCTCCCCCCTTTCTTCTCTCTCTCTTCTCCCCCTCCTCTCTCTCTCTCTCTCATCTCTCCTCTCTCTCTCTCTCTCTCCTCTCCTCTCTCCTCTCTCTCTCATCTCTCCCCTCTCTCACCCCTCCCCTCTCTCTCGGGGTGTGTTGTGTGGTGTGTGTGTGTGTGTGTGTGTGTGTGTGTGTGGTGTGTGTGTGTGTGTGTGTGTGTGTGTGGTGGTGTATGTGTGTTGTGTGTGTGTGTGTGTGTGGCGTGCGTGTCTCGTTGTGTGTGTATGTGTGTGTGTGTGTGTGTGTGTGATCTTCAGTTAACGTCTATTCACATTTAGTTTTTAGACGGGAAAAAGTAAAAATAAACAAGAGAATGCAAACAATAACAAAAAGTGTCAATTAACAGTGCTTAAAAACTAACTTTAACATACTACAAAAACTGAATTATCGGACTTCTTATCAATCCTAACACAATGTCCAACAGTAACGATGGTTTAGGAAAAAAATCTGATCCAGTGATAAACCTGGTATAGCAGGTAAAAATGCTTTTAAATGTCCACAATCAAAAATAACATGACTATTGGTAATCTTCTCCCCACAAATACAGTTACATCTTTTACGTACTTTGTCCTGAAAGCATTTAGTTTTAAATCTGTACATAAGGATAAAAAATTTCTACGATTATACCAACCACAGACTTTGTTTGAAAGAAAGCATTTCGAAAATCTATCACATTGCTTGTACAGCCATTAAGAGACAATAGCCAGAATCATATATTTTCTTTCTGAAGTGCTTCCAGCAAGCGTTTTGTACAAGCTGGGATCCCTCATACAGAGATAAGGCAACGTTTATTTCACAAGAACTATTTTTATTTCTCGCGCCAATTTTGCAAGACGCAACTTTTCATTAAAAAAGATACCAGTGTGTGGGGAACCCAACAGAAAGTAACAGTACTACCTCTTAAAATCAAAAAGTGTACCAGATGCCTGATTTCAATGATTAGGTCTTTTCTTACTTTAAAAGTAGAATTTCTTAAAGCATGTAAAACCGATTTAGAATCAACACACAAAAGTATGTTGAATATGTCTTTAGGGAAGTCAAGTACATAATAATAATAATAATAATAATAATAATAATAATAATAATAATAATAATATATGGAATTTATATAGCGCTGAATCTTGTAGAAAACAAACAAATCGAAGCGCTTGCACTCAATCATTTACAGGCATGCAACTCTCCTTCAACAGATTTCAAATCCATGCGCGCGCACTACGCACGCACACGCACGCGCGCGCACACACACACACACACACACACACACACACACACACACACACACACACACACACACACAACAACAACACGTAGAAGGTGAAAGATGTTGTTGAAAATTAGGGACAGATATGTGGGGGGAAAGTCTCAGGTAGGAAATAAGTGTGTTTTGAGGCTGGATTTGAAGGAATCAAGTGAAGGCTTTTGACGAAGTGAAAGAGGGAGGTCATTCCAGTGGATGGACCAGAAACAGAGAAGGAGCGACGGCCAACAGTGGTTTGTTTGAATCTGGGTGTTCGAAAGCACAAAGTATCTGCGGCTGAACGAAGGGAACGAGATGGAGTGTACAGGTGAAGACAGTTACAGAGATAAGAGGGTGCAGATTTGTGGAGACATTTGAAACAGAGGGTATTGATTTTATACTCCAGTCTTTGTGAGACAGGCAACCAGTGAAGAGATCGCAGAAGAGGAGTGATGTGTTCAGATTTTTTCTTTCTTAGGACCAGTCGAGCTGCAGAGTTTGTATGCGTTGAAGAGAGTGGATAGATGATGCTGGTAGCCAGCCAAAAGAGAATTACAGTAGTCTAAACGTGAAAGAATGAGAGATTGTGACAAGCTTAGAAGTTGCATCAGTGGACAGATACTTGCGAATCGCGCTTATGCGTCGTAATTGATATAGCAAGACTGGCAGGTCTGGGTGATGAATTTTTTCATAGAGAGTGTATTGTCAAGAACTACTCCTAAATACTTCACAAGTTGGACAAAGGAACTGACGTATTGCCGAATTCTATTGAAGTTTTTGTGATAGAGAAAGTTTATGTTGGTCCCTATGAGCATGGCTTCGGTTTTATCGGCATTAAGTTGTAACTTGTTCTGAGTCATCCAGTTTTGAATGTCTTGAAGGCAGTAGGACATATTTGTCAGGAGGGAAGGCAAGTTTTCAACAGTATCGCTGCACTGAAGCTGAGTATCATCGGCATAGAAATGATGATCAATAGGGTGGTTGTTTATTATATGTGAGAGTGGAGCAGTGTAGAGAGTAAAGAGAACAGTTAAGTACATAGTTAAATACATAGTTAAGTGCCAACACTATAGCAGTTAGCTCAGCTGTAAATATAGATTTATTTTTTCCCAGGTAGACAGCTCGTTCTACTTTTAATGATGGAATAATGAAAGCTGCACCAGCCTCATTAGTATTTAAAACGGACCCATCAGTATAGATTTTGAGATGATCAGATAAGTAGTTTGAATATGTTCTTTTACTAGCGATGTAAGAATGTTAACATTTTCAGCTTTCTTACAGAAGAATAATTGATGTCAAAATGAGCTTTAAAAAGTTCCCAAGGTGGTAGGGAGCTGACTGTACTGATTTGCTAATTCATTTGGTTTAAGTTCTGAATGTTTTAAAAAGGGGAGAAGTGTAAGTATTAATTGTAGTAAGCGAGCTGATAGTCTTGCTCTTTTCGAAAGTGAATGTCAGACTTTATGTGGACTTCATTTTCAACGTTGCTGTCATTTGTTGTACTTCTTAAAAAAATATTTTGCCACAGCAAGCTGTCGATATTCATTTAAAAGGAAGAACTCCTACTTCCTTATATGTACCTATAGATAGAGCATGAGCTGGTACACCTAAAGCAAGTCGAAATGCTTTACAATCAAGACTCTGGATTTTCTGAAGCAAATAATTTGGAGCACTGAAAAATACTTCTTGTCCATAAGACAGTCTTGATCGCACAAGGGACAAGGACAGATGCTTAATACAGTAATATCTTGTCCCCATGGCTGTTTACTAGTAACTTTAAGAAGTTAAGAACTTCTTAGCTTTAGTTGCCATATATTCAATATGTTGATTCCACGTTAACTTAGAAGTAAGGAATACTCCTCAAAAATTTCACTGCTTGTTTGTATTCTAGAGCTCTCCATTTATTCGAAAATTAGGTAGAACTTGTGGGTCAACACCGTTATTAAAAAGGACAAGGTTGTTTTTTTTCAGGGAAAGTGAAAGACCATATGTGTGTGTGTGTGGTGTGTGTGGTGTGTGTGGTGTGTGTGTGTGTGTGTGTGTGTGTGTGTGTGTGTGTTGTGTGTGTGTGTGTGTGTGTGTGTGTGGTGTGTGTGTGTGTGTGGTGTGTGTGTGTGTGTGTGTGTGTGTGTAAAACATGTCTCGAACAAATTGTCTATGGAGTCTTCTTCTTCTTCGCGATTCTTCTCTTGTTCTTCTTCTTCTTCCTTCTTCTTCTCTTCTCTTCTTCTTCTTCTTCTTCTTCTTCTTCTTCTTCTTCTTCTTTTCTTCTTCTCTTCTTCTCTTTTTTTTTAGCACTTGCATGCTCAGTCGAAGCTAGTGTGGCCTGTTTTTTTTGACAAAACTTCTTCCATGGGTAAGGCCTAAAAAATCAAGTATAGATATTAAATTTCCCACACGGGAAAGTTATTTGTGGGGTCTTTCGGAAAAAAGGGCAGGAAAATGGACCAAAAGGGGCAAAAAATTCAGAAAAAGGGATAGGAAAAAAGGGAAAAAGGGGCAGAAACCCCAAGAGGGGGGGAGAAGACAAATTTTCAGCACAAAATGTCCAGAAGGGGAAGGCATTTACGCTGACGGGTCTTCCCGGTGTTCCCATTGGCCAGTGTGTTTTTGTTTTTGAAAAGGTTCAAAAAATTCATTCTTTTAACACTTAAATTTTTTTGCTTTTTACCTCTTGAAAGACGAAGCGAGAGAGAAAAAGGAGAGAGAGAAGAGAGAGATGGTGTGTGTGTTTTTGTGTGTGTTGTGTGTGGTGTGTGGTTGGGGTGGGTGTGTGTGTGTGTTTGTGTGTGTGTGGGGTGTGTGTGTGTGTTTTTTGGGTGTGTGTGTTGTGGTGTGTGTGGTGTGTGTGTGTGGTTTGTGAAGTCAAGTAAAGTCAAGTCAAGTCAATCAAGTCAAAATTTTATTTCCAGATGGACTTGAATAAGCAATCATTTGTTTTTTTTCATCAAGCATCTACTAAAAAACAAATTTCGTAATGTTTATACAAAAGACATACTTTATTGCATCATTTACCGTTAAATTAAACCAGAAAAAAAAAGAGGAAAAAACGAAAGGAGATACATTAAAAATACAAATTACCACATATACAAATTCATCACACACATACTCTGCACCCCGACCGTGCGCGCTCAGTCCACACACACTTTTAATAAAAAAGTTTTAAGAATTAAAAAAGAAAATCATAAAACTCAGGGGCAAACAAATTATTCACCTACGTTACATCCATCTTTTCACGTTTTTACTTTAATAATAAAAAGGTACAAAAATAAAACGTTTTGAAAAAACTAGGGATTCTCATTACTACAAAATTACCTTTAATGACCTCCCTCCTCTCCTCCTCCCCCCCACAAACGGTGCTTTTTTTTTCGTTCATCTTTTTAAAAGCGCTTCAAAAAAATGACATATTCACACAATAGCTACAAAGCAAGATAAGGCAAAAAATATTATAATAATGTTACCCCAAATAGAGAAAATTTAACAACAATCGCCCATCACCAAGACAACAATAAACAAATGACCCCATCACCAGAACAACAACATAACCATGATAACAAAAAGCATGGGAAAGGGTGGGGTGGGGAGGAGATCAAGGGGGAAGGAAATACAATTCAAACAAATTTAATAGTTTTAAAAAATAAAAAAAAACAAATATTCAAACAATAAACCCCTAAACGATACATAATTCAAAAGCCATAACCCTGGACATCAAAATAAAAAAAATACATACTAAAAAATTTCCTTATAAAGTACTAATAATTTATCTCAACCAAAAAACCACCCTGAAAA
>CM054142.1:11618201-11700701 GCA_028751875.1 Rapana venosa
AGGGTTTTTGTTTTTTTGTTGTTGGTTGTTGTTTTTTTTTTACCTAAAACTCCCCAAAATTCTGCTTGCTTTGACAACTGCCCCTTGCTCTGTGAACACTTTTGAACCATCTTCCACCTTATGTTTGGGTGCTTTTTCTCTTTTTCTCAAAAGGGTTTTTTTCCTTCCGTTTTCTCCAAAACTCGCCATTTTTTTTCCATCACTCGGGAAAATGAAGCCAAAGTAGCCTCCTTTCCCGGGCATTGGATTCGCTTCCCCCCCTTTGTTGCTATGGAAACTGAGCAGCTTGCCAACGTTTAAATTTTTGTGACGTTCTAAACAGAACAGTAAATTTCGGGGGCCCCGCGAATTTTGTTGGTGCAAATTTTGCCAAATCGGCCGAATAGTACCCACGTGTTGTTTGTTGGCGAGAGAGCAATCAGTTGGAACGTTTTTAAATTTTTGGTTTCGCAGATTTGGTTTTATTTTTCGGCGTGGTT
Source organism: Rapana venosa (assembly GCA_028751875.1). NCBI lineage: Eukaryota > Metazoa > Mollusca > Gastropoda > Neogastropoda > Muricidae > Rapana > Rapana venosa. Next base: position 11,618,681 of record CM054142.1, read on the forward strand.
TCTTTTCAGTGTCTCAGAAGTTCTGAACGGCTCTAAAGACGAGCAGGTTTGGTTGGAAAACGACGACTGATGAAGTTGTATGCGCCAATTTTTCCCATGTGAACCCCACGATAAAGGATTTCAGCCCATACGAAATTGGGTGTTGCTAATGTCCGTCCAACAGTGTCACTTAAATAAAAAAAAAAAGAAACAAAAGGGAAGAAAACAGTAAAAAAGCAACGAAACAACAGAAAACGGCAGTTATCATGCTTACTTTTGCTAGGCTTATGATATAATGTAAAGCTTTTTGGATTTTGGGGATTTTTTTTACCCGCCTTTGAAAAACGCGTCAAACGTTTTTATAGCAGGGAGCGTCATAGCAACCTTGCCCTCCTTGCAACCTTGACCTACCGAGTCAGTTTTCTTCTTCTCCTCTCCTCTCTCTCCTCTCCCCCCTTTTCTCTCTCTCTCTCTCTCTCTCCCCCTCCCCCCCCCCAAAAATTTTTAATGTTTTCAACCCATCAAGCTTTTCTTGTTTGCTGCGGGAGTGAAAAAGATTATAATTGGCATTACAATGAAACATAAAATTTTCTAAAAAAATTTTTTAATCAAAAAAAACAACAACAACAAACAAAACAAAACAAAAAAAATAAATTTTCTCTAATATAGACCAGTCATTACCCCCCCCCTCGCCCTACTGTGTAGGGCCCAAAAATTATTTTGGGCTGATTTCCCTTTTCTTTATAAACACCAAATAAAGGAAACTTCAAAAGGGCAAAAACCCCCCCCAACAAAAACAAAAAAACAACAAAACAACAAAACAACAACAAAAAAACAAAACACACACACACAACCAACAATAAATTTTGCTTTTGACGCTAAAATTGGGGGGACAAACTTCAGATGACAAGAACAAAAACTACCTGTGTGCTTCCCCTTTTTGAATTTTCCAATTTTTGTGAGACCAGCCACTATTTACAACTTTTTTCTGGAACAATCCTTCTTAATAAAAACACACAAAAAACCAATCGCCCCCCCCCCCCCCCCCCCCCCCCTAAAACACAAAAAATTTTGGAAAGCAAATTTTCAGCCCTTTATTTTAAAAGGGATTCAAAAATTGTTTTAAAATTGGTCTTTTTCCTTTTTAATCTTTTTCCTTTTCCCCTTTCTGTTTAATTCTCTTTGTCAACAAACCAGCTCAGCCGGTTTTTTGTTTTTTGTTTCATGTTTTTGGGGTCTCTCTTCTTCTCTCTCTCTCTCTCTCCCCCCCTCCCTCCCCCTTCTCTCCTCTCCTCTCTCTTCTCTCTCCCCTCTCTCCTTGTTTTAAAAAAAAAAATTTTATATCGAGGATCATGGAATAAAGCCTGTGTGCTTTTTTTTTCCTTTCCCTCCCCGTGTGATGATTTTGTGAATTTGTCTTCCGTTCCCACAGGGACAAATGGCCAGGGGGGCAGTCAAGTCAAGTCAAAATTTTATTTGATGGTCTTGAATAACAATGCATTTTGCTTTTTTTTTTTCCCCAAACCATCTACTAAAAACAAATTTCTTAAAGATTATACTGAAAAACTAATTAGCATGGTGTTGGGGTGTGTTGTTAGTTATGTGTGTGTATGGTGTGTGTGTTTTGTGAGTGTGAGGGGGGGGTGGAGGGGTGGTCACCCAGGGGGATAAAAATTTAAAAAATAAAAATGATAACCCCCCCATTGTCCCTGCCAGGAAATGCTTTGCAGCAGGCAGGCCCAAACCTGGTCTGCATGCTGGTTATAACTGAAATTTTACCCTACACCCACCCGGCAGAAATCTTGAGCACACTTAAAACACGTTCCGCTTTGGGGAAAGTAGGGCCCTTTTGTGCCGGTGGGAACCGATAAAAAATTGACAAACGCATGCACACACCCAGGGTGGATGGGAGAAGAAAAAAGCACATGATCTTATTCATTATCCCAAAAGTTAAAAATAATAAAAACAAGAATAATAGTAATAATAATAATAATAATAATGATGATGATGATGATGATGGAAACAACAACAACAACAACAACAACAACAACAACAATAATAATAATAATAATAATGATGATGATGATGATGATGATGATGATGATGATCATCATCATCATCATCATCAAGAATAAATGGTCTGACACATTTTATATTCTTTCCATGCAAACTACTTTTCTGATGATGTTCTCTTTTCTTGTGTGCCCCATCTTCTGCTGATGTTCCTATCCTACTTGTCCAGCACCACTCATTTCAATCTCTCCGCCCCTGCCCCTGCCACACCCAGGTTCGTCATGTGGCATCTTCATGGTCAGAAGTCCATAGGCAGCCTACAGTATCAGGCCGCGGCAGGATCACCAGCCAGAAGGGCCCTGCAACGCTGCTGGCCTGGGTCACTTTGTTGTTGTTCAGTGGCGTTTTGCCTCTTCTGAGCTAACAGAACAGCTTGCGCACACGTTAAATCCTGTTCCGCTTTTCGTAAGAGTAGGCTATTGTGTGCCGGTGGGAACAGATGACAGAATTTACAAAACCGCATACAGATGGGGACTGGATGTGAAAAAAAGCATATCAATGCTTATTCCATTATCCTCGATATAAAAGAATTTATAAAGAAAAAGAAAAAAAGAATAACATAGCAAGACACTGCACCACCTACTAAGTAAGCCCCACCTACTGGCGAAAGTAATCATAGCTTAATCATTGAGCCACTCGTTAAAACTTGAACCACCTTTCGGAAGAGTAGGTCCTTGCGTGCCTTTGGGAACGGATGACAAAATTTACAAAACCTCATGAATTAAGCTGGAATGTACGGTCAACGTCTTCCCAAATAAGCTCATAGTCAATTATTATGGGTAGGAGCCAACCACACTCTCAAACCACCACCACCACCACCACCACCACCACCACCAACAACAACAACAACAACAACAACCCATAACTCTTTAATGGGATTTGAACCTGCAATCTGCCAAGGAGACCCAAAGTACCATCCACTGCACCATGGCAGTTGGTCCTTGCTCGGTACACAATACTTTTGTGGCTGAGCTAAGTGGTGCCACACTACAGAAGGAACTCAGCTGAGCACAGTGAAAATCCGCGGAGTGCCGTATAGTTATGTGCTTAGATAAGATCGGAATGAGTGACAAGAGAGTGGCAGCACTACTGGTCAAAGGGTCATGAAGAGACATGTGAGAAACTCGAAGAACAGCGCGCGAGCGCACACACACACATACACACGCGCGCACGCACGCACGTACACAAACATACACACACACGCGCGCGCGCGCACGCACATACATACGCACGCACGCACACATACACGGAGTAGAAACGAAAATCACATACACCCATGCAAGCAAGCACATACGCATGCACGCACGCGCGAGCGCGCGCGCACACGCACGCACGCACGCACGCACATACACACACACGCGCGCGCGTGCGCGCGCACACACTTTAAAAAACGAAAAACGCATGCACACTGGGGTTGTGTTTAGACATCATCGCTGAAGTCGGAATGCGGCTACCTTAATGGTGGGCAGAACAAGTCGCATCCGCAAAATCTCACCAACGATGAACCTCCGAGCTCTAGCAAAGGAACAAAAAAAAAAAAACAACAACCCAAACAACCTCCTCCCCCCAAAAAAACAAACAAACAACAACACAAAACAACAACAAAAACACCCAAAAACAACAACCCCAGATGCAGACAACATCGAACTGAATGTCAAAGTCCTTCGGATGAGACTATAAACGGAGGCCCCGTGTGCGAACGCATGCAGAATATCTTGCGCACACGTTAAATCCTGTTCCGCTTTTCGAAAGAGTAAGCCATTGTGTGCCGGTGGGAACAGATGACAAAATTTACAAAACCGCATAGACACGGGGACTGGATGTAAACAAGCACATGAGTGCGTATTCCTTTATCCTCCATATAAAAAAAAAAGCCATCTGAGGGCTTTGATTTTTTGCTTTACAAGATTCAGCACGATAAAAAGTCCATACATTCTTCTTCTTCTTCTTAACATTAGGCTTACCAGTACAAAATTTTAAACAGGGTGGATGCAACAAGCACTGAAAAGGCTGCCATGATAAAATTTAATATTCTCTGTGCAGTGCATGTGGTTTCTTTTCTTTTATTCTTCTATAATTATAAAAAATAATGGAATAAGCACTTATGTGCTTTTTTACATCCAGTCCCCGTGTGCATGCGGTTTTGTAAATTCTGTCATCTGTTCCCACCGGCACACTATGGCCTACTCTTACGAAAAGCAGAACAGGATTTAACATCTGGCAAGATGTTCTGTGTGCCTTGGTTTATTCAAATTATTGTCTCATGGAAGGACTTGGAGTCGGCACTGATGTTAACTCTTGGGGAAAATAGCCCTTAAACGGAATCGAACCCGGGTGCGTGCGCGCTGTGTGTGTGTGACGAAATAAACTGGTCTGAGATATGGAATTTATCTTCCTGACCATGTTTAATTTGAAACAGGACCATACACCTCATCACCATAGGCCTATCTAAGAGAACACACGTGTCACATCAGCCTACATCACCTGGCCCCAAATGAGAACAATCGAATGATGAAATTGAATAGAAAGTCATTCTCTGACTAGACCATTTACAAAATATACTTTACCACTACATCCTGTTACAAAGTAATCAAGCTCTATTGCATCAGACTTGTTTTTGAGAAAAAGAAAGACAAGAGTCTAAAAATAATTCTCAAACGGAAGAATCTAGGCCTAAAGCAAACAAGTCCTGGCTTCAATCTCCAGTGAAAATGGCGTCGTCGGAACTCGTGGAACTGTTTACCAGTATTGGTCTTTCTGAACAGAAAGCCAAAGAAACTCTGAAAAATGAACAGCTGGCAAAGTTTCTCAAAGATGTTATCACTGAGGTAGGTAAATCGTCGTGTGTTTAATTCATTTATGTCTAGATCGTTGAGCAGCTGATGGTATAGACTATAGCTCGCTAAATCCTTTTTATGTAACTAAGAAGGCACCAAACCGGTGAATGAAGATGACGAAATCACCAGACAAAATATGTTTTTATGCGCCTTAATTAAGATAAGCGCAATAACTTATGAAGAAGCCATGGGTATTTGCTCTTTCTGTTTTTATATCGATTTTTATTGAATGTTTATTGGCTAAAATTCAAGATGAGATCGCCCCAGAAAGACAGTAGCCTGAGTTAGTGAGTAGGCCTAGGCCTATATAGTATACTCAGTATACTGTCTATTTATTGTACATCATCTACTAATAATCTAGTAAGAATCTATTCAGACTTCAGTTCACTCCTTGTATTGTGATCTGTTTTAATCACAATTTTTGTGCACAAAAAATTGAATCATCCACTTTATCATTTATGTCTTACTCATTTAAAAGTAAACAAAAACAAAACCCTTGAAGTTGAAGGCTTGAGTTTTTTCTTCTTAATCTTGTTTTCATTTTAAATTTCTGATTCTCAGAAGGGTGGGTAGTTGTGGATGTATGCATGAACTGTGGTTGATCGCTTTTATTTCCTTGTCTTTGTCAGTTGAAACACAGGTCTACACATGTCAACACATGTGAACATGCTGATGATTTATAAACACACACACACACACACACACACACACACTCTGGATTAATTTAATGGTAAAGGATGCAATAACACACACACACACACCATGCAATAATGTAGTATTTCAGTATAATCATCAAGAAATTTGTTCTTAGATAGATGGCTTGATGAAAAAAAGCAAATGCATTGCTTATTCAATGTACCATCTGGAAATAAAATTTTGACTTGACTTGACTTGACTTGACTTGACTTGACTTGACTTGACTTACTTGACACACACACACACCACACACACACACGCAAAGTTTTATTCGCGTGCAAAGTTTTATTCGTACATTCATTTGAGAAGTCTGCGCAAAACTGAAAATAACTAAATAAGGTTTCTAATCAGTTCTGTTCTAGATAACACTAAACAAACAGAATTATTATCATTCATGACTGTTTCAGTTTTTTACACATGGTTCAGCATTCACTATTCAGGCATAAAAGTTGTCTATTTCTGCTGCCTATTTGAGTATTTTATCCCATTTTGTTAAGGCCTTATCATTATAATATATATATATATATATATATATATATATATATAAACACTCAACTCTCTATCTAGTATCTTGGCTTGAAATTCTGTGATTTTGTTTTGGAAAAAAATTAAGAATTAATATTGTTTGTTTAGGTTAAAAAAAAAGCCAAATAATTTGAAATAAACCATACTAAGTACAATATATATATATATATATATAATATAATATATATATATATATATATATATATATATATATATATACATATACTGATGACCTTTTTGTTTTCTGTGTCTGTCAGCAGGTGCAGTTTGTATACATGTATCATGATGTATGTGTTGTCTGTTGAATTTGGTGATCTGTATTTAAATGATATTTTTCTTTTTGATAAGGCTGAAAGAAATGGAGGGGGTGATGTACGGAACAAGGAAGCGGGCAAACTGCTGTATGCACTGGCTACCCAGATCAAGTCTCAGATCAGATCTCACATGCCACTTGTGGCTCGCAATGTGGCCCAGCGCAAGATTACATCAGAGATCCAGCTGAAAGGTAATATTGGAACCTGTACTGGCTGCAGCATTTGAATTGATAATTTGATATGTTGGATTGGGGTGGGGGGGGTTGGGGCGAGCATGATGGAAGTAGAAAATGAGGTGGGAGATTTTTTTTTGGGGGTGGGGTGGGGGTAGGGGGGGGGGGGGGGGGGGGGGGGGGGGGGGGGGGGGTGCGGGGTGTGCTTTGGTTTCCATTTTTGAAGATTTTATTTTTCATACATGCATATTAAATTGAATTATTGTTATGTTATTGCATGCCATAATTAGTGCCAGTATATATGTATACACACATTTTCATTCATCAATTTCATGCTAAGATCAATTTATTTTTATAGCAAAGTAAGAATATCATGTCACTTAAGTATTAAATACTTGAATTTACTTAAGTATTAAATACTTGAATTTAGAACATAAACTGATACACTAAAATTGTTTACACCAATGTCATACTCTATACAGTGGTAAATAATAACATATTTCCTTCTACCAGCTGAGAAGTGTTGGTAATTGTTATTAGATCACATTTTAGTTTAATTTATTTATTTTTTTTTTTTGGGGGGGGAGGGGATATATACTACTATTAATTCATCAAAAAAGGAATTATCTGGGTGCTGTGATCACATTATGAAACTCTGTCATCTTCGTTTGTAGATTACGAAAGAAAAAGAAATCAGTTATGTTCTGAAATGCCTGCCTAAGAACAGAGAAGAAGGAGAAATGATTTCACAGCCTCAGTGATCACCAAGAACCAAGTGACACAAACTTTTCTTCCCAAGATGCAAGAATGCCAGTAATAGTATGTTATCTCAAACTGAGAAACTACTCATGCTAATTTTTAAAAATTTTTGCAGACAATTTTTTGAAAAAAAAAGTTTATTGGCTATAACAGTTGTGTACTGTGTATCTCATCTGTGTGTGTGTGTGTATCAGCGGCCCTGGACTACCTGTTACACAACCCTCTGGAGCCAGTAGACGTCAGTGCCTTTGAGAAAGCATGTGGGGTTGGCGTGGTGATCACCCCTGAGGAGATAGAGGCGGCTGTGAGTACTTCATGAGTTAGACTTTTCAGAATATATGGCGCTGTGCTTTTCTCAGTTACTCTTTATACAATATTTAATAACAGTTGGTTTTTTAAATTTTTAACTTGACAGACACAAGTCGCTTTAGCTGGGACAATAGATAGATGACTTCATCTGCCCTGATTTTTTAAAATTATATATAATGGTAATACCCTCTATCTGTTCTTTACTGATTTTAATTATGCCCCTGATATGTTCTATACTAATTTTAATATACCCCCTTTCTGTTCTCTACTGATTTTGATTATGATTGCATTATAATCTAAATATGTGATGTCTTATAAAATTGTGTTTCCAATTGGTGTGTCTGTGTGTGTGTGCGTGCATGTGTGTGTGTGTGCATGCATGTGTGTGTATGTGTGTGTGTGCACGTGCGCATGTGTGTGTGTTCGTGACATTTTTATTTGAAGTCATTTTGGAATGTTTTAACCAATATGAAATATAGCTTTTTTGTGTCTTTTGAGATTTTGATGTGTATCAATGTGTGTGTGTGTGTGTGTGTGTGTATGTGCGTGTGTGTGCGTGCATGCGTGCATACGTGCGCGCGCATGGTTTTTGAAATCTGTTGTTCATTATGTTTAAGGAGAGTTGCATGCCTGTAAATGATTGAGTGCAAGCGCTTCGATTTGTTTTTGTTTTTTTACAAGATTCAGCACTATATAAATTCCATATATTATTATTATTATTATTAATCTGCCTGTCAGTAATTTAATTGCCCTTCATGGGATGATTAAAGTGTTTTTGACTTGACTTGACTTGACTTTTATTGCAGGTGGAGACAGTAATGAAGAAACACAAACCAGAACTGCTGGAGAAGAGGTACAAAGCCAACATTGGAGCTCTGCTCAGTAAGTAGGGAGTTTGCCTGTGTGTGGGTGTGAGGGAGTGAGCAGGTAGTAAGTGAGTGATTGAGAGACAGACAGACAGACAGAGTAAAGACAGAGAGATTGTACTGCAATCAACTTAACTCAACTGTCTCCATCGCTGCTGTCCTCTCTCTCTCTCTCTCTCTCTCTCTCTCTCTCTCTCTCTCTCTCTCTCCCCTCTCTCCTCTCTCTCTCTCTCTCTCTCTCTCTCTCTCATCACACACACACACACACACACACACACACACACACACACACACACACACACACACACACACACACACTCACTCACTCACATCACTCACTCACTCACTCACTCACTCACTCACCACACACACACACCTACACCCCACACACACACACACACATACACCCAGACACACAAACATCTACACATACAAATACATGCATGCACACAAAGAGATTCATTTAGGTTTATTTGTTGCTGTTTACCATATTGATGTGTCTGTAATTGCAGGTGAAGCCAAATCCATGCTAAAGTGGGCAGATGGCAAGGCCATCAAGAATGAAGTGGACATGCAGGTACATGCAGGAACAGTTTTGTCTTTTGTGTGTGTGTGTGCGTGCATGCTTGTGTGCATGCGTGCGTGTGTGTGTGTGTGTGTGTGCCTGTCTGTCACGTGTGTGTGCTGTTAGGTTTATTATCCTGTTCAATTTGTTTGTAATCCTTCATACCCCAGAAGGAGTGAAAGGAATTAAATCTTGAATCTTAAATCTTGAATCTTGTGTGTGTGTGTGTGTGTGTGTAATTAGAAAACAAACTTGCACTGCCACTAAGAATACATTATGAAGTCACAGACTCTTGGATATTTTAAACTGAAGTAATGTACAACCATTTCTTAACATGAGTGAAGCAATAAACCCCAGCTAGAGGATGGCAGGCAGTATGAAGCTTAAAAAGTAAGCCAGAACAAAATTTTGGACAGTGAGTATATATATTTTACCCAGCCACATGGTGTGTGTGTGTGTGTGTGCGTGTGTATGTGTATGTGTGTGAGTGTATATGTGTGTTTGAACTAACCTGAACATTTGTGGTGACAACAGGTTCTGGACCTGTTGGGCCCCAAAACTGAAGCAGACCTGGAAAAGCCGGCAAAACAGAAGGTAGGCAGAGTGCCTGGTGGCTGTCTGCTAGTCTCTGCTAGTGGTGTGACTCATTTGTTGTACTTTATCTGTCTAGTGGTTGTCTGTTATTGGCATGAAAGTTTTTTATGACAAAGAGAGCCTTTTTTTGTGTATTTTACTGTCTAGTGGTTGTCTGTTATTGACATGAAAGTTTTTTTATGACAAAGAGAGCCATTTTTTGTATTTCACTGTCTAGTGGTTGTCTGTTATTGACATGAAAGTTTTTTATGACAAAAGAGAGCCTTTTTTTGTATTTTACTGTCTAGTGGTTGTCTATGTTCGCATAAAAGCTTTTACGACACAGATGCTATTTCTATTGCTTTCTGCTGCATTGATCTAAATTGTTTGGATGTTTTTTTCACTTCTGTCCTCTTCTCTGACAATGATTTTGATTTATTGGAACAAAAATCAAAAGCAGATCAAAACCAAAACCAAAATAATATCAAAATTTAACAACACAAAAAAGCATAATAAAAAAGGAACCACACCAAAAAAATCCCATAACTGGAAAGAGATTACAAAAGATGTAATGGTGTGGTTTTATGTATGGCATCAAGCTAGTAAAGCAAACTAAAATTAAAATTAAAAAAAAAAAAAGGGGAAAAGGAAAGAAATCATTGGTTCCACATCAGTCTTGTCTATTGTGATGTTTCGTTCTTTGAAGTCTGTGTGGCCAGTTTCCCATATATTTCATTCAGTGTCTTATACATGTCTATGTGGCCAGGGTGCCATGTATTTCATTCAGTGTAGTATTCATGTCTATGTGGCCAGGGTGCCATGTATTTCATTCTGTTATCTATGTGGCCAGGGTGCCATGTATTTCATTCAGTGTCTTATACATGTCTATGTGGCCAGGGTGCCATGTATTTCATTCAGTGTAGTATACATGTCTATGTGGCCAGGGTGCCATGTATTTCATTCAGTGTAGTATTCATGTCTATGTGGCCAGGGTGCCATGTATTTCATTCAGTGTAGTATTCATATCTATGTGGCCAGGGTGCCATGTATTTCATTCTGTTATCTATGTGGCCAGGGAGCCATGTATTTCATTCAGTTATCTATGTGGCCAGGGTGCTATGTATTTCATTCAGTGTAGTAAACATGTCTATGTGGCCAGGTGCCATGTATTTCATTCAGTGTAATAAACATGTCTATGTGGCCAGGGTGCCATGTATTTCATTCAGTGTAGTAAACATGTCTATGTGGCCAGGGTGCCATGTATTTAATTCAGTGTAGTATACATGTCTATGTGGCCAGGGTGCCATGTATTTCATTCTGTTATCTATGTGGCCAGGGTGCCATGTATTTCATTCAGTGTAATATACATGTCTATGTGGCCAGGGTGCCATGTATTTAATTCAGTGTAATATACATGTCTATGTGGCCAGGGTGCCATGTATTTCATTCTGTTATCTATGTGGCCAGGGAGCCATGTATTTCATTCAGTGTAGTAAACATGTCTATGTGGCCAGGATGCCATGTATTTCATTCAGTGTAATAAACATGTCTATGTGGCCAGGGTGCCATGTATTTCATTCAGTGTAATAAACATGTTTATGTGGCCAGGGTGCCATGTATTTCATTCAGTGTAATAAACATGTCTATGTGGCCAGGGTGCCATGTATTTCATTCAGTGTAATAAACATGTTTATGTGGCCAGGGTGCCATGTATTTCATTCAGTGTAGTAAACATGTTTATGTGGCCAGGGTGCCATGTATTTCATTCAGTGTAATAAACATGTCTATGTGGCCAGGGTGCCATGTATTTCATTCAGTGTAATAAACACGTCTATGTGGCCAGGGTGCCATGTATTTCATTCAGTGTAGTAAACATGTCTATGTGGCCAGTGTGCCATGTATTTCATTCAGTGTAGTATACATGTCTATGTGGCCAGGGTGCCATGTATTTCATTCTGTTATCTATGTGGCCAGGGTGCCATGTATTTCATTCAGTGTAATATACATGTCTATGTGGCCAGGGTGCCATGTATTTCATTCAGTGTAATAAACATGTCTATGTGGCCAAGGTGCCATGTATTTCATTCAGTGTCGTATAAATGTCTATGTGGCCAGGGTGCCATGTATTTCATTCAGTGTAGTATACATGTCTATGTGGCCAGGGTGCCATGTATTTCATTCAGTGTAATAAACATGTCTATGTGGCCAGGGTGCCATGTATTTCATTCAGTGTCGTATAAATGTCTATGTGGCCAGGGTGCCATGTATTTCATTCAGTGTAATATGTATGTCTATGTGGCCAGGGTGCCATGTATTTCATTTAGTGTAGTATACATGTCTATGTGGCCAGGGTGCCATGTATTTCATTCTGTTATCTATGTGGCCAGGGAGCCATGTATTTCATTCAGTGTAATGAACATGTCTATGTGGCCAGGGTGCCATGTATTTCATTCAGTGTAATAAACATGTCTATGTGGCCAGGGTGCCATGTATTTCATTCAGTGTAATAAACATGTTTATGTGGCCAGGGTGCCATGTATTTCATTCAGTGTAGTAAACATGTTTATGTGGCCAGGGTGCCATGTATTTCATTCAGTGTAGTAAACATGTCTATGTGGCCAGGGTGCCATGTATTTCATTCAGTGTAATATACATGTATGTCTTTGTGGCCAGGGTGCCATGTATTTCATTCAGTGTAATATACATGTCTATGTGGCCAGGGTGCCCATGTATTTCATTCAGTGTAATATACATGTCTATGTGGCCAGGGTGCCATGTATTTCATTCAGTGTAATATACATGTATGTCTATGTGGCCAGGGTGCCATGTATTTCATTCAGTGTAATAAACATGTCTATGTGGCCAGGGTGCTGCCATGTATTTCATTCAGTGTAATATACATGTCTATGTGGCCAGGGTGCCATGTATTTCATTCAGTGTAATAAACATGTCTATGTGGCCAGGGTGCCATGTATTTCATTCAGTGTAGTATACATGTCTATGTGGCCAGGGTGCCATGTATTTCATTCTGTTATCTATGTGGCCAGGGAGCCATGTATTTCATTCAGTGTAATGAACATGTCTATGTGGCCAGGGTGCCATGTATTTCATTCAGTGTTGTATAGATGTCTATGTGGCCAGGGTGCCATGTATTTCATTCAGTGTAATAAACATGTTTATGTGGCCAGGGTGCCATGTATTTCATTCAGTGTAGTAAACATGTTTATGTGGCCAGGGTGCCATGTATTTCATTCAGTGTAGTAAACATGTCTATGTGGCCAGGGTGCCATGTATTTCATTCAGTGTAATATACATGTATGTCTTTGTGACCAGGGTGCCATGTATTTCATTCAGTGTAATAAACATGTCTATGTGGCCAGGGTGCTGCCATGTATTTCATTCAGTGTAATATACATGTCTATGTGGCCAGGGTGCCATGTATTTCATTCAGTGTAATATACATGTATGTCTTTGTGGCCAGGGTGCCATGTATTTCATTCAGTGTAATAAACATGTCTATGTGGCCAGGGTGCTGCCATGTATTTCATTCAGTGTAATATACATGTCTATGTGGCCAGGGTGCCATGTATTTCATTCAGTGTAATAAACATGTCTATGTGGCCAGGGTGCCATGTATTTCATTCAGTATAGTAAACATGTCTCTGTGGCCAGGGTGCCATGTATTTCATTCAGTGTAATCAACATGTCTATGTTGCCAGGTTGCTGCCATGTATTTCATTCAGTGTAGTAAACATGTCTATGTGACCAGGGTGCCATGTATTTCATTCATTCAGTGTCGTATGCATGTCTATGTGGCCAGGGTGCCATGTATTTCATTCATTCAGTGTCGTATGCATGTCTATGTGGCCAGGGTGCCATGTATTTCATTCAGTGTAATAAACATGTCTATGTGGCCAGGGTGCCATGTATTTCATTCAGTGTCGTATACATGTCTATGTGGCCAGGGTGCCATGTATTTCATTCATTCAGTGTCGTATGCATGTCTATGTGGCCAGGGTGCCATGTATTTCATTCAGTGTAATAAACATGTCTATGTGGCCAGGGTGCCATGTATTTCATTCAGTGTCGTATACATGTCTCTGTGGCCAGGGTGCCATGTATTTCATTCAGTGTAATAAACATGTCTATGTGGCCAGGGTGCCATGTATTTCATTCAGTGTAATAAACATGTCTATGTGGCCGTGGTGCCATGTATTTCATGCAGTGTAATAAACATGTCTATGTGGCTAGGGTGCCATGCATTTCTTTCAGTGTAATAAACATGTCTATGTGGCCAGGGTGCCATGTATTTCATTCAGTGTAGTAAACATGTCTATGTGGCCAGGGTGCCATGTATTTCATTCAGTGTAATATACATGTCTATGTGGCCAGGGTGCCATGTATTTCATTCAGTGTAGTAAACATGTCTATGTGGCCAGGGTGCCATGTATTTCATTCAGTGTAATAAACATGTCTTATGTGGCCAGGGTGCCATGTATTTCATTCAGTGTAATAAACATGTCTATGTGGCCAGGGTGCCATGTATTTCATTCAGTGTAGTAAACATGTCTATGTGGCCAGGGTGTCCATGGTATTTCATTCAGTGTAGTAAACATGTCTATGTGGCCAGGGTGCCATGTATTTCATTCAGTGTTGTATACATGTCTATGTGGCCAGGGTGCCATGTATTTCATTCAGTGTAGTAAACATGTCTATGTGGCCAGGGTGCCATGTATTTCATTCAGTGTAATAAACATGTCTATGTGGCCAGGGTGCCATGTATTTCATTCAGTGTAGTAAACATGTCTATGTGGCCAGGGTGCCATGTATTTCATTTTCATCAGTGTCAGTAATACATGTCTATGTGGCCAGGGTGCCATGTATTATTCATTCAGTGTGTATACATGTCTATGTGGCCAGGGTGCCATGTATTTCATTCAGTGTATATACATGTCTATGTGGCCAGGGTGCCATGTATTTCATTCAGTGTATCAACATGTCTATGTGGCCAGGGTGCCATGTATTTCATTCAGTGTAAGTAAACATGTCTATGTGGCCAGGGTGCCATGTATTTCATTCAGTTGTAATAAACATGTCTATGTGGCCAGGGTGCCATGTATTTAATTCATTCAGTGTCGTATGCATGTCTATGTGGCCAGGGTGCCATGTATTTCATTCAGTGTAATATACATGTCTATGTGGCCAGGGTGCCATGTATTTCATTCAGTGTCGTATACATGTCTATGTGGCCAGGGTGCCATGTATTTCATTCAGTGTAATAAACATGTCTATGTGGCCAGTGTGCCATGTATTTCATTCAGTGTAATAAACATGTCTATGTGGCCAGGGTGCCATGCATTTCTTTCAGTTTAATAAACATGTCTATGTGGCCAGGGTGCCATGTATTTCATTCAGTGTAATAAACATGTCTATGTGGCCAGGGTGCCATGTATTTCATTCAGTGTAATAAACATGTCTATGTGGCCAGGGTGCCATGTATTTCATTCAGTGTCGTATACATGTCTATGTGGCCAGGGTGCCATGTATTTCATTCATTCAGTGTAGTAAACATGTCTATGTGGCCAGGGTGCCATGTATTTCATTCAGTGTAGTATACATGTCTATGTGGCCAGGGTGCCATGTATTTCATTCAGTGTAATAAACATGTTTATGTGGCCAGGGTGCCATGTATTTCATTCAGTGTAATAAACATGTCTATGTGGCCAGGGTGCCATGTATTTCATTCAGTGTAGTAAACATGTCTATGTGGCCAGGGTGCCATGTATTTCATTCAGTGTAATAAACATGTCTATGTGGCCAGGGTGCCATGTATTTCATTCAGTGTAGTAAACATGTTTATGTGGCCAGGGTGCCATGTATTTCATTCAGTGTAATAAACATGTCTATGTGGCCAGGGTGCCATGTATTTCATTCAGTGTAGTAAACATGTCTATGTGGCCAGGGTGCCATGTATTTCATTCAGTGTAATAAACATGTCTATGTGGCCAGGTGCCATGTATTTCATTCAGTGTATAACATGTCTATGTGGCCAGGGTGCCATGTATTTCATTCAGTGTAATATACATGTTATGTGGCCAGGGTGCCATTATTTCATTCGTGTCAAAGGAGTCTAGTGAAAGGTAGCCATGATTCCGGCTAAAACATGTTATTGTCAGGTGCACTGTGATTCATCAGAGTAGATAAACAGTATGTGGAGGGGAGTAATTATCAGTGTAGTAGAGTGATGTAGCAGAGTGCCATGTACATAGTGTAAGATAATGTCTAGTGAGCAGAGGGCCAAGCCGCAAGACAAACTAACAATGATTTCTATTTAAAGAGTTAAAGAGCAGAGATGAGAGTACAGAGAGAGAGGAGAGAGTGATGAATGAAAGAGGAATGAAACGGATGAAGAAATTGACTTAGAAGATGCATGAAGTAGAGCAGTAGCAGATGCTTGTTTAGCACCAGCCTTACTGAAAACTAAAAAAGTGATTACTATAATAGAAATGTAAGGAATTGGCAGATGTAACATACATGAGTTGTGTGGTGCATTTGATAGATGTAATTATTGCGGTGTGTTGTTTTCCAGAAGGTCACAGTTGCTGCTTAACATTTATGATGTTTGCTTTTGGTATAGATTTAGATAAAAAGAGCTATAAATTTGCATACATGTATGTTAACTTGATAACATTATATCACATTGCATTACATTGTAAGAAACAAAGTGTAGCACTAGGTTGAAGAGGGCTTCTTCTCTGAAGGCCTTTTGTCATCCAGCTCTCTCTTATTCCTGTCATTTTTTCAATACATCTTGACCCCATTAAAAACAAAGAATAATAATTGAAGAGTAGAACTGATGGGTTTCGTGTTGTGTTCTTCTAGTGATTGCAGCAGACGGCCATGTCAAAAGCTTCATGGACGTCATGGGAGATGCTGTCAAATTCCACAAGCCAGGTTCTTGTCTTTAACTTTCTTCTTCCTGTCTTTGTTTTCACAAGATGAACAGTGTTTACTCAAATTGTGTGTAACCAGAGGAATAGAATTGGGTATGGGGTGGGGGCTGTCTATTGGTCTTGTTTGTTATGGTGTCCAATGATTTGAGGAATCCTTTTGACGATAAATGTTGTATTGATAAGTTCAATTGCTTTTGAGCTTACAGTTTGAGTTTCTGGTTTGAGGGAGGGTGGGGATAGGAAGTTGTGAATGAATGAATGTGTGTTTATACCACTTCTGCAAATTTTCATACCTGTAGGTGGGATGACAGCATTGATAAAAGTAACAGTGGTGCAAAACTGGATTTAAAAGACAAAAATTAAACAACACAAAAGATGATGGTACACAAAGAAAAAGAATGTTGAAGACTTTATAACATCTCTGTTTTGTGTCACTTTTTATCCAGTTAACCTGGTATGTTGCCAGAGAATGATGTGTGTCAGTATGTTAGTGTTAGTGTGTGTGTGTGTTAATGTGCGCATGCGTGTGTGTTTTATGTATATCTGTGTGTCTGAGTGTGTTGTCCCAGTGTAAGTTTCTTATCCAGAATACTTTCTGTAGTAAAGTAGCGCCTCACGACTGATGACCAGGTGAGAACTACAAGACGGACGGTTATGTGATCATACCCAAGACGATGGATCTGCTGAAGCAGCACGTGAAGGAGGTAGGGGGCAAGGTCCACACCCGCTTCCCTCCAGAACCCAACGGCATCCTGCACATCGGCCACGCCAAGGCCATCAACTTCAACTTCGGCTATGCCAAGGTGGGGGCACAGAAGGAAGTGATACCATGGATTAACCCTAGTAGTGCTAAATAGACAGCAACAAGCCTCACTTCTATTGGCTGAATTAACATTGGCTAGCATTGTTTTGGAGCAGGGTGGGCTCAAACAACCCTTGATATTGATATATAAAACTGAATTAAATGTGTTAAGCTATAAATCACTGGAAAGAACAGATAATATGCTTTTAAATAAGTATAATTTTATAATAGTGTGTAGTGTTTATGATTATGTAAAAAAAAATCAACAAAAAAATCATGTGGGCACTACCGATCACTGTTCCACCGTCAGGGCCCGGGATCGATTTTAACACGATAAGCAAAGTTCTTGCGGTGCATAAATGTCATGATTAGGTAAACGCTATTTCTTGACATTAGTTTTCAAAAAATAAGGAGTTTGTATCGCTTTATCGGTCACCAAATACTCGGAAAAGTTCAGCGACAGGATCGACGCCATCGCGACCGTCATGGCGGAATGTGCGAAGTGGTGGCTTTCTTTGACGAAAATACAAAGATTGCTTGATTTCATGTGATGCAAAGTACTCAGCAGCATAGCGATTTGACTCAACAACAGTTATTTCGAAGCCTCGTTGCGTCAAAATAAAGTAAAACAATCTGTGACGTCGAAATCGCCGAGTAGCGAAGAAGTCCATCCAGCAAAACTAGCACCGCTCGATTCAGTTTGATCGCGATCGATTTTTACCAAGTTTTTCAAAAATATTCCACAATCCTTACCTCATCGTCTCTCTCATTGTTTATTTCAACCAAATCCAGCCTCTAAAACTCCTCCTTGCTGTCAATTTTGTAAAAAAGCTCGAAAAATGCTTGAAGAAATTCTAGTGCAAACGCTGGCCGCCATTTTTGTTGAAGACGATCTCGGCTGGTCAAAAAAAAATTTAGATTACACTCTTAACCAATCAGATTCTTCGTTGCTTATGTGTGTCAAACGACCTTCACCCCTTTCTGCGGGCCTACAATGGCCTTAACATTCATTGGCTGACCTTGAAAGCGAAAGTAAGCTTTCAACTATGATCACCCACGTCATCCCGGAATATTCCGGGATCCGCCACACAGCTTAGACCCGCCTTTACCGGAATATTCCGGGAACCGCGCCACTAGGGTTAACATGGACTTTGAAGTCACAGTGCTGTATAACGTTAAACTGGCTTCTGCTGGGAGTACTGGCGTGGAGGCTCAGGTTGTAGTGCCACTGCGTTTAAAATATTTGTGAACAGGTAAAACAGATATTTGTAAATGAATATAACAGATGAGATATGTTCCAAGAGTATGTCTGATGTGTTGTTACAATATTTAAATGTATATCGAAAAGTGTATGCTGTACAGGTTCTTGTTTCTGCTGTTGTAGGCACAGGAGTGCTCTTGTAAGGACAAGTTTTTCTTGTAATTATAACCAAAATAATCTGTTATAAATAAGGTTCATAGGAAAAATTATATGCAAAAGTGTGATAGTTGGATATACAAGTTTAAGATGGTTTTTGTTCTGACATGTAGAAAATATGGATATTACTCTGGTGTTTTTGTGTGTGCAACAGCAGATTGTTGATTTTATGTTGTAGTTTACCATAAAATTTCAAGGTATCCATAACAACAGAAAATTTGCTTTGGATATAAGAGTGAGTTTAAAATTTGTTGCTGTTGTTGAATGTTTGAGAAAAAGGTGGAAATATATATATATATATTTTTTAAAGCAGTGCTGTAAATATCTCCTGTCAGCATGTTTGATCAGTACAGATTTAAAGTAATTTTCTGTAAGTCTTTTATCTGTTAAGGTTTGAAATAATGAAAATGTGGTAGTGTACCTATTTGAGGTCATTTTCAGGCAATGGGAGGGAACTGCTACCTTCGCTATGACGATACCAACCCCGAAAAGGAAGAAGAGAGGTTTTTCCGGGGCATCAGAGATATGGTGGAATGGCTTGGTAAGTTGTGGACAGCCGCTAGAATTGTTTAAAAAATCTAAAGTAGAAAGTTGTCACCGATGGCGGCATGAGAGTTAAGCAAAAGTTTGACTCCTGGATTAGGTAAGAAGGTTTGCTGCAAATTTCAGTGCTAATTGTGAAAGCCCATAGGAGTTGACAGTCTGAGTGAACACAGTACAATAAAAGAAAACTTTTCTCAAACAAAAGACATAATCTTAAGTAACATTTCACTGTCTTGATTAAAAACATCCACACCATACTCAATCACCCAGGCTATCAACAGCGCATTTCCTGTGAGTATTTATTCAATTTATTTGTCAGATTAACAGCATTATTTATTTACAAATCCGATACTGTAGAAAAAAGATTATCAAACGTAGAATGGAGAAAAAGAAAGCATTTTACGTCACTTTTTTTCTCTCCACAAAGTGACGTAAAATGCTCACTATTTAAAAAACAAACTACTCTACAATCAAGCTACCTCTCATGCTCATGCTGTTGATAGCCTTGTAAAAGTAAAACACACAACAAAGCTCTCAAGAACATTTTTAATTGTAGGTTTTTCGAAAACAAAGTTTGTGTGTGTTTCAAAACAACAAGAAAAGTAGAAAGTTGCTTTAGGCAATGGCCAGGCATGTTGCTAATCCCTCAAAATCAGGGATGGGGCTTTGCTGATGAGGCTTGAAAAATAATGACTCGTTATAGTAATGGTATCAGTAACGATAGGGCTTTTGTAGTATGCTGTCTACATGGTGCAAAGTGAATGCCAAATTACTCAGAGAGGACATCGAGGAAAATGATTACCCTATATATTATTGTATTGCCAGAGTCTCTATATCTGTTGAGCGTGTGCTCACACATACAGGTATGCATGCGTACACACACACACACACGCACGCGCTTGCGCACACACACACACAAACACACACACACCCAAGCGCTTTGATTTGTTTGTTTATTTACAAGATTCAGCGCTATATAAATTCCATATATTATTATTATTACACACACACACACACACACACACACACACACACATACCCACACACACCCACCCACCCACCCCACACACACACACACACACACACACACACACACACACACACACACACACACACACACACACAACACACACACACACACACATACCCGACCCAACAACAACTTACATTTGCAGGTTACAAGCCGTTCAAGGTGACTCACGCCTCAGACAACTTTGACCAGCTGTACGAGTGTGCTGTGGAGCTGATCAAGAGAGGCCAGGCCTACGTCTGTCACCAGAAGGCCGAGGAGCTGAAAGGGTTCAACGTGGTGGACTCCCCGTGGAGGGACAGGCCCATCGAGGAATCCCTGCAGCTCTTTGAGGTGAGCAGGACAGTCACAGGGTCTGTGTGTTGTGGCAGTCAGAGTGCAGAAGTAACAAAGTGCAGAAGTAACTAAGAGCAGAAGTCACAGTCAGAGTGCAGAAGTCACAGTCAGAGTGCAGAAGTCACAGTCAGAGTGCAGAAGTCACAGTCAGAGTGCAGAAGTAACAAAGTGCAGAAGTCACAGTCAGAGTGCAGAAGTAACAAAGTGCAGAAGTCACAGTCAGAGTGCAGAAGTCACAGTCAGAGTGCAGAAGTCACAGTCAAAGTGCAGAAGTCACAGTCAGTGCAGAAGTCAGAGTGCAGACGTAACAGCCAGAGTGCAGACGTAACAGCCAGAGTGCAGACGTAACAGCCAGAGTGCAGATGTAACAGTCAGAGTTCAGAAGTGACAGACAGAATGCAGAAGTAACAGAGTCCAGAAATAACAGTTGAGAGTCCAGAAGTAACAAAGTGCAGAAGTAACAGAGTGCAGAAGTAACAGTCAAAGTGCAGAAGTAACAGAGTGCTGAAGTAACAGTCAAAGCACAGAAGTAACGGTCAGAGTGCATCTTTTGTGTAGGTTGTGAATCCCCAATGGGGTTGAGCTGCAGCATGTAAGAAGTCTCAGGTTTCATATGCTGGAGAGTATATCCTGAAATCAGTTCTGTCATGGGCTGGAGTAACTTCATTCAAACGCTTTGACTTTACTCAGAAAAAAACGCACACAGTAACACACACGCACGCACACACACACACACACACACTTGTAGATAAGATTTCAAATATGTCATTTGAACATTTATTGGCCGATAATGTGGTTATGTTGGAGATAGTTACTTACTTGTTTAGTTAGAAGCCCTGTTGGCAAACTTTTGTAATTGTTCTTGCTGCAGTTTAAGCTGTTCAATGCCCTTCCCCCCCATCCCCGTCCCTCCCATAATTTCTTTGTATTTTTTTTCTCTTTTATCTTGTGCACAGACACTAATAGGTAAACACACACACATACATACACACACACATGCACGCATGCACACACACACATTCTCTATATATTGTAACACTATCTTTTGTCTGATATCACCTTGAGTGAACAGACGTTAAATTAAAGAAAGTACACACACACACGCACGCATGAACGCGCCCTCTCCCATCCCTCCTTAGTGCGCCCGCCGCCCCCCGACCTTCCAAAAAGCTCAGTTTGTCAACTTTACAATTTTGCCATTGGCAAAGGGAATTTCTTTTCAGATGTGAGTACTGATACTTAGTCAATTGATCAGAATTTTCAGTTTGAAATCTTAACGTTGAACAATCTTTACCACTTGGCTGTAGCATCTATCTAGATGAATGAATGAAAGTCCTTCGGATGAGACTGTAAACCGAGGCCCCGTGTGCGAACGCATGCAGAACATCTTGTGGACACATTAAATCCTGTTCCACTTTTCGAAAGAGTAGGCCATTGTGTGCCGGTAGGAACACATGATAAAATTTACAAAACCGCATACACACGGGGACTGGATGTAAAAAAGCGCATGAGTGCTTATTCCATTATCCTCGATATAAAAGAATAAATAAATAAAAAAATGAATCTTTTTGTTCAATAAGATCGGTGCTTCATTTGCCCCAAACTTATGTGTGCTTATTGAGAAAGCAGAAGCGGAGGAAGACGATTGCAGGTAATCAGTTACTTACTTTTGTGTGCTTTATGGTTTCGGTGATGGAGGTGTGACGTGTGGCTGTGCAGGACATGAAGAAAGGGAAGATCGGGGAAGGGGAGGCCACGCTGAGGATGAAGACTACCCTGGAGGAGGGGAAGAAAGACCCCGTGGCCTACAGGATCAAGTTCACTCCCCACCACCGCACTGGGGACAAATGGTCAGTTTGTGCGCAAGAGACAACATCGCCCATAGTCTGAAAAAGTAGCCATGAATAATGTCGCTTGAAAAGCAAGACTTTGTGTGTTTATCTGAGTGCTTTGATTTGTTGCTTTACAAGATTCAGCGCTATATAAATTCCATACATTATTATTATTATTATTATTATTATCTTTGGTGTTGTTGTTTTTTTTAAGCATGCCAATATCTGGCAGAAATGGTGACGAAAGTCAAGTATGAATTTTCAGACATTGTGCAGATTGTTTAATGATCATGATGATGTTTGCTCAGCAAGAATTAATGGAATAATCTGGTAACAAAGAAGCTGATTTTTCCCCTTTTATTATGTTAGCTATTTTTGGGATGGGGGGGGGGGGGGATATATAGAATAAGCAGATGTTTCCTATCAGTAATTCTGTTTTCAGTTTTTTTTCAGGGTTATGTAGCGTTTTATCTTTAGAGTCCAGTAGATTACTACTTCATTTGATTTTCTTTGGACCGGAAATTTTTCCCCCATCCATTAGACCATGAGTGGTGGTCTGGGCGCTAGTCTTTCGGATGAGACGATAAACCGAGGTCCTGTGTGTTACACGTAATTATTTAGCGCACCTAAAAAAACCCACGGCAACAAGAGAGTTGTCCCTGGCAAAATTCTTAGAAAAAAGCCACTCTGATAGGGAAACAAATACAGCTGCAGAAAAAAAAAAAAAAAAAAAGGGTGAAAGGGTGGCGCAGCGCTAAGTGGCGACGCGTTCTCCCGCTCTCCCCAGGGAGAGCAGCCCGAATTTCACGGAAAGAAATCTGCCGTGACTTAAAGTGGTATGAAATAAAATCTGAGCGCTTTGATTTGTTGCTTTACAAGATTCAGCCCTATATAAATTCCATACATTATTATTATAACTGTAAAATGATGCAAAGTCTTTTTGTTACCAACAATTTTTTTTCTCAGGATTTTAACACCCCCCCCTATCCTTACACACACACTTCTACTCCTCCTCAGGAGCACAAGATTATATATCTGACAGTTTTTTAATTTTATTATTATGTTTTTTTTAAAGAGTGACAAAGGCAGCTGTCTTCTAACTGTTACCTTCTTTCAAGTGAATTGTAAGATAGAAAGAAAATACTAGTGACCATTTTGTGATGAAAACTGTTGTTTGTATTTTCAGGTGTATCTACCCCACCTACGACTTCACCCATTGTCTGTGTGATTCCATTGAGAACATCACCCATTCCCTGTGCACCAAAGAATTCCAGTCCAGGTAGGCTGTCTTTTGATGGATTGCTGCTGTTGTTTCATAGTTGACAAATTGGTTCAAACACTTTCTGTATGTTGACTTGTGGTGTCAAATCTCAGCAACAACTGGTAAAACAAGCATAAAGCTTGAAGGTTCACCAATGGTCAGATTTTGCATATGTGTGATCATATATCCGTCATTAAGGTGGCTGCATTCTTACTTTTGGGATAAACTGGGTATTTCATATTTCCTTTGTTTGAGCCACCACCAAAGCCCCCGTTTGATGGGATTTTTCTCATGTAGTTAACATCAGTACCCACTCCACTCCCCTGAAAGAACTTCGGACAAGACTGTAAACTGAGGTCCCAGGTCCCAGAACATCTTGTGAAGAGAAAACAGTGAAGTAATTTGGTAAGTTTGCGTGTTTCATAGACAGTGACGCCATCACCATTGTGGAGTAAAACCCACAAGAAACAAAACTGTGAGGCTGTGATTGGCTGCAACCTACCACTTGTAGAAAACTAGGATTGAGGCCAAATGAAGTCTACCACTTGCTTCTACTGCTTGGCAACTTTGCTGTAAGTGGATTACAACTGTTGCCACTACAAAGCAAAAGTGGAAGCACGCACTAAACACTTTATGAACCTACTCTGAGGATATTCTTGCATCATAAAGCTTTTAATGCCATTGTTGTACATCTTCATTACAAGAGAAAGCTGACACAGTGTGTTGTGGTTCTCCATTCAGGCGGTCCTCATACTACTGGCTGTGCAACGCACTGGACATGTACTGCCCTGTACAGTGGGAATACGGAAGACTCAACCTTCACTACGCTGTGGTCTCCAAACGCAAGATCGGCAAGCTTATCACTGAAGGCTTTGTCAGGTAATCCTCATTGTGCACAAACATGATTTGATGATGAACAAAAGCAAATTTTGGTAACCTAGGGAATATCTTAGGTAACTGCAAGTGTTGGTTTGCCCTGTCATTATTTGTTTGTTTTGGCACTTTAGCTGGCTGTTCAAATGCAGCATGTAGCTCAGAGAAAGGAAGAAATATCCTGTAGACATGGCCAATGGTGGTGGAAAGACTACCAAGTGTTTCTTAGTGTTCTTGTTGCCTCCACATTAAAGAAGGTGTTCCCAATGATAATATGGTGTGAAAACATGCACAGCAGCACAGAGAAAACACAGCAGGTATGACAGTTTTTTACTTGTTCTCTGGATCTTTTCATGGAATCTGCTGGCCTGCATGCTGTTTTTTTTCTTCATTCTACTCCTATCTTTTCTGTCTGGCAGTTAAAAAGTTGCACTGGATAATTTTGATAACTGTTCAGGATATGAAAGTACAGGACAGAGTTTTGGTGTAGCAGTACTGCACTCATTTAGAAGGCGAGAGGTTCCAGGTTGAATCCCATTTCAAACTGGACTTAGCTCCCGTCCAGTCGACTGTCAGTGTATGGGTGATGGTCTTTCGGATAAGACTGCAAGCCAAGGTTCCATGTGCAGCATGCATTTAGCACTCGGTTGTTCATGGCACAATTCAGGAGAAGAAATACACAGACAAGAAAGAAAAAAACATTTTTAAAATGCAAAAATGTGTAGTGCTGCCCTGTGGTGACATGCTTTGCCCAGTTAGAGGCAGTTATACATATGATACATTTGACATATGCTGGAAAGCTGAAAACCATGAAGAGTGGAAGAAACTGGTTGCATCTTCAGTGGTGTCTCAGTGGTCTACAAGAGTACGGGATAGGTGGAGGTGAAGATACAAATAGCTATAGCTGTTGTACAGAAAGAGCAACATGGTGTGACTGACTACATGGGCTGTTTCAGAGACTGGGATGATCCCAGACTGTTCACACTGACAGCCCTCAGACGACGGGGTTTTCCTAGTGAGGCTATCAACTACTTCACTGCCAAGGTAGGAGGACACTTGGGCAAAGAATCCCAGACTGACTTTGTTCGTTTGTCTTTTGAAGTCATTTGACCAAAAAAGTATACCTGTGTTTATTTACCTATGTAGATTGTGTTTGCATGAATATTTAAGCCCTATATATAAAAAAAATGACAGGACAAAAATGAAACGATTGAAAGGTAATATTTTTGTTAAACGTAGTTCTCAATGGTAGTGTGTGTGTGGTGCAGGTTGGGGTGACGATGGCGCAGACAGCCATAGACCCTGTGATGCTGGAGTCCTGTGTCCGAGAGGTGCTCAACATCAGTGCCCCCAGGTCAGTCCTCCCTCTCCTCCCCTCCCCTCGTTTCTCCTCTTCTCTCCTCCCTGCACTGCTGATAGTCATCTGAGAACAGAAGTGGAACTAGCCCCTTCTGTTGAGAATTTGGAGAGAAGTGGGTATGTGCTAGGTGGGGTGGGGTGGATTTAGGGAAAGCAGAAGGGGAGGGATTGGTAATATCGAGGGATGAGGGACATTTGAAAGGAGAGGGTGGAGGGGGAGGGAGGAGGAGGATGAGTTGTGTATTTTTTTTAATGTGTTCTAAAACTGTAGTGCTGTGGCATTTAGCTGGTAAAAAAAATGAGACGTTTTGTCAGCAGGCACACTTTATTTAGTTTCTTTGGCGGATTTGTGGTTTGTTTCTGTTGATCTGGGTTATTCTTTTGCTTTCATGTTTTTAGTTTGTTGTTCTTTTTTAACAAGGCTGGGTAGGATATAAGACTTAAATCCAAACACTGGCTTGCTTAGCTTCATCTCAGAGTCTGTGGTTTAGGGTGTGAATGAAGTTGATAGATGATGGGTTAAGAAAGTATTTTCCTCATCATTAAACTAATGCATGTGTTCAGTTCTCTGAGAGTGTGTGTTTATTTATTTATTTTATTTTATTCTTTTATATCAAGGATTATGCAATATGCATTCATGTGCTTTTTTACATCCAGTCCCCGTGTGTCTGCAGTTTTGTCATCTGTTCCCACCGGCACACTGTGGCCTACTCTTTCTTTGTGTGTGTTTTTGCACCCGTGTGTGTGTTTCTCAAGGGTTTTGAGGTTATATGAATGTTTACGCTTGTTAGCTCACAGTTATTGTTTTGTTCCCAGCTCCCTTCCCATTCTCACCATCGCTTTGTCCTTTTCCCCATGTGCAGCAGCAGTCACCTATGTGTGTGTGGCGAGATTTGTTATGCATTCTATAATTCATTCATTCATACACATTCATTCATTCATGCATCCATGCAACCAATCGCTCATTCATTGTGAGTAGTGACAGTGCTGAAGAGGTCAGGTGTGTTGTGGTCACCACAGAGCTATGGCAGTGCTGGAGCCTCTGAAGGTGGTCATTCAGAACTTCCCCGGTGACCATCCCGGGGTGGTCACTGTCCCCAACTTCCCGGCCGATGAGTCCAAGGGCAGCCACTCTGTGCCTCTCACCAGCACCATCTACATCGAGAGGTCGGACTTCAGAGAGGTCAGTTGAGAGCTACGTTCCACAGAGACTTTGTTATGGTGTTGTTGAGTCACTCTTCCAGTTGTACAGCATGTGTCTATACTTCTCAAGTCCAAACCTTAGTCTGATTCAACTCTTTGATCAGTGTTTTTCTGTTTGCTCTTTAAAAAAACCCCAAAACATGCATTCATTCTTTAACATTCAGCATCTAGTGGGATATGGCCATGATGGTTAGCATGAAAAATATTATTCATAATTTTGACAGATTTAGCTTTAAGGCAGATGAGATATCTGGATCAAGTACCTTTAGGATAGTATGTGTATTTCTAATGTTATTGTTTTGAACATGGAAAAAAGAGAAGGAAAAGAAAGGAAAATAACAAGAAGAAAAGCTCTGCCTACCTCCAAAACAAAAAGGAAGGAAAGTTGTGCCATTTTCTTTGACCTCTTTGCAAAATGAACCACTTATTTTCTTCATTTAGCGAACACCTTTAAAGTATTTTTTGTTGTTGTAAAAAACATTTTTACTTCCTTGCAAGAAGTGTACAAAGAAAGACAAGAGATGAAAGGTCAATCCATTGACTGGTGTGTGTGTGTGTGCAGGAGGCAGACAAGAACTACAAGCGGCTGGCAGTGAACCAGACAGTGGGCCTGAGGCACGCTGGTCTGGTCATCAGTGTGGACAAGGTGGTCAAGGTAGGCAGGCAGTGCTGCGGTGTCCTGCTGTCTGTTTCTCTCTGTCTGTGGTCATTAGGGAGATACTTTCTCACGATCAGCATAGAGCACTGTTTCTCAGTGTCTGTAATGTTAATACTTTCTCATCATCTGTTATAAAGATATTGCTTTTTTTGCATTCAGTATAGTGGAGGCTTTTAACAAAAAAATCATCTTATTAATAAAGTGTCTCCCGGTGTTCTTAATGTTGAGAATTTAGCATTATCTATCGGTAAAGTAGTGTCTGTCTGAGTACTACAATGTCTGAGGATGTATCAATGTCTTTGTGTGTTGGAAATATTGTGTTGTTACCTGTTCTCAATACGTTGGTGGTATCACAATTCTCTAATCACTTATTTACAACAGAGACAGAAAAGTTTATGTATAGAAAACCTCATTGTGTGCAGAAGAAAACTTACAATCAGATACGTAAGTCTTCAATTTTAACGTCAGATAAGAATGGAACTACATGCTGCCAAAGTTGAAGCTTATGCTGACTCGTACAACGTTACTCGCAGTGTCTCGTAGTGTACCGGGGAGAGCAGCCCGAATTTCACGCAGAGAAATCTCGTGACTTAAAGTGGTATAAAATAAATAAATAAAAATAAATAAAATAAATACTATGTTGGATTGAATAACGTTGTGAATGTGCTGCAAGCCTGTGTACCCGGGGTGTGCAGGATGCGGCAGGCCAGGTGACAGAGCTGGTGGTGAAGTGCAGTACTGCCACAGACACTGCCAAACCCAAAGCCTTCATCCACTGGGTGTCCGAACCCCTGCACTGCGAGGTCCGCCTCTATGAAACACTGTGAGTGCATGCCACTGGGCCTTCTTCACCAATGCTCATGCTTGAATGTGTTGAGGCTTTCTTGCCAGAGTGGTTGATCTGTCTTTTGTGTGTATTTTGAAATTATGCCTTTTTTGTTTGACACTCCTTATCTACATCTTCGGTTCGGTTTGTTGTCTTGTTTTTGGTCCCCCCCCCCCCCCCCCAAGAATTGCCTTATTCTAGGCAAAGCTTTGAAAATGCCCATATGTGTCACTGTTTTGTAAAATATTTGGTTTTTCAACCAGTCAATAATAAGATGGGAATGTAAATCCTCACTTAACAAGAAATGTAAAGAGTTGTTTTGCCACAGAATGGCAATGTGCATTTTAAAAAACAAGCAAAGATAGAACAAACAGATAGAAACAAACAGAATTGTAGAAAAGAGAATACTATCTTGCAGAGAATTTTCAGATGTAGATAGTGTTTATTAAAGATAGCCAGACCTGGAAGGAAAAAAAGGGGGGTGGGGGGTCAGTGGTGGTGGTGGTTGGGGAGCTTGAGGATTAGAATAGGGGAAGGTGTCTGAGAATGACTTTTGTATGTGTTCAATGAAATAAGTATGGTTTTTAACTTGCTATGATTTATCAGAAGGAAGCATGGCTTGACGTTCAAAGGTGTAGTGTTGTAGACTTAAGCGTGTGTGCATTGTGTCTTTGTTCAGGTTTTATCACAAAAGCCCAGAGGATCCCAGTGAAGTGCCTGGTGGCTTCCTGACTGATGTCAATAAGGTTTGTCATTGCTTCATACGTCATTTATATAAATTTGTCATTACTTCTTGAAAGATCAGAGTTTGTTAGTAATAATGAAAGAAAGAAAAAAAGAAAGAAAAAATATCATTATTTCACCGTATAGTGTGTGTCATTACTTTATAAAGTGTTAGTGTGTACCATAAGGGTATGAAATGTCCTTGTGTTATCATTTCATGAAATGTCAAACAGGATGGTGATGGTGCGGAAAATATCAGTAACGGCATGTATAATGTCTTGTAATGCCAAGAGCTATCGTGAGATCTGCTATTCTTTCATAAAGTGTTTGTCATGTTTGGCGTTCTTGGTTTCTTAATGAAAGTTATTGTCAAGAGTACAGAGTAATTGTGCAAAGCTGAATATAATAATAATAATAATATAATGTATGGAATTTATATAGCGCTGAATCTTGTAAAGCAACAAATCAAAGCGCTCAGATGTTTGTTTTTTATTTTATGATTAAAATTTTTTTTATGCGTGTGTATGCGGTTATATGAAGACTGTAGAGTGGAGAAAGTAGAGTAATACAAAGGTTGTGTATGGAGGAGGGATATTATATCTGTACATGTGAATGAGTCCAATGTATATGAGTTTTCATATTGCTACTCTGTGATTGTGTGTGTGTGTGTGTGCATGCATGCATGTGTTTGTTATTATCATTGCTGTATTGTTGTTATGACAAAATTAGTGTGAGGACATTTTCTTTTGACAGAAAGAATTACGATGCTGAAGTGATTGGCTGTTTCTTATCTGTGTGGTAGAAAGAGTGAAAGTACCGTAGTGATGGGCTGATTTATCTGTGCACAGAACTCGCTGACAGTGCTGCGAAACGCTTTGGTTGATCCCTCTGTGAAGAATGCCAAGGTGTACGACAAGTTCCAGTTTGAGAGGAACGGCTTCTTCAGTGTCGATCCAGACTCTTCACCCGACAAAGTGAGTTGGTTTACCTTTCGTGATGCTGCAGCTATGTTTAGCTGGTCAGCGATCTGTGAACATATGTTTGAATGCTGTAAACTAACAGCGATCTGTGAACATATTTTTGAATGCTGTAAACTAACAGTGATCTGTGAACATATTTTTGAATGCTGTAAACTAACAGTGATCTGTGAACATATTTTTGAATGCTGTAAACTAACAGTGATCTATGAACATATTTTTGAATGCTGTAAACTAACAGTGATCGGTGAACATCTTTTTGAATGCTGTAAACTAACAGTGATCTATGAACATATTTTTGAATGCTGTAAACTAACAGTGATCTGTGAACATATTTTTGAATGCTGTAAACTAACAGTGATCTGTGAACATATTTTTGAATGCTGTAAACCAACAGTGATCTATGAACATATTTTAAATGCTGTAAACTAACTGTAGGGGACGGGATAGCTCAGTGGTCGGAGCACTCGCTTTTCCCCAGCCAAGTTAAGCAGTGTGGAGCGTGGTTACCTCTTGGATGGGTGACCGTTTGTGCGCCTTGGCTTCAGTACAGTTCCCCCAGTTCACCCAGCTGTAAATGGGTACCTGCCCTCTTTAGGGTCAGGGAAGGTAAAGCAGCGAGGGAGAGGAGATGGGCGCCGCCCTCAATATGCTGGCCCTAGAGCAGTGAGGTCTCTGACGCCTCGCTCCCTACGACCTTATAGGTTATGGGACTCCTTTACCTTTTTACCTTAAACTAACTGTTGAAATACTATTGTTTTTATTTCATCGAAACATACTGTGATGTTTCGTCAAACTTTGTCCCACAGCCACACTAGTCTGGCAGAAGTATGACAAAATTTGCTTCTTCTGTTTTATCTGTACCTTATTTTTGCATGTCTGAATGTAAATGTGTGTTTGTGTGTATGGGAGATAGAAAGAGACAGTGAGAGAGAGAGAGTAAGAGAGAGAGAGAGATAATTTAATTTTATGTATTTATGGAAAATAAAGGAACAAGTTATGGCATGTCCCCAAAGTTGGTATGTGGCTACCTTTATGACGGGCAAAAAAGGTCGCATACACAAAATCTCACCATTGGTGAACCTTGGAGCTCTAGCCAAGGAACAACAACAAAAAGTTATGACCTTGAATGATTTAAGCGAAAACTATGCAGTCATGTTTGTTCCATTAAGACCAAGAGTGTTTGAACATGTGCCTCTTATTACTTTCTGTGTTGGAAGTGGCATTTTCTTTTCAACCAGCATCCTTGGTAACAGCACTACTATTTGAGAACATAAGAACAACGTTAGTCATAAAAATTATACTGATGATAAGGACAACATTGCTAATAATAATAATAATGTAATTTTCTGTTTCAGTTGGTGTTCAACCGCACAGTAACGTTGAAAGAAGACCCAGGGAAAAACTGAGATATCATCAAAGACATTGTGGGGAGAGAGACAGAGAAAGAAGCCAAACCCCAAACGCCGAGCACAAATCAGAACTGCTGTGTTCCAGCTGCATCTGATGCAAAAACTCTTTCGAGGCCACAATCGCCGTATAGTGTCTGGTGATGTCAGCAAGTTCTTTCCCCCCCCTGCTGTCTGTGTCCGTCTGTAACAACTCCCATGTGTTTTCTGAACATTTTCCATAAACGTGTGTGATACTGCTCCTGTGAGAAAAATGCCAAATATATTCAATCAACAGTATCAGCAGTTTCTTCACTGTCCACCTGGATTCTTCTCCTGGTCTAACAAAAGATGTGAAAGGAAGGGGTTGGGTGAATTTTGGTCTCTGTGTGTGGTTTTTTAAAAAAAATTTGTCTGCAAACTAGCTCTGATTGGGTGTGTGTGTGGGTGGGTGCATGAATGGTAGTGGTGGGAATGGTAACTTGTGGTGTATATTTTATGAAAAATACTGTCTTAACTTAGTGCTTAGACTTATACCCATGTTGCCTTTGAATTGTATGTCATGTCTGCATTATGACGTGTATTGCTTTTCATTGTGGTTTTTTTTTAGGAATAAAAAGTACATTTAGTGTGTTTGTAGTTTCTTTACGATTACAGACATGAATCATGTTTTAATCTTTAGTTAACAGATAAATTGTTTTTCCTATTTTTGTGTGTATTTGTTTTTTATTTTACTTTTTTGGTCTTTTTTTGTTTATCTATTTTCCAGGAAAAGGACTTTTTTGGTAGAACTCAAAATTACTAAATCCAAATACTTTTGGATGTGTTAAGAAATTTTATGATATAACTCAGAATGTAATAACTATTTGAGACAGAAGTTTTATTTGGTACCCTAGCCAAAGAGGCTCAGAAAACAGCTCTGCCAATTTTTGTTGGTGTTGTTATAGACAGATTTCAGTTGATATGATACATGCATGTATGCATAATTCATATGGAGAAACCAGCACTGGCAACATTTTTGTTTGTTTGTTTGTAGACATCTTTCAGATAATGTGATATATATGATAATGTACAATCTAAAGTATCAGCAGCAGAAGTAGTGTATGTAGGCCTCGCCTATTTGGAAGAGTTTGCATAGTGAAGAGAAGAGGAATATTGTTAGATTATGGAATGATAGAGAGAGGAGCGTGTGTGTGTGAGAGAGAGAGGTAGATATTTTTCTGATATACCTAGGCAGCCATATCAGTCTTCATAACATCTATGCAGAATATATTTAACTGAATAGATGGTTGTAAGATCTGTGCTGCTGTGTACGCTTGTCAACAGGGTGAGATGATTGTTATGAAATCATGTTTAGTTTTAGTTTTGAATAGCTTTTGCTTTTCTTCTTAGATAATCTGTTATCATCTATACTGACTTAACAACAACAGTAACATAAGAGAATACCATACTAGAACATTCTCAAAAAAACAACAACAACAAAAAAACAAAAAAAAAGAAAGAAGGAAACTACATATGAAAAAGTGATGGTAATTTTCTATTGTTTTATGCAGTAATTGCTCAGCAAGTGATGTGTGCACCATTAATGCATTCTAAGCAAGTTGAAAAAGGTCCTGGTTTTTGTTTGTTTTTTTAAACTCAAACTGACTGTATTTCAAGGGTCAACGATCTGTTGCCGAGTCTTCCACTCCAGAAAATCAAGGTGTATGTGGTATGCTGCATGACTGGTTGTGGGTTTTATTGACTGATCAATGAACCTATGCCAGGCTCTGTTTGAACCATTGTCTGCATCATACAAACATGCTGAAAAAGAAAAATGATTTGATTTATAATCATATGAGCTTGTGCACATAGCAAGTGATGATAATGTTTTAATAAAAATATGCAGAATGTTTGGCAGACTTTTCAGTTTCATATTCTATTATTATTGTCCAAGACAACTTACTCAGTGCTTTTAAGTAATGGAGTTTGTAGGTACAGGTGTGCAAGTGGTCTGTAACTTTTTATGAACCTTGTTAAATTTTATGCGTCTAGGGTTTGGGGTGGTTTTTAAAAAAAAGAAATGATTGGGTTTCTTTTTTTCCCCCCTGTCTTTGTTTAAAGTTTCTTTCTTTTTTGTATTTGAAATTTTATAGACATGTGAAACTAAACATGCTGTATTAGTGTAGGAAAGTTATATTTAGTATGTGACACAGGTGATGATTATAAAGAAAGGAGAGCTGAAATGTCATGTTTGGCTGTAATAGATCAACCATTTGAAGTCACACCAATAACGCATTTATTAATGATTCTCATTTCCACTTGTTTGTTCTGTTTGTTTTCTTTTTTGGGGTTTAGCTTTAGAAAGAAAATGAAACATTTCTGAAAGTGAACATTTCAGAGTGTTAGCAGATTAGCCACATGAACCATTATTTTGTTTGCCACGATTTTGTAATGAATTGAGGGACACACTTATTATGAGAGTAGCACACCACCTGATTCTTGTGTGAATTTTTGGCAATATTTCTCAAAGTGTGCGTGTATGTGAGTGAGTGTGAGATTAATTCCCATGATTGTGGTAAAAATGGAAACAGGTTCCCTCATCTGACAGATAACTTATTTGACTGCTTCTCAGGATTGCTTATCACCAACTGGAGTATATGGCCAACCGCTAAGCTGGTACAATAAAGATTGATAACACTACTGACATTGTGAAAGGTGTCGTGTGATCTGAATGTGAGCTCTAATGCAGTTGTGATTGTGGCGGTCGCAGTTGTTTGACTGGTGTGTGTGTGTTGATTGTTTATGGTTGCTTGGAAAGGGATGGGCTTCGCCGCTTCAACTTTTACAGTCACATTGGAAAAAGTTTCCATGCTGTGCCTCAATAACAATGATAATGATGAGTATAAAGAATACTTAGAATGCTCAACATCATGGATACAATATCCCAAGGCACATACAGTGGCCCCTCAGGGACTTTAGAAAGACGATTATTTGTGAACAGAAGATTATTTGGAAACAGAAGAGGATTATGTGCATATTATTTGTAAAGAGAAGATTATTTGTAAACAAAAGAAAATTACTTGTCAACAGATGATTATTTGTAAGCAGAAGATTATTTGTAAACAGAAGATTATATGTTATTTGTAAGAAAGAAGATTATTTGTAAACAGAAGATATTATTTGTAAGCAAGAAGAATATTTGTTAACAGGAAAAGATTATCTATAAACAGGAGATTATTTTTAAACAAAAATATTATGTGCAAACATAAAATGCATATTTGTAAAGAGAAGAAAAATTATTTACAAACAGAAGATGACAAATGTGACCCCCCCAAAAAACAACCAAAAAACAACCTCCCCCTTCCCCCCACCACCCCCTCAACACACACACAAAACAAAGGAGATGCTTATTCATAAGCCAAGACCATACTGCCAGTGCAAAACTAAGACATTTCAATCATCAGTCATAACAAGCCCTCTCTAGCTCAGTAGGTCTTCACCATGATGTGTCAGGTCCAAAAGTACTGTGGTAAATCAGCGGACAGTTTCTACTACCCTGGCAACAGGGTGCGAAGCAATGGATCCCTGGCTTGACTTCTCTCTTAATGCCTGGAGAAGTCATCAGGACACTGTGCAATCTATTCAGTGCAGGGTGTAGTGGGGCAAATTGAACCTGGCAAACGTCATCCTTCTTCAGCTTACTTACTGGGTAAGTTTGTGTCATTCAGGCCACAGGTTGGTTATATCTAGCCTATCTTCTATCAAATAAGGTTTTTAGTGTATGTGGGTGTCTCTCTCCCTCGCTGTCTTGTTTGGTTTGTTTTTGTTTTGTTCCTCGGCTAGAGGTCCAAGGTTAACCAATGGCGAGATTTTATGTATGAAGCTCTACTCATTCAAATGCTCATCCGGCAGTAAAATGGCCAAGAAATGTTTATGTAATTTTTTTTTATTCAGAAAAGAGAGTAAGTTTTGTCATGATGGGCAAGATTCCTGCTTATTCCTAATCCCCCTTTAAAAAAAAATATTCAGTAAAAGATTTTTGGTTTAAAAAGAATTGTATTTAGGTTTGTCGCAACCCTTTTTTGTCCACCCCCCTGCCCTTTTTCTCCCATCTCCATTTTCTCTCCCCCCCCCCCCCCTCTCTCTCGCCCACAAGCTGTTCCTGGACCCTAAAAATTCAGGAAAGTGGGACACCTAGGTTTATCATGATTAAATTAAAAAAAAAATGCATTACAATAAACCACACTCGTCAATAAGTAGATGCTTTGAAAGGTTCGAACATGACTTTAAAAGCAAGTCATATTTAGATATGGCCCACAGAAGGCTGGTAAAATCTTCCCTGATCATGATCTGACATAGATAAAATTAGCCTTCAAAATGGGAAGGGAGGAGTGGGCAATCCTAGCCAACAAGACTGACTCATATATGTACCCCTCCCTTCCCCCTTGTGCAATTAGCGGGCGAAGGAGCAGTCTTTAGAAAATGGAATAAGATGTAAAAAACACAAAAAAGTCGGGGTGAAAAAAATCAGCCATGGTGAAAAAATACGTCAGCGCCTTAAAATTTCCATTATTTAATGACTGAAATTGCTGAAAGCTGTGCTGTAACCGCAGCAAACACCGGCACTTGTCGCTGATTGGTCAAAATAGTTCCACAGACATGCAGAGTTATCCCTCCTTACCACGTGATTGAACGAGATAGAGGGAGATGTGCTGAGTACAAGTTCAAATCAAGCTGCTTTGCAGCAAATAAAGAAGCCGTTCAGTAACAGAGAAGGCCTTTGCTGTTAAATTTCCAAAGGAAAATGACATGCTGTCTTTGAGCTGTCAGTCTTCGAATATAGTCAGTCTTCGAATTTAAACTAGCAGGTAAGCATCTTCATTGCCTTTTGAATGCCTCCAAGTGGTAAACTTTAGATTTCATTTCATGCTCATAGAGGGGCCTTTCACACTGTGAGTATTCAAGCTTTTAAATATGGAAATAGTTGTAACTTATATGGTATATGTGGACAAAAGATTTTTTTGTCAGGAAGGAAACAGTTTGTACTTACAACCAAAGTACTTAGTGGAGTCTCTCAGGACAGTATGTTGAGCCTGCCTTCATTACCATATTCATTAATAATACTTTCCAAATATGTTAATAGTACTGCCAGCACATTTTACTGATGACACCAAAGTTTCAGAAAGTAGCATTGGCCAAATAAGTCGTCAGATAAATGGAAATCCTATTTCAGGCAAGAATGGAAATCCTATTTCAGGCAAATGCAAAGTCTTGCATAATTATTAGAAAAGAAGGCCATGGAAATTATTTATAAAACTAGAAAAAGGCGTTTATAAAATTGTAGGCCCTATGGTGCGTTTGGATAAAGCATTATTTGATGTGTATTAGAAAAGGCTACAAGTAAAAGCAAAAATCATAATTGGTATGATTAAAAAAAAAAACGCCAAAAGTTTCGTTCATCATCACATAAGTTCTCTCTTGTAGAAATCGATGGTTAGGCCCCATCAGAATATGGTAACGTTTTGTTTCCATACTTGGACAGCTATAAGTATAGTAGTTGAGAGAACCCAAAGAAGAGCAACTCATTTAAAAGAGCAACTCTAGCAGAAATATGACTTATGACTTTATTTTTGAAATTTCATTAAAAGGCAAGTAAGAAGAGACTTTAAAAATATAAAATGGTAAGGTTAAGTTTGATACATTCTTTGTAAATGTACTGTGTGAAAAAACCCGATATATATCATGAAAGTTTTTAGGCAAAGATTCATTACTAGCTAATGATACTCATTTTACTTTTAATGGCTAAACTTTGTAACTGCATACCATTAGCACTAAACCTGCACCAAATATTAAGACTAAAAAGATCTTCTGGATAGCAATGCAAACTTCACAGTTTGAATTGGACGAGTTAAAAAAAAAAAGGAATGAATGGCATCCATGTGGTGAGCATCCATAATAGTCATGGATGGAACATTCCAGCTGTGAGGCTTAGGCTCGAGTCAGTCTCTACATTACTACTACTACTGACTACTAAGCCATTTCAAGCTAAAAATTCCTAAGTACAGTCTTTTTGAGGCAGTGATCATTATTGAAATTTCCATGACGGTTTAAACGTGAGAACCCCTGTATTTGAGAGGAAAACAACTTTGCAAATGGCAAAAGGCTTTCAGACATTAATCACTTCTTTAGAACCAAAGAATTTTGCTCATGCAAACTGGTTCAGGTTGTTTGTAATAGCTACAAAATAATGCAAATAGTGATTTACCTTATTTTTCCTTCCAAGGCGCTTTTAGTTACAGATGCCCCCCCAAAAAATCAGAATTAAACCTTTTTTGTTGGTCAGGGAAGAAGTTAGAAAACTTGGGTCACATTGTTTCCTTGTAAGGAATGAGTGTGTTTGAACTTAACTCCTAAAGCCAAGGAGTCAGTGGGACACTGAACTAGAATGTTGGTGGCAGTGTCTGGAGCAAGTTAAACCTGGCAGCACCTGGTCTTCCCAGGTGGCCAGTTGCATGGGTATGTTTGTGTCATCCATATCACAGGCCCTAACTGGATGTGTGTGCATGTGTGTTTTTAATTAGTTGGTCTTTTTAAATAACGCATTAAAAATATGAGTTTGTCGGTAAAACCATAATGATGGAATTTGTTTGAACATGGTAACAAGCAACTCAAGTTTTAAAAAAAAATAAAGGCTCATCAGTAACAGTGCCCTAATTGTTTCTTTTGAGAATGTATGCACTAGAACATTACAAGTGTTGTGGTCAACATGTTACAATGGGGTGTAGAAAAGCGAAAGCTGTGAATTGTACAAAAATTGGTAGTACATTATTTTGTTCATAGTTCATCAGTCATTTTGATTTTAGTAAATTTTCATTGTATGTCATTATCATTGACGAGATAAAAACTATTCCAACCTACATAATGTTTTTCATTATTTCACAGGAAAGTAAGAAGTGACCCTGTACACTGGAGAAGGATGGGTGCCACCACATTCAACTTGCCCACCACCAGGTTCAACTTGCCCTCCACCAGATTGATTCAACTTGCCCTCCACCAGATTGATTCAACTTGCCCACCACCTGATTAATTCAACTTGCCCACCACCACGTTCAACTTGCCCACAGCACACTACCTGTAGAATCCTGTTGCAGTGCCCTGATGACTTGCACACAGTTGGGGACCACATTGATTCAAGAGGTAAGGACTGTTTTTTTTTTTTTTTAATTATGTGAAATCCAATTTATTCGCTGATTTTATTTTAATGTTAGCAACTGTGTAGTAGTGACAAGACTACAGACATGGTTTAGTGTTTAGATTGAAAAATGAAGAGATAAGCTACAATTGTTTGGTGCTAATAAACCTGAATGGGTCACATAGATCCCTCACATTGCATGTAATAATAATAATAATAATAATAATAATGTATGGAATTTATATAGCGCTGAATCTTGCAAAGTAAACAAATCAAAGCGCTTGCATCCAAATCATTCACACGCATGCAACCAGCCATAAATATCAAGATAAACAAATATCAAATTTATATACACAACACACTTAGGTGGGGGTGGTGGAGGTGAAGGCAGCTATTGAGAAGTAGAAACAGATAACAGGGGAAGATCTCGAGTAGAGTATAAGTGCGTTTTGAGGCTAGATTTGAAAGAATCAAATGAAGGCTTTTGGCGAAGTGGAAGAGGGAGGTCATTCCATGTGGAGGGACCGGAAACAGAGAAAGAGCGACGGCCAACAGTGGTTTGTTTAAATCTGGGTGTCCGAAAGCACAAGGCATCTACAGATGAACGAAGGGAGCGGGACGGAGTGTACAGGTGAAGACAGTTACAGAGATAAGAAGGTGCAGATTTGTGGAGACATTTGAAACAAAGGGTATTAATCTTTATTCTTTGTGAGACAGGCAGCCAGTGAAGAGATCGCAAAAGAGGAGTGATGTGTTCAGATTTTTTCTTTCTAAGTACCAGTCGAGCTGCAGAGTTTTGTATGCGTTGAAGGGAGTAGATGGATGATGCCGGCAAACCAGCCAAGAGAGAATTACAGTAGTCCAGTCGAGAGAGAATGAGAGATGTGACAAGTTTGGATGTTGCTTCAGTAGACAGATACTTGCGAATTGCACTTATGCGCCGTAATTGATAGTAGCAAGACTGGCAGGTCTGGGTGATGAATTTTTTCATAGAGAGTGTGTTGTCAAGAACCACACCTAGATATTTCACAGAGGTGGACAGAGGAACCGACGTATTGCTGAATTCCACTGAAGTCGTTGTGATGGAAGAAAGTTTATGTTTGGTCCCCATGAGCATGGCTTCCGTTTTATCGGCATTTAGCTGTAACTTGTTTTGAGTCATCCATTTTGAATGTCTAGAAGGCAGTAGCCATATTTGTTAGGAGGAAGGCAGATTTTCAAGGGTATTGCTACATTGAAGCTGAGTGTCATCAGCATAGAAATGATGATCAATATGATGGTGGTTTATTATGTGTGAGAGTGGAGCAGTGTAAAGAGTGAAGAGAACAGGACCCAGAACTGATCCCTGTGGGACTCCACATTCCAGTTTGGACAGGTTTTGATTGAATTTTGCTGACAATAACTTTCTGGTATCGGTTTGTGAGGTATGAACTAAACCAGGTGAGGGCAGTGCCATTAATACCAAACATGTTCTGGAGGCGAGAAAGAAGAATTGAGTGATCTATAGTGTCAACGGCAGCAGATAGGTCGAGAAGAGTGAGAAGGGATATTTTCCCTGCATCAGCAGCGAGTAAAAGTGTATCTAAAGTGTGGACTAGGGTGGTTTCGGTGCTGTGGTTGGCGCGATAGGCAGATTGAAAAGTGGGAAGGAGATTATTGGAATGAAGGTGGTTGTTGAGTTGTTTTAGAACAACTTTTTCAAGTACTTTGGAGATGAACGGTAAGTTAGAGACAGGTCTGTAATTCTTTAAAATGTTGGGATCAAGGTCATGCTTTTTTAGTAGAGGTGTGACTATTGCGGTTTTGAGAGCTGATGGAAAAATTTTCCTGACAGAAGAGATGAGTTGACTATTTCGGTGACAGAGGGTACAAGTTGTGGAAGGCATTGTGAGAAGACAGGAGCAGGTATGGGATCAAGATCGCATGATTTAATCGTCATTTCTTTCAGAATTGTTGTGATTTCGCTTTCGCTTGTGGGATGAAAGAAAAAGAGAGGAGTGCCAGTGAATTGGGGATCAGGAGGTGCAGGCTGGAAATGGGAGTCTGATCCAGTCCGGAGCGAATGTTGCGGACTTTATCTGAAAAATAGGAAGAAAAGATGGAGGGAAGTTCAGACAGGCTGTGGGTCGTAGGAAGAGGGCTTGTTTTTGCAGATCCAAGAAGATTTGAGGTGAGGGTGAACAGAGATTTTATGGATTTAGCGCAGAGAACTTGGGAAGAGTAATAATTTGTCTTTGCTGAATGGATTAAAAATTTGACTTTGTTTGTTTGTTTTCGGAGAAGCTGTTTATTGATTTCAGTTTTTGATTTTCGCCACTGCCGTTCTAGACGCCGACGTTTGCGTTTCGCTATCAAAATATCCTTAGTGTACCATGGAGCACAGGGCCTGTCAGGCAGGAGATGGTCAGTTGGAGGTGCATGCTCGTCAAGCAATTGGCGGATGTAAGATTTATCCTATCAAAAGGAAGTAGGGATTGCCATTTAAAATTTGATGTCTGTAGCATAAAGTGGAATGATCAAAGTTACACATCTGACTGTGGGTCTACAGTCCTTCAAAAAAACCCAATCGTTCAGTTGATTTTTCTACAAACCTGTCAGTATCGGCAGAATGTGCGTGAATGGACATGGTGAGATCAGTGAAGCTGAGGATGTTTGGGCAGGTGCCACTGCAGGTCCAAGAAATGGGATCTTAATGTCTTATAAAGGATAATTTTAAAAATTCATGTTCAGAAGACAGTTAAGGAAGCAATAAATGAATATTTCATCACAATTTACTATGAATATTATTGTCACCAATAAGTTTAACCCCCCCCCCAAAAAAAAAAATAAAAAAATAAAACAACTTTGTCGTATATCAATATTTCAATATCTAGATTCAGATGCAATATTCATTCATTGCCATTCAACACAGTGGGAGTGGGTTGCACATGAAAGCCATCTTTGTGAACACTGAGAATACTGAAAGAGATTTCTGCCTCAAAATAAACTACACAAATATCTGTATCCAAAATCATGTTATGCTCATGTATTTTCTTCCTATAAAAAGATGTTGAAATTGAGCATCTTTGTAAAAAAGATTGAATAAAATTGTTTACAATACTGACTGCACTATTTCTTTAAAAATTAGATTATTTAAAGTTGAATTTGTTTAAAAGATAGCCTACAATATTTCTAACCATAGAATATGTCATAATATATTATAGTAGTTATTCACAAAATCTTCTACGCCCTTGTTCTGCAATAGGGTCACAAGCTTAAGTCTTAAACCTTAAAACTTAATTTTGAATCTTGATAGTGGTCAAATAGCATTTTCTGTCTGTCTCTGTCTCTCTCGACCTTGCATCCTTGTCTACACACCTTACATGCTCTTCTATTTTGTTGCCAACACATGGGGAATACCTTGTGCTCTTGGCTGCCTTGCCAAGGGTTAGTTATTTTGCAGACAGATTATACTGATGTAAAACAATTTGAGGTCTTCAGTTTTCCACCAAGAGTTTCAATCACTCCTTGACCATTTCAGCCTCTCTCCCAAGAAACTTATCATTCTTGGTGACTTCAACTTCCACTTTGACAACCAGTCCTCTCCTGATGTTAAGCGACTTTCTCTTTTTTTGGCTAACCACTCTCTTTCCCAACTGGTAAACGAACCAACACACAGATCTGGTCACATTTTGGACTGGCTTATCACCGATGTTTCACAAGGTCTAGTCACATCTCGGTCTGTATCTGTCACTGACGAACTGCTCTCCGATCATTCTACCATTCTTTTCTCCCTAAACATTGCAAAACCTATCAGAAAGAAGTGCATTACCCGTCGCAACCTCAAGGCCATAGATATTCAAACTTTTCTTTCCCAAGCTGCTGAACGTCTATCACAAATCCCTGACCATACTGACCCTTCTAAACACTACAATACCGTCCTCAGCCAACTCCTTGATGAGCATGCACCTCCTACTGACCATCTCCTGCCTGATAGGCCCTGTGCACCATGGTACACCCATGACATCCTGGTCGCAAAACGCAAACGCCGGCAACTAGAACGGCAATGGCGTAAAACAAAAACTGAAATAAACAAACAGCTTCTTCGTAAACAAATCAACAAAGTCAAAACCTTAATCCATTCAGCAAAAACAAACTTCTCAAGTTCTTGATGCCACATCTATGAAATCTCTTTTCCTTCACATCCACTCTGCTTGGATCTGCCTTCTATCTACAACCACTCTGAACTTCCTTCCATATTTTCTGCATTCTTTTCTGACAAAATCCGCAACATTCGCTCTAGCTTGGATCAGACTCCTTTCCAGCCTGCAATTTGTGATCCTCAATTTTCTGGCACTCCTTTCCTGTCCTTTCATCCAGCAAGCGAGAAAGAAATCGAGACAATTCTGAAAGGAATGACTATAAAATCATGCGATCTCGACCCCATACCTGCTTCTCTTTTCGCGCAGTGCCTGCCACAGCTCATACCCGCTA
The DNA here is from genome assembly GCA_028751875.1 of Rapana venosa. Classification (NCBI taxonomy): domain Eukaryota; kingdom Metazoa; phylum Mollusca; class Gastropoda; order Neogastropoda; family Muricidae; genus Rapana; species Rapana venosa. The sequence continues at coordinate 11,662,178 of CM054142.1, forward strand.
TCACAAAGATAGTAAACTCATCTCTTGTTTCTGGAAACGTTCCTTCAGCTCTCAAAACTGCTTTAGTCACACCATTACTCAAAAAGCATGACCTTGACCCTAACATTCTGAAGAATTACAGACCTGTTTCCAACCTACCTTTTATCTCTAAAGTCCTTGAAAGAGTAGTTCTGAAACAGCTCAACAACCACCTTCTCTCCAACAGTCTTCTTCCTACGTTTCAGTCTGCCTATCGTGCCAACCACAGCACTGAAACCACCCTAGTTCCCACCTTAAACATGCTTCTACTTGCTTCTGACTCAGGGAAAATCTCCCTTTCCCTCCTCACTCTACTCGACTTATCTGCAGCCTTCGACACTATTGACCACTCTATCCTCTCCCGTCTTCAAGAAACGTTTGGTGTTACTGGTACAGCCCTCACCTGGTTTAGATCATACCTGAATGACCGATTCCAGACAGTCACAGTAAACAAGATTCAGTCAGTACCTGCCAGACTGGAATGTGGAGTCCCGCAGGGATCAGTTCTGGGCCCTGTTCTTTTCACTCTCTACACCGCTCCACTCTCACATATAATTAACCGTCATCAGATCAACCATCACTTTTATGCAGATGACTCTCAGATTCTAAGCAGTGACACTCCTGAAAATCTGCCTTCCCTCTTGATGAATATGACCTACTGCTTTCAAGATATCCAAAACTGGATGATAGAGAACAAGTTACAACTAAACGCTGATAAAACTGAAGCCATGCTTGTAGGGACCAAAAACAAACTCTCTTCCATTACAACAGCTTCAATAGAATTCGGCAATACATCAGTCCCTCTATCCACTGCTGTAAAGTATCTAGGGGTCATTATTGACAACACACTCTCTATGCAAAAATTCATCACCCAGACCTGCCAGTCCTGATTCTATCAATTACGACGTATTAGTGCAATTCGAAAGTACCTGTCCACAGAGGCAACATCAAAACTCGTGGCATCTCTTTCTTTCACGTCTGGACTATTGCAATTCTCTTTTGTCTGGTCTGCCAGCATCATCTATCCACTCCCTTCAACGTATTCAAAACTCTGCAGCTCGACTAGTCCTCAGAAAGAAAAAATCTGAGCACATTACCCCTCTCTTGCGATCTCTCCACTGGCTGCCTGTGCCACAAAGAATAAACTATAAGATCAGTACTCTGTTACAAATGTCTCCCCAAAACAGCACCTTCCTACCTCTGTGAATGTCTCCACCTGTACACCCCTTCTCGTTCCCTTCGCTCTGCTGCAGATTCCTTGTGCTTACAAACACCTAGATTCAACCAGTCCACTGTTGGCCGTCGCTCTTTCTCTGTTTCTGGTCCATCGATTTGGAATGGCCTCCCTATCTCTCTTCGCCAAAGGCCTTCTTGTGACTCCTTTTAATCTGGCCTCAAGACATATTTGTTTCAAACCTAAGAATTTCCTCTCCTGTTTCATTTCATAGCTATCCCTGCTTTTCAACAGCCAAAAATTCCATCACCCTGCCAAAGTGTATAACGTGTGTGTGTGTGTGTGTGTGTGCATTTGGACTTGTTAGAACTATTACTCGCTATTGGTTGCATGACTGTAAGAATGAGTTGAGTGCAAGCGCTTTGATTTGTCTGTGCAAGATACAGCGCTATATAAATTCCATTTATTATTATTATTATTATGGTGGTTTCCATGTCAAGTTTTTGCTTCACAGTTGGTTTTGTACTTAATGTAAATTGCCCCCCACCCTCTCCCAAGCTGTGAAACCATGATGAAGAAAATGTGCTATGATGATGACTTGGACTTTAGGGAATTCTTTCCTCCTAGTTTTGTGCACAGTCCCTTTCAAGCTTACAGAAAAGTGTCATTCTCACTCTCTCTCTCTCTCTCTCTCTCTCTCTCTCTCTCTCTCTCTCTCTCTCTCTCTCTCTTCTCTCTCTCTTCTCTCTCTCTCTCTCTCTCTCTCTCTCTCTCTCTCTCTCTCTCTCTCTCTCTCTCTCTCTCTCTCCTCTCCTCTCTGTGTCTCTCCTCCTTTCTTCTGTCTCCGTCTCTTTGTCAGTCAGTCTGTTGTGTGTCTGTCTGCCTGCCTGCCTCTCCCTCTTTCCCAGCCTCCTCTTGTCAGTTCTCTCACTTATTCACATGCATGCACACGTGTGTGCGCACATGCATGCACACGTGTGTGCGCGCACATGCATGCACACGTGTGTGCGCACATGCATGCACACGTGTGTGCGCACATGCATGCACACGTGTGTGCGCACATGCATGCACACATGCAAAGAGTGCTAGATTTCCACACCCCCTCCCCTGTTTCTGTCTTTGGCATTGGCAGTGCAGATGTTGGGTTACTCATTCTGACCATAGTGGTAGCTGGTTTCCCATCTATACTTTATTTTCCAGCAGACCTTTTGTTAGTGGGGGTAAAAAGAGGGGGGGGGGGGGGGGAGGGAGTGGTATTAAAAAAACCACACCCAAAACTTGAAAAATGGACCTAACACGCCAGAACCAAATACATTAATGCTCGAAACCCCCTTTCTTTTCTTCCCCTCCTTTATTTTGAAAATTTTGCAAATGTTTACTACAATTTGTTTTTGTTTTTTGGGTTTCAGATAAAAGCCCCGATAAATTGGAAAGAGAACATAAAGCAGTAAAAAACCGGGCAACCCTTTGTTTTCCCCCTTTCACCCGGGATGCCAGAACGTGCCCCTCGCTTTTATCGCCCGAACTTGAAAACCTGAAACTCTCCTTTTCCTTCTTATTCCCTTGCGGAACCGCCTCACCCCTCAACCCCCGCAGCCAAAAGACCAACAAGGGCTCCAGGGGTGCCACTGCTGGACCGCCCTGAACCCAGTGGCCGGGCCCCTGGGGAAAAGGAATGGAGGAAAGGTTTCCCGCCCTGAAGGGCAGCCTTGAGCCCCGGCAAAACCACGTGCGGCCGGGTTTTACCCGGCGGGTTTTTGACGAAGACCGCAGGCCCAAAAAGCAACCAGGTGGGGGAAACGCCAAGAGGGAAAAACCGCAAGCCCTGGCATGCCTACAGGGAAGGCCAGCCCCCCGGACGCTCCCCGCTTTAAACCGCCCGAAATAATTTCATAACCGGGCACGGTCGCCACCGCCCAAAAATAACGGCTACCTACCGCCCGTATCCCCCTGCACAGCGACTAATGCACGCATTTTTTAAAGCATTTTAGCTCCAACGTGGGGTTTAGGTTGGTAATTGTGTTTACTGCTCAGTCTTTTTAAAGCCACCACCAAGCACTTACATTAAAGGGTAAGCTAAAACACCACCACCGTGAAACCACATTTTTTGCTTTGGGCATACAGGTAAGTGAAACGGGTCACCTGTTTTTTTTGCTTTCCCGCACTTTACCCCACATCTGCCTGTTGAAAAACATTGTGGCTTTTTGGACCACCGTATCCCCCCTTTTCGACAGCAACACAGACTACGTTTTGCTGAGCACTTGAACTCCGTACTTGTGTTATGGTTTGGTGATTGTGATTTGACCCCCTTAAACTTTTGCCTTGAAGCCCCCAGATGCTCCCACACAGCTCACGGAAATTTGAAGTGACTCCATTTGTGAACCCAATTTTGCATCCTCACACAGGAAATGACCGGGCCCACCCGTTTTTTTGCTTCCCTCGACTAAATTTCACCCGTTTTTGGGCTTGGTAATTGTGTACGTCTGTTCATCAATTGCCTTAAAATGGCCCCTCCCCCCAAAAATTCAAATTGCAACAACACCTCTTGCTTAAAGAAAAAAAGAAAAATGAACAATAGAAAAAAAAGGACATTAAAAGAATAAAGAAAAGGAAAAAAAATTAAATAAAATTTGAAGGAAATAAAATGAAGCGATAACCCCAAAAGCAGGAATAGTAAAATAAACAAAGTAAAACACACTAAAATAAATTAAAAGTAAATAAAAAGCCAAAAATAAATTAAACCAAAGGTAGATAAAAAGGCAGAGGGACAAATTTTGACAATCCTACAACAATTTGTTTTGGGAAAAAAACCTCCGCCTTCAAAGGCAAAGGGGTTGGGGGTTGAAAAAACACCACCTTTAAAAAGGAAAAGGGTCGTGGTTTGAAAAAACACCCCCTTTCAAAGGCAGAGAGGCGTGGTGTTGAGAAAACCCACCTTCAAAGGCAAAGGGTCGGTTTTGAAAAACCCCACCTTCAAAGGCAAAGTAGCGTGGTGTTGAGAAAACACCCCCTTCAAAGGCAAGGGGTCGTGTTTTTAGAAACACCACCTTCAAAGGAAAAGGGGGGTCGTAGTGTTAAAAAACACCCCCTTCAAAAAAAAGGGGTCGTGGTTTGAAAAAACCCCCCTTTAAAAGGCAAAGTATGGGGTTTTGAAAAAACACCACCCTCAAAGGAAAAGTGATGGGGTGTTGAAAAACACTACCTCAAGGCAAAGGATGGTGGTGGAAAAACCCCCCTTTAAAAGGGCAGGATGGGGGTTGGAAAAACACCACTTTCAAAGGCAAAGGGGTCGGGGTTTGAAAAAAACCACCTTCAAAGGAAAAGGGGGGTCGTGGGTTTAAAAAACACCCCCTTTCAAAGGCAAAGGGGTCGGGGTGTTGAGAAAACACCACCTTCAAAGAAACAGGGGTTGGGTTTGGAAAAACCACCTTAAAGGCAAAGGGATGGGGTTTTAAAAAAACCCCACCTTCAAAGGCATAACACAAATTTTCATGGGGCATTGTGACTCATCACACCCTTTATTGTCATTTTCGGTCCCTCCTTCTCACCTTTAAATTCCATGGAGTTTTAATGGGGGGTAAAGTTATTGGACTATTTTTGGGTGAATTTTAAAACCCTTACATATGTGGCTTCCCCGGAGAACTTGACAAAACTGCATAGAATTGAGAGAAGTCCAAAGCCCCTGCTTTTGTCGCAGCATCTATTTGTTTTGCAGTCATCCAGGGGTTCCTTCACCCGCTGCATCCAGGGTAATGGGGAACGACTTACTGGGAAATGTAAGGGGAAAGCCTCAAGGCCAGGAACACGTTTAAAAAAAACAAAGAAAATATGAAGGGAAAACAAAAGATGGTTTTCCCCAGCCCCTGATTTTTGCAGTAAGATACTTCTCATAAGAGTTCCCGCCCAGAGAAACAAAGTGACCATTTTGAACGAAAGACTGGGGTACCGCAGACTCGGCCATCACATGTTTCGCCAAGTTCCCATTGGATTCTCCGGGGGTGACCTGTGGGACTTCACCCCTGACATGGAACATTTCTGCAGACCTTCCAACACAAAACCCAAAAACCCAAAGGGTTTCCTGGCCCGCTACCGCGAGAGGGCAGCCTTCGGTCCTGGAGGGTTTGGTTACCACAGCATTTACCGGCTCTTGTTGCCCGTCCGGCATTCGACAGAAAAACCCCGCAGACAACTACTTCGCAAAGTTCTGTCAGCCAAAAACTCTTTCAAGACCCGCATGCGTAATACTAATGTTAGCCCGTCCCTTTTCAACGGTAAGAAACTTTGACAGTCACGTAAACTTGAGAAAAAATTCACAGGGTTTCTCTTAAAGGGCGGGTGGGGTTGACCTAGGAATAAATTGAAAAGGAATCAACACTTTTTTCAGTTGAGTTATTAATAATAAGATAAAAATAAAGTATGGAATTTTAAACGCGAAAATTTAAAGCAAAAAAAAATCAAAGCCCTGGTGTATTCCTGAATGGTTTAAAGGGGGGTACAACATGAACTTTTTTTTTTAGGGGGGGGGGGGGACTGTTGCATCTTAAATCAGTGAATGGTATAAGCCTTGAATGGCCTTTGTGGTCTGCAGGGGATAAGCAGTTTGAGGTAAAAAGGTAAATGTTATTTTTAAAAAAACTTTTTTTGGCAACGGGAAGTAGCTTGGGATTTCAAAAAGAATTATCAGCTGTGGGTTGCAATGTATTTTTCAATTTAAACCAAAAAAAACATAGTAGAATTTTATTTTCCCCCTGTTTTTGAAATTGATATTTCCCTTTAACACGATTTGTCAGAATTTGGGATCAAATTTTAACAATATTGGGGGTTTTCATGCAAGGATAAATTCATATGTTTAAAAGCAGTTTTTTTTATGAAAAACCCAAAAATTCATTTTTAAAGCTTTAAAATTTTTTGGAAATGGAAAAAAAAAAATCACTGATCAAGGGATTCAAAAAAAGGAAAAAACTGGGGTTTAAAGGTCTGAAAAGTCTAGGGACATGGGCTTCTTTTTTCTTCTCTAGTTAATTTTAGCCGTTACCTTTTTTCCCCCTCCCCTCAAATACTAATTGTGGGAAATAACCTGGTTACCAGTACCATGGATGGAAACACTTTCAGTCAAACCTCCCCGTCGGGGGCTGTCACCTCCTGTCAGCCAAATTTACTTGGAAAAAAGCTGCCCAAGCCATGTCATGCTGCCCAGCTGTATGAATACAACGAAGACATGTCTTTTAAAAAAAAAGTCAAAAACAGCATTTCAAAAATTTTTTCGCCTTTTTTTAAAACATCAGAAAAAGAAGATTCCTTTGAAACAAAGAAACATGAACTTTACGGGTTTCTTTCTTCTTCTTTTGCCTTCAGTAATATATGAAGCATATATCCCTGAAGTGGGAAAACAGCTACCTTAGTGATGGGGAAAAAAATTGTGTATCAGAAATCCCCTTTGGGGAACCTTGGGGCTGTAACCAAAAGGGAAAAAAAAAACAAAGACTATGAAAAAGTGCCACAATCATTTTCATGCACTAAACATGGATAAAATGAAAGTTTATGCTCATTACGCAATAGTATCAAAAAATATGTGAAAAGGTTTATCCAAAATAAATTCTTATAAATGCTTGGGGAAATTTATCAAAGGAAAAAACTACACTTAAGAATCCATAGGGCCCTGATCTGCCCCAAAGTTCTCAATGTTTTTTTTTTGTCATTTTTTACCAGTTCCGTTACTGTTTTTTTTTTTTTTCAATTTTAAAAATTTGGATTAATCTGTGTGACCATGTACAGCGGAAAACAACAAGACCATCACCACCAACACTGTCACCCCTTTCAAGTTTCCCCTTGAAAATGCGTCGCCATGCGTTTGCTTACGTGGATTGGAACAAAGACATTACTTCCACCTCTGGATAAAGCCCAAGGGTTAAAAAGGTTTTTTTCTTTCTGCCCATTCGGTTTTTTGAAATGTCAAACGAGAGATTTCAAACATTTTTTCCAGTTTTTCACATTCTTTACATTAAAAATGCAATAATAAAACATCCCTTTTTCGGACTAAAAATTTTTGTGGAAATGTAATTCAGAACTCCAAATTTATAAAATTTTTTTAAAAAAAAATGTTTGTATGGCTTTTTTTAAAAATCCCACAAACACGAAAAAAAAATCCGAGGAATGAAGTACAGAGGGAAGAAATTTTTGGCATATGACCACTGTGGCCCCCCACACTTTTGGGCGTTTTTTCTTTGTTCATCATTTGTACATTCATGTCTTTCGTGGAATTTTCCTGTCTCTTGGATGTAATCGGTTTACCAGGGACCCTTGGGCTGGAACAATTAAAGGGCAAGTCAACACCATGAAACACTGCTCTGTCTATACACAGCCATCCACTGTTCAACACTGCCCGGGGTTTAGCATTGCTTAAAATCACGCCTTCCCGCTGACATGGGGCCAGAAGACGTTCTTCACTCTCCAAGCCAGGTAAGAAAAATTTTCCTGGGGTAAAAGATCAAAAAAAATGTTCTGGCTGAAAGGGGCATTCTCATAATCATTAAATTTATTGGAAGGGGCATCTTATTCCACATCTCAATGAAACCAGACAACCTTTTTTGGGCCCTATTTTAAGATAAATGAAATTTAAAAAATATATTAATAATAACAAATCCTATATATTTTCACTTTTAGGATTGATAAAATTTGTCCATATAAAAGTTTTTTGTGTTTTGCCTTAAAGTAAGTCAGTGAATTACAAAAAATAAAAACTTAAAAAGACACATACACAGGCTTACCTCAACAAGCTGTAAGTATCCATCAGCTAACCCACGGAAAGGATTACATTGATTTTATACACAGTGTTTCTTCAGACTTAGGAATTACTTGAAAGTAAAATATGTCGGTACTGCCCCTTTCAGTATTTATGTTGTTGTCACCATGTTTGTCATGAAAAAATGAACTTGCGCTGAAGTAAAAACAAATTACAAAAGCACATAAAGCAACTAATAAAGGGAAGGAATTCATTTGAATGGAGACTGATTTAGCTAGCAGCAAGTGTAGTTTCCCTTGGATTAAGTACCACAACTTGGTTAGAAAATCCCGAAGTTGCACTTTTAACTGGACCCATGAAAACTTATACTCTATAGTATATGTAGGATTCCATTTTCTCTTCGCAAATACATAGACAGACCTTTTACTTCACCAAAAAACCAAAACATGTTAAATGTTGATTACAAAATAGTTTTCTTACTGTGTCGAGATTGTCTGGATACACTTATAGACTTGATTCATTTATCAGTGTAAATTGAATGCATTGATATTAGGAACTGTATATTTACTGTAACATGATTAACAGAGGTCTTTATTAATTGTAAGATAAAATCATTGGGGCATTTGAGTTTATGAACCATATGAAACAAAGGTAACTCGTAAAAAATGTGTAAAGAATATTTGTGAAGTTAATATAAAAATTATTGGGGTGTTTGAGTTTATAAACTAAAAGTAACTCATCTGTAAAGACTAATTCTTAAGAAAATGTTCTTACCTTAAGTTTATAAATATATGTAATGTGTGTATGTTTAATTGAAGATAAACATTTTATTCTTGCAATTTTTAGGATTTCAGTGTTGGTGATGATGACTTCTGCTTTCAGGGACTCTGGGGCTGGTGTCAAAGCCCACAACCTGACAACATGCAGTGCTACACAGCTGCCTACCTACACCACAGATGATGTACCTGCAATGCTACACAGCTACCTACACCACAGATGATGTACCTGCCGTGCTACACAGCCTCCTACACCACAGCTGTACCTGCCGTGCTACACAGCCTCCTACACCACAGATGATGTACCTGCCGTGCTACACAGCTACCTACACCACAGATGATGTACCTGCCGTGCTACACAGCCTCCTACACCACAGATGATGTACCTGCCGTGCTACACAGCTACCTACACCACAGATGATGTACCTGCAATGCTACACAGCCTCCTACACCACAGATGATGTACCTGCCGTGCTACACAGCTCCCTACACCACAGATGATGTACCTGCCGTGCTACACAGCTACCTACACCACAGATGATGTACCTGCAGTGCTACACAGCTACCTACACCACAGATGATGTACCTGCCGTGCTACACAGCTACCTACACCACAGATGATGTACCTACAGTGCTACACACCTCCCTACACCACAGATGATGTACCTGCAGTGCTACACACCTCCCTACACCACAGATGATGTACCTGCAGTGCTACACACCTCCCTACACCACAGATGATGTACCTGCAGTGCTACACAGCTTCCTACACCACAGATGATGTACCTGCCTGAAGAACTAAGAAGCCTTTACACCAAGGTAAAGTTTTAGGTTAGAAAAAGTGTTAATCTAATTTTGAACTCAATTACCAAGTGCTGTGAAGCTATAGTAGTATTAATGAGGTTAAAAATAGGAGAGGGATTTTTTCTTTATCTCCTACTAGCAATGGTGATAAGTGTAATAGCAGTAGGAGTAAGAATAATATGCAGAAATTTATAATTGGGTTAAAAATTCCAAAAGGAATGGCCCTTAATTATATATGGGCTTTACTCCTGAGGTGTGTTGCAAACAGCCCACCTTTATCGTACCAAAGTGTTTAAGCAGAATGACGCCATCCTCCGTCACATAGAATTTGAGATATTGCTTATTTCAACCTTTTTCATATCCATTTTTTTAAATGGCAAGGGTGAGAAGAATGATGACATCAAGTGGCATATTTTTGTTTCCATAGATGAATCCTTATTCTTGTTAAATTAAAAGTGTATTAGCGCTTGTATTTGAAAATACTTCGTGTACTCTTTGAACAGCATCACTGATTCTGTAATTGAGTGTCCTTAGGCATTTTGTTTGAAAGTTTTGGTTATGTTAATGATTTTGCTTTAACTAATAACCTTCCTCTCCCTTTTCGAGTTGGGCAAGCAGTTCACAGGGGAGGGCATCCCTGGTTTTAAGGATAGTTTTCTGCAGTTTTAGGAAAGAAGTGGGTTTAAAATTTTTTTTTTACCAGAATCATACCAATTAATGGTGTTGCTACAAAAAAATAGATGTGTTCGTATGCTACAAAAAAATAGATGTGTTCGTATGTAAATGTTCGAAAACTAAACGTAATATTGGTATATTTGTGAGTAAGACTTTAAATTTTTTAAAAAGCACCATATTCAAATGCCCTCAGTGGATACTATAGCTGAGTGGTTAAAGCTGTTTAACTTCAATCCCATAGGTCTATGAAGCCCTGCATTTGAATCTTGGGAGGCGTCTGGTGAATTAGAGGTGGGGATTTCTATAAACTTACTGGTCAGCTTCAAGTGCAGACCTGCCAGTGCCGTAACTCTCTTATATACATGCAGATGATCAAAATATTGTGCATGTTTGAGATCCCATAATTCGTGTCAACATTTGGTGGGTTACAGAAGCAAAAACATAGCCAGCATACATCCCTGAAGTCAGATCAGGGCTACCTTCATGGTGAGCCAAGGTCACAGATGCAAAATCTGACCTTTGGTGAACCTCGGAGCTCCAGCTGAGGAATGAAAAGGCTATTTTAAGATCTTTAGAAGTTAGTATCTCGACAGTGAAATAATGCATTATCTTGACAGTGAAATGACAACGTATTTTGCAGGATGCTACCCTTTGCCTCTGTAAATCCTATTTTCAACCAGGAGAGCACACTACCAACCAACATTGTTCCTGACTGCAAGAGTTTCCAGCACCAGGCAAGAGCGGATCCTAAGAGACATCAAAGGTGGTGCTTTACCATCTGCATGTCAAAGTAGTAAAACATAATAATCATAATACATATGTACTGTACAAGTTTCATGTAAATGAGGCAAAATAGTAAAACATCACAATAAAATCGAAGGGTAGAAAACATAATTGGGATAAGTAGAAATGCCAAAAAGCTGGTAGATTGAGATTTTGTTGTTTGGTATTTTTCCATATGTATTTCAAATTAAAAATTTTTTTTCGTTCCGTTTTCCATATGTATTTCAATTTGTTTTTTTAATGAAGTAAGCTGGCACTTTCAATACTGCCTGCTATTAGTTGCCTATGGAAAAATGAATTAATATGCCATTGGCACAATTTTCATTTGAGGGAACTTTTACATTGTTTATAATAAATTTTGAGTTTGTTAGTGAATTGATCTATAAAGTGAACGTTTATTTTTTCTTGGCATTTTGAAAAGGTTCATGTGTCGTGTTTGGTTGTTAAGCTTTGAATTTGAAGTGGATCTTGATTTTTAGTGAATCGGATTAAATGATAAAGAAAATACTTCCATTTTTCTGCCCCTTCATGCATGCATAACTGGCAACGCTTTGTAATTTCTTTTTAGAATAAATTTTTTTTACAGCTATTGAAAATTGGTTAATGTGTTCCATAACCTATGTAATTATTGGGCTCTAAAGTGTCAGACTTGAATAGTAATTGAAAATAGATTATTGAACAGCCATTAATTTTGGCTGGAGTAGAAATTTGTGGTTAAAAAAGCCTAAAATTTTCATGTCATATACTAAAAAATATCCTGGCCATGCGTTGACTAAGCAGGACTGTTCATTGCGATTAGCAAATCTATGCTCAAGCCACACTAAGATATGCATTACAAAATCTGAGAGAGTAGTTTATAATGTGTCATGATTTGCCAGTGGTACACCATTACCATTCCTCCCTCCACTGTAGTATCTATGAAGAATGTCAATTTGATTTGATGGTAGCATAAATAAAATTATGAATTAGGAGTTTTATATTTCACAAAACATTAGTGTTGCATCATTCTCTTTAGCGTGTGTGTGTGTGTTTTCTTGTATTTAACATCTGTTCATTACAAGTGATATTAGACAGGGGTGGGGTGGGGGTGGGGGAAACTGATAGAAAGAATAAACATATGGAGAGAGTCATGTAACAGTTTGGTTTTAAACCATGAATGTAATGCGTAAAAATGTAAATAGGGTAAACAATATAAGTGAACTTTAAAGAAACGCAGGAACTAGGCTATGTACAAGATAACTAGAAATATCAAAAAGAATATTTTTATCTGAGAGAATTACAAATTTTCTTCAAAAGCATGTTTGTCTGAAAAAGGTTTGGGTAAGAAAACACAAAGATTCTGGCTATACTGTGTGTGTGTGTGTGTGTGTGTGTGTGTGTGTAAAAGGGGGTATCTGGGTGGGATGAAACAGATTGGAAGGAGAGGCTAAGAAAGGAGAGGGGTGTTTAAGAAAGCACTTTTAGAAAAGTGGGAATAGGAAAAAAGTGATCAGGGCGATACTTTTCTCTTACAGGGTTTATTTTGGGCTCTTTATAATGGATAAAACTTGGTTTAAAAATCTCAGTCCTAAACTTTTGATGAAAGCAAACCTGGAAATTTTTGGATGCTGAGGTCGATTGATAGGACTGGTGATTCTGAATTAGGTTTCACTATTTTGAGCTACGCACCGTTGTCTATAGCTATATGCCATGTCTGCGTGCTATTGTGTCCCCATGCATTCTAACATTCAGACCAACCAACCGACAGACAACCCTTGCCTGTTAACTTTTAATACTAACCCTAACACTAACCACAACCCTAACCCTGGCCCCACATGTGGACACAAAAAGCAAGTGAACATGGTATATGGTGGTGACACAATGGCTAGTCGTTTTTTCTTTGGCGTTGGTTGGAGAAAGGGTGCTAAATTCATAGGAAAATGTTTGAAATGTTGAGACCCTGGTTTGTCAGAAACTAAAAAAGATTCATAATTCGTTCTAGGCAATACATTGAAAGCATATCAAGTTTTCAGAGGTAATGTAGAACGTAAAGGCGGTCATCTGGGCTGATATATTGAAAGCATATCAAGTTTTCAGAGGTAATGTAGAACGTAAAGGCGGTCATCTGGGCTGATATATTGAAAGCATAAAGTTTTCAGAGGTAATGTAGAACATAAAGGCGGTTTATCTGGGCTGATATATTGAAAGCATATCAAGTTTTCAGAGGTAATGTAGAACGAAAAGGCGGTCATCTGGGCTGATATATTGAAAGCATATCAAGTTTTCAGAGGTAATGTAGAACATAAAGGCGGTTTATCTGGGCTGATATATTGAAAGCATATCAAGTTTTCAGAGGTAATGTAGAACGAAAAGGCGGTCATCTGGGCTGATATATTGAAAGCATATCAAGTTTCAGAGGAGTTACTTGATGGGTGATAAGGTCATTGCAATCTCAAAATGGATTAAAGATAGAAACTAAAGTAATTATGCACTCTATGAAAGACAATATAGAAGGCGTTTGTGTTTGTTTGTATGTTTTTGTGTGTGGTTTTTTTTTTAGCTAGCCAGAGTTAAGATGAAAATACAGTTTCCATATAAACTCCATAATGTGTACCGGAAGTGTAACTTTTTAAAAAGTATATAAAACGGTGAACATTGATAAAAGCTATGATCCATGGGAAGTAATTATTTTAGACATTCTACACAAAAAGGCGCTAAATACTTGAAAGTATACTTATTTTCAATAGTAGCAGCCAAAAATGTTGCGTGAAATAAAGCCAGAAACTCGGTTGTGAAATTCCCTTGATAAAATGTTTTATAAAGTGCCAGAAATTCAAGATATGAAATGTAAATGGTTCTAGATTTGATTGATCCATAGAAACTAGTAACAAATGTTGTCTTGAAAGAAGACATTTGCTAAAGATAGAAATTACCATTTTTGCTATTATGATTCAATTGATCACTTGTTAGGAGATTTGAACATTATATAATAAAAGTCTTTCAGACCTAGAAATATGGAATGAAAATGAAATAATGGAATGGTATACCACAGGCATTTATCACCATTGTATGATGTATTGTGCAACCAGCACAGAAGTTGTGGGCTGTGTGTGTGTGTTGGGGGGGGGGGAATGTTAAGTGGAAAATAGCTGTTACTGAAATGACATGAACTTGAGTTTTCTGTGTGTGTATTGTTGAGAGAAATATAAGTTGCTGGATTTGAGCTGTAACCAACATTGACTTCCAAAAGAAAATAACTAATTTTGGGAGGATAGAGGTTACCCCCCCCCCCCCCCCCTAAAAACCCAGAAAAAACCCAACAACCCACCCCCACCCTGAGGAACTAAAGAAAAACTGAACAATGTGAAAATGTTTATTTTTAGAAAAAAAAGATAAAGATAGAAGAAGAAATAAGTGGCAAAAATGAAGGTTGGAGGCCCCACCAAATTGGTTATTAGCAAGACTATAGACTACATTTCAGATGTATGTGTTCTACAATTCCAGTGTAGCAAATGTTGTGAAATAATGCATTCTAGCAGACCATTGTGATAATTCAGTGTGGCGCAGGTTGTGTGGCTTATTTTTGTTCAGCTTTGTTGTCTTGCTTTTACTTTTGTGCTCTTAGGAAACCTACGTTGTGTAAAACTAAACAAAAAGATGGTTTAATGGTTGTAAACTGTTTACAAGTTGTCGTAAGGAACACTTGGTTGTATTAGTGTTTTCCTTTTTGCTTCATATCGCATTCTTCAAGTAGAAGAAAAATGTATATTTCAGCCAGGAATGTAGGTGGACACCGTGTCTCGTATTCAAAGCAATTGTCTGGACCCTTTTCTCTTCTTTTTGATCACATCCTTGACATTTTTTGAAACGTTATAGTTTTCCTGGACCTAATGACCAAAAGCTGATGTTCCTTTTATTCTTGCTTAATATATTCAGCTTGACATACTAAGCACAAAGTGAATCATTTTACTGCTGATGTCCCTTTTCTTTTCATCGTAAATGGAATAATTTCACTGTTGTCAGTTGCTGTTTTATCCACTGTACATGTAGATAGTTATTCCACCTTAGCCCAACATGATTTAAAAAAAGTTTGAAATGACTTTGATGGTTTTGCTCATGAAGCATATGCATGTCATGGGCTGATCTGTTCCCCAGCGGTAAGGGACATAAGTTTGTGTTGTGTGGTTTCTCTTCCACCATTGGGTGGCTTGACTTCACATTTTTGTCCTGCATAAACAGCAAGCATACATTTTTGTATATCGCATTTTCTTAAATTTGTACACGATGCTTTAAAAAATTATTTAATATTTTTTTTATATTAGCATTTGATGTTTCAATATTTATCAGCTGTATTTGGGCAGTTGTAGAATAGGTTTACTTGCATGTAACCGTTCCAAGCAAAAGCCCACATTTTGGTTTTACCTGTAAGTGAAGGAAAGTTTATGTGTGTAGCTTGTTTCCTGTATCATTTCTTAATAATAATAATAATAATAATAAATGGAATTTATATAGCGCTGAATCTTGTGATAAACAAATTGAAGCGCTTGCACTCAAATCATTTACATGCGTGCAATTCTCCTTAAACATAATGAACAACAGATTTCAAATCCATGCACACGTACGCACGCACGCACACGCACACACACACGAACACAATGTCCATGAAGGACATGGATTAAATCATGTTTTTTATTCTGTATGTGAAATTCTAGACAGTGGTTTTGCATGGTATCTGGTAGACTTCAGTTATGCCGTTAATGCCATGTACCTGCCCCTTCTACCTATTTTTTAAATTTAATTTTAGGGTCTGAAATGGTTTTGTGTGCACCATTCTAGAATGTATTGCATTGGAAGCTGCTTTACAATTGATTTTACTTCCACGACAGACTGTATTGGAAACCCCCATCTACCTGTAGAATTTTCAGTTTTTTTGCTGTTGAGTTGTGGTGTTGCACTTCATTTCAACGCCCCAGCTGTTTTGCCCCAAACTTGGCTTGTTCTAGGATCTTGACTACAATTGTACAAAGGTGTGGAGAAACTTTTTACAACCCAAATTGATTACTAAGAGACGATAATCCAAGGTTACCCCTCTGAATAATTGGAGAAAATATTGCATGTTCCAAAATATTGCATGATGAAGAAAGATGTTTCCTGTAGCCAGAATTGCTTCCATTTTTATATCATTTCATAAGAGCCCTGTACAAAGTTGATATAGCTTTATCATACATATGGTGAGCACACACCACTGGCACTTGACTGTCCAACTTTCTTTCCTAAGAAAAATACAAGAGTTGCACAACTCCCTCATTAAAACTTACAAGCTGATACTTTGGGTTTACTGTACAGGGTGTCTGTGCTTTCTGGCTATAAAATCAGTAATCGAGAGGTTACGCACCTGCCTAAGAAAGTGCAAAGTCTGGGTCGGAGGTATGCAGTGGTTTGATCCCCGTTAGGGCCCAAACTTTCGACTCATCCATTAGACCATGAGTGGTGGTCTGGGTGCTAGTTTTTCAGATGAGACAGATCCCGTGTTTTACACATAATTATTTAGCGCATGTAAAATTAAAACCCATGGCAAAGTTGTCCCTGGCAAAAAAATGTAGAAAAAAAAACCTGACAGGGAAACGGTTAGAGAGAAAAAGAAAAAAATAATGGGTGGCGCTGCTTTTGTGGCGACGTGCTCTCCCCGGGAGAGCAGTCTGAATTTCATGCAGAGAAATATGCAGTGACTTAAAAAGTGGTATAACTAACTAAAATGATAACACGGCTGGAATTAGGTTTTTTGTCACTTTCGTGTTTTAAAAGCAAATAGGAATGATCACGTCAGTGTGGAAAGATATTTCACAGGTTGGTGTGATAATTCAAAAGTGAACGAAAGTCAGTTGGTCGGTCATTGTGTCACTGCTGGTCAGAGCATTGGGAAAAGCCTACCTCCCCCTTCAGCCAAAAAAGAGGCTGGAGTTAGGGTTGGGTAGCCGGCTCGCAGCTGAAATAAAACGATAAAAGGGAATCTAAACAGTGATTTAAAAATGCATTGTCACACCTTGATGAAAAGTTATGCAAATGAGGGCAAGAATCGTTATGATGAATAAAATCAATTTTACCAATCTTTGTTCAGAGTTGCATTCATGACTGACTGTGCATATACAAGTGTCGGGCATGTGCACAAGATATCGGATGCATATACACCTTTTATCTGTACCCTCTCTTTCTGTCTGCCTCTCTTGCTCTGTGTCAGTCTTGTGTCGCACTCTCACCCTTCCCTTAATTCAAATGTACTCAGCCCATCAAATACTATATGCAAACAGCTTGCTGACCCATTCATATGTATTCAAATACCTGTCATAAATAAACATGCATGCACAAGATATGTACCCTTTAGTACACTAGAGTATTCCTTGCATAATATAAATTTATGTTTCCCAAACCTGAGGTGATGCAAAATCACTTTAAAATGTATCCTCGGATCTATGGAAACGAGGCCTCCGCAAGTGTTGATGTTGCTATCATTCATATCTGGTTTAGTGCTGAGATGCACATCAGTTAATTAAAAAAACTGCCTGGGAATGATGATATACCATGCATTTTGGAAACTAAATCAGCAGGAGTAGTTTACACTGTAAAGTTGCCAAGTAAAAACACTTGAATCATCCCATGAAGAGCAATTACAATACTGACGGGCACAATTGATACGTATCGTAATCTCGAAAGACAGAAGCTACATGCATGCACCAGTTATAGAATGTTTTTAAAAGCACTTTCAGGCTTTATACCACAAACGCATCTTGGCGGACAAGATGTTCTGAATTATGCCCATGATGTGCCGTTTCCTTTCAGACTTAAGTTAACACTGATTCTCTGTAAGTGGAAGCTTTTAGAGTAACTAAGGTCATTAAAAGGCAGAACCCTTTAATATATATATATATATATATATATATATATATATATATATATATATATATATGATGTGGGAAGTGAAATGCAGATGCTTGGGTTCATTAATACATATTTTGGCAATAATTTAACTTAAATTTAACATTAATTTATTTTGTGTAAAGTATGACCGTGAGAATGTAATAGTTTTAATTTCCAATTGATTTGCAATTGTACAGGTTCCACTTTTAGCATAGTGTTCAATTGTTCTTTTTTTGGTTCTATTTGCGTTTCCTTGCCAAGTTTTTGCAACATATTGTTTGGAATCAGAATTTAGACATACACAAAATCTTTAATTACCAACACTTATCTCTTTGCTTTCAAGCCCTCATTTCATCACTTCTACTCCACCTCTCTAATATCACTTTAAGTGAACAGACGTAAAAGCGAAGACACATACACACATATTTTGAGCCTCCACACCCTTATGGAAATATGATGTTAGAAACAGCATTTGTTTAAACTGAAAATCAACTTGATAAATCTACAATAGCATGTTTGTCATTTGCACTTGGTAGTAAAGCTTAGGCACTTAAGGTGTATGAAAGTCACAAGTTTTATTATTGATGAAATCATTTCTGTAACTGATTTAGCTGGCAGAGAAAATTGATAGCTGTTGGCACAACAGACTTTGAAGATTTTGTGTGTGTGTGTGTGTGTGTGTGTGTGTATAAAAAACCCCATAAAGATAGCTGTATTCCAGGAGGTGATATCAAATTATCTGTAGTTCATTAAGCAAGACATTTTTTGACATTTCTCACACGTTAATAAGAGAAGTATGTTTTATAAAGTTTTCAAGAAAAAGAAAAGAACTGGCACTATGGAACTATTGATTAGAATAAATGTAAATATTTGAAATAATGTTTTCCCTATTCCGTTAAGCATTACCAGAGTCATATTTACTATTATTTGATAAAAAAACCCCCCACCACATCAAACTTTAGTCCTGCCCATTGAATATACAGCAATTAATGTTCTTAGCCTAAATGAGGGAGTGATGCATGTATGCTGAATCAGATGAAAACTCTGTTCTTTTCCATTCATGTTTATTATTGGTAGCCCGGCCAACCACGGGGATTTTACTTAGGCTGATGCTGCATCACGCATGAGCAAAACTGAAGACACATTCAAAACCAACATTTGACAACAAAAACATTTGAAATCTGTTCAAACTAAAAGGTCAATAATTTCTTCAAATCGAAGTGGTAAAATTTGATGAAACGCAATGTTTTATTGAAGGGTTGCAAACACACACACACACGCCACGCACGCATGCGCGCAAACACACACACACTTACGGGATAGCCTAGTGGGGACAGGATAGCCTAGTGGTTAGAACATTGCGCTCGCAATCTGACGGGTTCGATTCCAGTTCAAGGGGATATTTTCCCCTGGAGTCAACATCAGTGCAGACTCCACTGTCCCCAAAGTCCTTCGGATGAGACTATAAACCGAGGCCTCATGTGCGAACGCATGCAGAACATCTTGCGCACACGTTAAATCCTGTTCCGCTTTTCGTAAGAGTAGGCCATTGTGTGCCGGTGGGAACAGATGACAGAATTGACAAAACCGCATACACACGGGGACTGGATGTAAAAAAGCACACAGATGCTTATTCCATTATCCTCGATATAAAAGAATAAAAAACAACACACCCACACCCACACACACACACACACTCGCTCACACTGTTATGTACACGTGTAAGTATGACCGGCTAAGAGTGCAGCATAACGCATGCAGTTGGTATGGGCCTTTCACCCATCCTCTTCCCCCTCCTTCCCCCTGTCGAATTCCACTAGCCACAGCCTAGGCGTGTTACCTGCTTACATACCTACCTACCTATCTACCTACCTGAGAGGGTAGACTTCTGCCGCCTGGTGACTCATCTAATAGGCCTAGCCTAAGCAAAGAGCAGCCTGGCATCCCCTAACCATCCAATCAAACCCAGACACGTGGTCAGCTGGTCAAGCCTTACAAAAACTAGGAAAGAAGTGGGCACTGGACAGTCTGCCTCAGCCCCAGAGAGCAGTCAGCCCCAGACAGTAGTCAGCTCCGCAGACAAACCCAGCAGAGAGAACCAGCCTAGGAAGCAAGACTAAAAGACGAGGAAACCGAAGATAGAAGAACTGGACAGCGAGTAGAGATTGGAGTGGGGCTAACCTTAACCAACAATGGAATCTGTTTGGGCTGCATACAGATAGGGTGTAGCGGGTGTGTCTCTGTGTTTCTGCCTCGTCTTTACACTCCCTTTATCCTTTGGGTGTGCCTGTCTTTGGTATGACTTGATAACATTGTCTGATTCCGCTGTCTGCTCTGTTCTCTGTCTTCCACTGTCTGTCTTTATCCTGTGGAGCAAAGGAAGCTACATCCTCATCACTGGACAGGTCATGACATCAGGGCCTGGCATTCTTCAGCCAGTTGCTTTGTCACAGGACAGACGAGAGGTTTGAACCAGAGACAGAGAGAAGCCCTCTCTAAACATGTCGCCCGCCCCACGCGATGTCAGCCTCCCAGTTGTCAAGTAGCAGATGCTTTGACTGTGTTGGTGATTCAAACAGTGCTTGTGATTTTAAGGAGAATGGTGAATTTATCTGTAAAATAATAAAGTATTTGAACTGAACTGAAATGTAATAACAACATCACCAATGTAGATAAAATAAACCAAACCAACAAAACAAACATCAAACGAAAAAAGCGCCCCAACCCCTACTTCTTTCAGATTTGAGCAGATCGCAAGAAAAAACATTCTGACCATTTAAGTATTTCTTTTTTTATCAGCAGAATATATTTGCACAGGAAACTGGGTTTTGGTTAAATATGTACATTAAAACAGTCATATTTGATATGTTTTGCGTAACTGCATGCATACACTTTCCTCTTCATGTGGGTCAGTCTGCAAAAAACGGAATAAATCTTAATATTATCATTGTTATACCCCTTCCTCCCTATTATGCAGGGTAGGCGAGGCAACATCAATTCTTTAATTTCGAGGATGATATAAGCATTTGTGTAATTTTTTAATATGCAGTTCCTGCTCTTATCAGGCATTATATCATGACAAAAAGATTCCAATCAAGTAAGTAAACCACATAAAATCATAAACTTATAACAAATAAGAAGATGAAGTTAACCACAGTATGCATTATGAACAAAACGAAATAATTTTTTTGAAAAAGTAGCAACAGCGGTAACGCCACAAGAAATACCCAAAAATTAACAATAAAATGACACATACATATGACTATATAATGACATCTGATGTCACATCACAAGGTAAGGTACATAACCCCTCTCCACTGCCCTCAGGCTCAAATTTTCTGTACTACCTCCCTTGAATACGGCGATAAGCCCGTTTCTCCAAAACGAAGATAAAAAACGTTTTTCCTTGTTCGTTTTTCTATTATGTTATTTTCTTTTATTATAAAACATGTTCGTTTACAAACAAATCTAAATGAAACAAAATCATACAAATACAAAAGCTTCAAGTGAAGCTAGTCCAAACGAAATAAATCCACAGATATAGTCAAGGGACTCTACACAGGCGTTTACTATATTTTTATACACAGAGTTGTTTCCCGTAGATTGCAAACCCCACATGATCAGTGCCTCCATTAATTTTCGTAATCTGTCGAAAGATGGACTTTGTCCAGTGCTGAGGCATTTTTCTTTCTTTGTGGATAGTGTTTAGACTTACACATGATATAAACTAATTCCCAAGATCTGTGGAACGATACTTAGGTGTGGAATCTCATTTTTCTCACAAACAACAACAACAACAATAATAATAATAATAATGTATGGAATTTGTATAGCGCCAAATCTTGTAAAGCAACAAATCAAAGCGCTCAGATGACATTTAAAAAAATTATTATTTTTATTTATGCGTGTGTACTGTTCCCACCGGCACACAATGGCCTACTCTTTCGAAAAGTGGAACAGGATTTAACGTGTGCGCAAGATGTTCTGCGTGCGTTCGCACACGGGGCCTCGGTTTATAGTCTCATCCGAAGGACTTGAGCACTATGTTTTGTTCCTGATTTGTGATAAATTAAAAAAAATAATATGGGAAAAGAAATGTTGGAACATTGTATAAGTAAAGATACATAATTTTCTCATGAAATAATATAAGTTGTATGGTTTTATCCCTTTGTGAAGATATATTACATTGTTAAATATAGGGAGGGGCCTATGATCCAAACCACTCATTACAGCAGAATGAACAGGTCAGTATAGCTGAGTCTTCATGGAGTTAAAGCCACCACAAAGTTGTTTTTCTGCTTTCTTTATTCATTCATTTATTTTATTCTTTTAGTTCGAGGATAATGGAATAAGCACTCATGTGCTTCTCTCTCTCTCTCTCTCTCTCTCTCTCTCTCTCTCTCTCTCTCTTGATTCGGGTTTTTGCCCACTCTGTGGCATTGTCAATTTCTTCTACGCCAACTATGTATTATGGCCTAAGACCGAGATGCATTAAATTTCTGAGTTCTGAGTTCTGAGTCTCTCTCTCTCTCTCTCTCTCTCTCTCTCTCTCTCTCTCTCTCTCTCTCTCTCTCTCTCTCTAACAACCTGTCCCCGTGTGCGCATGCAGTTTTGTACATGTTGTCATCCCTTCCCACCAGCACAAATGGCCTACTCTTCCGAAAGGCAGAAGCAGGTATTAACGTGTCTGTGCGCAAAGACGTTCCTGCGTGTGTTCGCACAGGGGATCTCGGTCTGTAGTCTCGTATTACAGTCCCAGCAGAATTATCCGATGTAGGCACTGTATCAATCAGTCTCCACCATCAAGCAGGTCTCCCCAACTACCACCCAGCATCCTCCATCCTCTTGTCTTCAGCCTCTCTCCTATGAAGATCAATATGGAAGCCTGATAGCTGTTGTGCCGGAACAATAGCTCGTTTCTTCCAAACTAAGGGAGTGATTTCCCTCAGGCGCAAGTCAATCTAACTTGTATGTAATCGTGCTGATCTTGAGTAAAGAGAAAAAACCCCGCTATACAGACCACACACTCTGGAACGCATCACAGAAAATACTGTGAACAGAAAACGGACGCGAAAAGATTTACATCTACGCATATGCGCGGGTACACACACACGCACACGTACACGCACACACACACACGTGCGCTAACACGAGCGTGTGTGTGTGTGTGTGTGTGGTGTGTGTGTGTGTGTGTGTGTGTGTGTGTGTGTGTGTTGTGGTTTTTTTTGTGAAGTTATTTTTTGGAGTCACCTTAGTTGACAAGTGACAATCGTGGTGGGTGAGAATACTTTGAACTGCTTTTGATATTTGAACAGTTGGGGAACAGTTTTTTTTCCTCCGATGAACATATTAACATTGTTTTGTATATTGCTTGCTTGATATATTTTTTCCATTGATATCTTTTATAGTTCTTTATTGATTTTTTGTTGTTGATTCAGTGTGTGCTCAATTCATTTCGTTCCCTCTAAAGAAACATGCTCTCTCTCTCTCTCTCTCTCTCTCTCTCTCTCTCTCTCTCTCTCTCTCTCTCTCTCTCTCTCTCTCTCTCTCTCTCTCTCTCTCTCTCTCTCTCTCGGGTGCCTATGGCATTGAAATGATGAAATGATTGAACAATGTATAATGGATCTGAATGAAATGTATGATGATTTTCATATTTTGTTGAATGGTGATATGAATGCAAGAACTGCTTCTGAAAACATGTGTTTCTATGGGGATGGAACTGATTTTGAAGACATTTCTGTAAAAAATGACTGCTTTTCAAGGAAGTCTCAAGATAGTCAAACCAACAATTTTGGTGCACAATTGATTGAGTTATGCAATAGCTTTGAATGTATTATTCTAAATGGTTTGAATGAACTGAGATTAGATGACAGTTGTACTTTTATTGCCTCTTCTGGAGCAAGTACAGTAGATTACTTCATAGTTTCTTGTGATTTGTTATTATTCATGAATTGTACATCGCTTGATGTTGAAAGCTTAACAGATTCTGATCACTTACCAGTTATCTTACAAGTAGAAAATAAACAAAATGTTAATGAAGATTTAGGGATAAGAAATTTAAACACAGGTATGACATATGAGAAATTCATTTGGAAAGAAGAAAAAGAAAGTGAGTTTATGGAGGTGTTGCAAAGCAGTATATCAAAGTTTAGAGTTCAGAGTTTTCTCTCTCAAAACAAACAACTTTCATCAATGAGTTATGTGAGGTTCTGCCTGATTGGCTGGTAAAGCTTTAGCAGAAATATATTTTTGTCCTTTGTTTCTCGCCCTGCTAAAAATTATAATAATCATAGTTTACAATGAAGGAGTGTTTGTTGCAGCTGTTTAAACCACGATATGGAATCCATATCATGATGATTTTTGGGGCAGTTGTGAATTGTTTTTACTTATTGGTTAATACGTGTTTGTGCCCAGTCCTCTTCCCACTGTCCCCTTGTGAATGGGTTAATAAGCTTACCACAATAAACCAGTGTGTGTGTGTGTGTGTGTGTGTGTGTGTGTGTGTGTGTGTGTGTGTGTGTGTGTGTGAGTGAGTGTGTGTGTGTGTGTGTGTGTGTGTGTGTGTGAGTGAGTGTGTGTGAGTGTGTGTGTGTGTGTGTGTGTGTGTGTGTGAGTGTGTGTGTGTGAGTGTGTGTGTGAGTGTGTGTGTGTGTGAGTGTGTGTGTGTGAGTGTGTGTGTGTGTGTGTGTGTGTGTGAGTGTGTGTGTGTGTGTGTGTGTGTGTGTGTGTGTGAGTGTCTCTCTCTCTCTCTCTGTGCAAATACATGTCTCAAAGAGTATACCAACTGACTAAAATCAAACATTTTCTTGACTTTCATTCAAGAAAACTATTCTTTCAAGCTTATATACACTCCTCAATAGATTATGCTTCAACCCTGTGGGATTCTGCTAGCGCAAACACTATGAAACCATTATTAAGTCTGTATAAACGCGCTCTTAAACTGGTTCTTCTGAAGAAGACTACCTTACTAGAAGTGGATTATACTCAGTTAAATATTCTTCCCCTACACCAAAGACTAAGATTTAACAAAGGCATCATGATGTTTAAGATAATGACAGGAACTTTTCCCTCATCCTTAAAAGACAAGTTCCCAATGAATCATTCCAGAAATACTGAAAAGCCATGTGTCCCAATCCCAAGAATAGATTTGTTCAAATCTAGCTTACTTTTACTCAGGCCCTGTGCTGGGGAAACTCCATTCCTGACTCATTTAGACAACACCAATCATTAACAATCTTCAAAAGTCATTTTTTCATCCACTTGATGCTCAAAAAAAAAATCCACAATTGATCTGTTGGTAACAAAAGTAAATAAAATCCTCCCTGCATTATCCCAAATTATCCCCTTCCTCTCTCTCTCTCTCTCTCTCTCTCTCTCTCTCCTCTCTCTCTCTCTCTCTCTCTCCCTCACCCCCCCCCCTCTCTCTCGGGTTTAAGTGTGAGTGTTTTCCCTTGTATATCGCTATTGTGTTATTGAAAAATGACTTCTAAAAATGAATTTTCCACTATCCTACTTCTTTATAATGACTCTAGGACCGCGATCTTAACATGTACAATGTAAATCACAGTGAGTTCTAATGGTGATAGTGTTGAAAAATTGAAAACTAAATTCATTATCATAGGATTTAAAATGCACTGTGAAACTCTCCCCTTCTCTCTCCCTCTCTCTCTCTCTCTCTCTCTCTCTCTCTCTCTCCATCTCTCTCCCCTCTCTCTCTCTCTCTCTCTCGCCTCTCCTTTTATTATTTGCTTATAGATTTAATCGTCGTATTTAAAATTTAGTATCCCTTTGAATGCTTTATTCAGAATTTAATATTTCATTTTCTACTCCCTAAATTGACTGTATTTGAGATTCAGTGAATGTTTTATTTTGATATCTTGTTTTGAGCGTACCAGTTATGTATAGCTAATTCCAAAATCAGATGTCCTTCTCTATGACTATACATGATATAAATAAAGATTTTTATGTTGACATTGATGCATGTGTGAGGGGCGTGCGCGCGCGCGCGTGTGGGTATGTGGGGTGTGTGTGTGCGTGCGTGCGTGCGTGCGTGCGTGCGTGTGTGTGTGTACGTGTGCATGGGGATGCAAATGCTTCTACAAAAATTTGTTTAATGTAGTTTACTATTGCTGTTGCCTCCCATAAAAGCACAAAGAACTTTTGCCGTTTCTTTCTTTTAAAGCCAAAATGAAACTATTTACGTGGTTTGTTCTCCTTTATTTTATGGGTGGTTTTGCTTTGTTTGGTTCTGTTTTTGGGTTTTGGGGTTTGGATTGTTGTTGCTTTTTGAGGGACTATTTGGTTGTTCCCCCTCCCCTTGTTGTTGCCGTTTTTGTTTTGCTCTTGATTCTTGCTATTTTTTTCCGGGTTTTTTCTGTGTTTTCTGCTCTGCTTCTTCTTTCTTGTTGCTACTTTTTTTTTTCTCTCTCTTCGGTGATTTTTGTGGGGATTTTTTTTTGTGTGTAGATATTTTTCCGTAAGCTGTGTAAGTGTATTGCTATGGGCTTTTATTTTATTTTATTATCATATATAAACCTTAAGGGTGAGGACTGGATGTAAAAAGCACATGGTGCTTATTCATTATCCTCGAAATGAAAGAATTTGTCATTGTCTCCTCTCTCTCTCTGTATAATTGTGAATGTTTTTAAATTTTATATGGGTATTGTGTTTTTGAAAAATGACTTTTAGGTGGTTTGTTCTCCTTTAATTTTATGGAGGTTCTGCTTTGTTTGGTTCTGTTTTGGTTTGGGGTTTGTTGTTGTTTTTTGTTGTTGTTGTTGTTGAGGGGGAACTACTGGTGTCACCTCTCCCCTTGTTGTTGTTGCCGCTTTTGTTTTGCTCTGGTTCTTGCTATTTTTTCGGTGTTTCTGTGTTTTCGTTTTGCTTTTTTCCTTTACTTTTAGTACTTTTTTTTTTCTTTCTCTTCAGTGATTTTTTGTGTAGATTTTCCCCCCGTACACTGTGTAAGGTATTGCTATAAGCTTTTATTTTAATTTTATTATCATATATATCCTTAAGGGCGGGGACTGATGTAAAAAAAAGCACATGGGGGCTTATTCTTATCCTCGAAATAAAAATTTGTCATTGTCATTGTCATTGTCTCTTTTCTCTCTCTCTCTCTCCTCTCTCTCTCTCCTCTCTCGTCTCCTCTCTTCTCTCTCTCTCCTCTCTCTCTCTCTTCAGGGTAGCCGGAATCTGACATCGGGGATACAGTTGGGAATTGAATCTACCAATTTTGCCAGGTCAGACAGGAGGTATTTCCCTCTTCTTTCCGCGACGTGCACAAGTCCGTTAAGCACACGGGTCCAACTGGTTTGGATTCTCCACCGAGAGGTTTGACGTTCAGTTCGATTTTCCCGTTGAACTGGGAAGAAAGGGCAAGGCTGGGAATCGAACGCTGAGCCACACAGTTTATTTGTTTTAGTCAGGTGAATGTTTAATCTGTCCTGCCATCTTCCTTCTTGAAAACTTTGATTATATTTGTTTGTTCACGGTTTGTTGTTCGGTACAAGCATGAGTGTTCTATAATGATCAGGTAATAAAGGATATTTCAAACATCAGATTGCACATTCTGTCATGATTTCTCCTCAAAACACTAACGGCATTTAATAATAATAATAATAATAATAATGATAAACGGAATTTATAAAGCGCTATATCTTGTAAAAAACAGAAACAAAAAACCCCAAAAGCGCTTAAGAAAATAAACTAACACTGTCATAGACGTTCTACAGTATGCGACCGCATTCACACCTTCAGCAGATTTTAATGTGCAAATCCGTTCACGGAAGAGATGTTCAGTTATATAACATGCAGAATCAGAGGTTAACTTAATTGTAATGTGTTCTAGACACACATACCTGCGTGGCCATTCTTCACTCTTGCATCGTCCATGTCGAGATTCTGACAGCAAAAAGTCTATCTGTAGAGGAGAATTGAAGACTGGCAGAAGAATTAAAACACAAAATGTGTGAGGGTTTAGATCTGAGAAATAGGTTCAGGATTATTATTTGTTTCGTCTTTGCCCTTCGCGCAGACGACCGACGCTTAGAGTTCCTTCCCCTGATAGAAACACTGTCGCCTCTTAAAACGACTAAATTTCATAACAGTTCGTCACGTGACACTTTAGGTTCCCTCCCCTGGCAAAGAAACCGTTGCCTTCTTTGCTACTACTAAAATTCATAAAGGCTGCTAATTCAGGGGAGTTAATTAAACAAACCCGGAAAATAAATATTCAACAAAGACTTCTTCTGTGCCTAAAGTTGCACAAATTGTATCTTTAAAATCGCCAAAAATTATTATACTGATACTAGGTACCCTCAGTTTATTTTTTTGAAAAATCAAAACATCCATACCTATTGAATTATTATTCTAAACTACTCATTATTATACTCATATATGTACACAAACGGGAGAACAGGCAAATGCTAACGTAGGGAGGATTGCATATTTGGCTGTGAGCTCGCACACGCTCTCAGGCACACAGCCACCCCACTGAATCATGCTTAACCCTCGCTTATTGAGCTCTCCAGTCCCTACACTCTATTTCACATAAAAGTTCAAGTGCCCGGCTCAACCAGGAGCCGAAAATCAGTCAGATCAGGCTAAAAGCACGATCCTTACTCAACGACATATCAAATGCTGCCATTGAAAGTTTTCACCTTGTAGTTTTTCTGTTTGTTAAAAAAAGAAAAGAATCCTTGGTAAATCGTTTTTGTATTTAAGAATAAATTAAAACTGTTTACCTGCACTTGAAACTGTTTACCTCTACTACTTAAAAAAAATCATAATGTATGGCATTTATATAGTGCTGAGGCTTGTAAAGTAAACAACTCGAAGCGCTGACATTCAAATCATTTACACGCATGTATTTTTTGATCACAAGAACCCCCCAAAAAGTTGAGATAATAATAATTATCACGCAACAAAGGCCAGTGAACCATAATGTTGAATGGTGTGGGAAATAATGAGAAAAAAAGTGAGAACCACATGGGGTTGGGGGGTGGGGTGTGGCGGGCACTAAGGACAGGTTTAACTTGACAGATTTCGTATAGACCCAAACAACTAAAACCTATAAAATTCAACAGTAGAAGTAATCGTTTTTAAATGAAAGACGGCCATTTTCAGACTTTAGGTGATGACCATGATTTTCTTTCTGAGACTTTGGATCACCTAAAAATAATCTTTAAAAAAAAATCTTGGAAAATTCACACACCCTGTGTATCTTTTATTCTGCCTTTATTCCCTATACATTTATGCGCATTAAGTAGCAGATTTTCTGATTCGCATGGCAAAACTAACATATGTTACATTGTGAGCTTGACTTACCCCTGCATTGCAGTCGTTCATGTTCTGTTCAACAGGCTTGTAAACAGAAAGGTCGCCTGTATTTTTCCCTGTTCTGAATTCTCCGCTACGCTTTCATATTGTTGTCCACCTCTCTTGCTCTCTGCTCAATAGGATAGTCAATGAAAATTCCTACATTTAATTCATGTTGCTTATACCGCTGTCGACCATAGAAGCCTTATGAAATAAAAAAAAAAGTAAAACTTAAGTTACGATATTATCACTGAAGTTTTTCTTTCCCTGTTACTTTGGCAAAAGGTTTAATTTTTTTCTTTCCTTGTCTTCCTTCGTTATTTAGCTAATTTTTTTGTTGTTGTTGCTGAAGACAAAGGGTCTAATTTTTTTTTATTCATTGCTTAGGCAATGTGTTTAGTAAAGGGTTTATTTTTCTTCAGTGTTTTTTTTTTACAGGCAATGTTATATTTTTCTTTCTTTACACAGACAAGGTTCATTTTTCGTTCATAATTGCGACAAAGTTTTTTTCTCTCTCGAGTTTTAAAAAAATAGTTTGATCTTTCTTTCTTTATTTCCCCCCCCCCCCTTTTTTTTTTAATAGGCAAAAGGGTTTAATATTTGGTCAGTACCTAGGTAAAGAGTTTATTTTTCTTCCATTTGACTACGAGCATGCTTTTTCTTTTTTTTGTGGACCAAAGTTTATCATTTTTTCTTTCCTTAAGTAGAAAAAGGTTTATTTTTCTTTTGTTATTTAGATAAAGGTGGTTTTTTGTTGTTGTTATCTAGACAACGATTTTTTAATTTAGACAAACATTTGATTGTTTTGTGGTATTTAGAGCAAGGGTTTCATTTTCTTTTGTTCTTTAGACAAATTTTTTGTTTTTGTTGCTAAATGACAAAGTTTTTTGTGATTTAGACAAATATTTTATTTTTGTTGTTATTGAGACAAACATTCTAATGTATTTTGCTATTTAGACCAAGGGTTTCTTTTTCTTTTGTTTTTTAGATAAAGTTTTTTTTTGGTGCTATTAGACAAAGATTTTATTGTTTTTTGTGATTTAGACAACTATTGTATTTTTTTGTTATTGAGACAAAAATTCTAATGCATCTTGCTATTTAGATGAAGGGTTTATTTTTCTGCATATATATTTTCCACGATTTGTGGTTTCATCCCTCCGAAAGACGTCCTGGGGAGTGAAGTCAGAATCAATGCAAAATGCTATTTCGAATTCAAGGTGATATCTATCTTGATCTGTAATTAATGCTAACTGATGCTATTTCACAATCTGAGATGAAATCTTTCTACAATCTTTAGAATGTTTTTCATGTTGTTATATTATTTTTTCCATTTATGCCGTAGCATGAAATCATTGGCCTTGCCAGTCTTCATTTCTCAATGTTGGATAATCAAGAGGTTTTTGAGTTTGAGTTTGAATCTCCAGGGGAAACCTTTTTTGAGCCAGACTGCTCCCCTGAGACTCAGGCTAGAGCGTGCGACCTTGAGATCATGGGTCTGACATTTTAACCCCTCAGCGAGGTCACACCGCCCTTCTCCCCTCTCTCCCATGTTGATTTCAAATTAGATCTGTGTGGATTATTGCCTGTGAAACTTTGGATGAAAGAAATAAGCAGGGCGTATTCTAACAAGGTCAGACAAGGACTTGAGGTCATTCGACAACCAGCAGGCATTGGCAGTTTTGTTACAAGTAACTCTGGTTATGAAAGCTGGAACTGCAGGCTAGCACTAGATATTCCACAAAGAAAAGCAGCAGCAGCAGCAGCAGCAGCAGCAGCAGCAGCAGCAGCAGCAACAACAACAACAACAACAACTGCAGCAGCAACAACAACAAAAAACCACAACAAAAACAATCTGCCATCTGCACCCTATCTCCATCCATGAAAATGTAATTCCAGTCAATTTTCGCCCAAACATCAGAAAGTCTCTTATGTCTAATTACCGCAAAATCTTCGTCTTTTTAGCAAACGTAAACGCAAGCAGACGAAGCTTTTGGGACGAAAATATTCTCAGTCTCTTTCAAGAGTCTCTGAGGCATTTGTGCTCAACCTTTTTCCCAGCCAAAATGATAGGTTTAAAACATGGGTACCAGTCCCTTGCCATAATTTACATGCAGCCTTATATTTGCCTAATATGATAATGTTATGATACGCCTAATATGATTCTATGATGTGTCTAATATGATTTTATAACCGTTTCCTATTCCCAAAACCCCGATATTGCGATACAGTATTATCTATGAATATAATTATGGAAGGATCTAACGCGCATACTCTACTACGCTTCTTCATTCCCTCATTTCATGGATTTTGCTTCCGCTATATTTACGCAGACAAGTTGCCCTCTCTTTCCTGTAATGCGGGCACACTTTGGCGCGGCCATGTTCTTAATAGAACTTCTGAAGCTGAGCTGTCTATCAAACGCATTGCTTAATAGTGCCAAACGTCTTTTTCAGACAGGCCCCCTCCACTCCACTCTTACTCCTTTTCTAGATTCTTGAGAGAGAAAAAAAAGAATGTTGTGCATCCAAAAAGCTTCAGGATTGGCATGTTTTCTAAATTCTATTTATTAATTTTTTTTTTTTGGGGGGGGGGGGGGGGGGGAGGGGGGGTTGGAGGCGGGGACAAGTCGGGGGTGGGAGGTGGAGGGTGAGAAAGGAGGGGGAGGAGCCGGAAGGGGTGAATCAGTATTTCCCTATAATGTTGCTAGATAACTATAATAATAAATAATCTGTTTTCTTTAGGATTTTCATTGTTGTTGCTGTATGTTTTTAAAGTGATGCAAAACCGACCCTTCTCCCACCCCCCTACCCCCCAAAAAAAACAAGGGGGACGGGGGAGGGGGGGGGGGGGGAAGAAGACAGAAAGCATAAAAAGAGGGACTGCAATGAATCATTAACTGGAGATTGAGAAATAACCCAACCTAAGATAGTTACCTTTGATTTACAAAGAGACATACTGGCAGATTTGTCTGCCCGAATTTCGATACCATATGTTTCAAACAGCCGATTTTTGTTGTTCAGTTCCTTGGCTAGAGCTCTGAGGTTCACCAGTGGTGAGATTTTGCGTATGCGACCGTTTTCGCCCACCATTAAGGTAGCGGCATTCCGACTTCGGGGGAATAAAAATGGAATTCAGACCTGGGCAGTGAAAGAGGCCTGTGCTGTTTCTACGAGTGTTGCTTTATGTAGATGATTTCTCACGTGTAAATAATTATGAGCCTCCATATTTTGGTTTTTAAAAATTATTTTTTAATTTACCATAATCATCGGGTTTGGGCCATAAAATAATTATATGACTCTGGGACTGGACATGACCTGAGGTATGTATGTGCCTGCATTTCATTTGCAGATTCCACAGACATTCTGCTCGTGATGTTGTCCTTTCATGGTGCTTCATGCCCACTCGTCCTCAGAGGTTGTAGCAGGACTGACACTGCCTTAGCGAGAAAAATGATACCGAGTGTGGTTACAGAGGCAGACGATTGAACACTGAACACTGAAGGACTGATGTTATCTTTTTCCTACTTTACTTATCAATAGAGCTATCCACGTCATTGCCTTCATCGTCGTCCTCAAGTCAAGTCAAGTAAAAAAACCCACTTTAATCATCCCATGAAAGGTAATTACAATGCTGACAGGCAGATTGATACGTATCATAATCTCAAAAAAACATAAGAAAAGCTACATTTCATATTGGTTAAAACAGTTGAAGAGAGTTTCAAATAAAAATGTCACACACACACTAATTGGGAACACAATGTTATAAAAACCATTGACTAGAAAGACATGTAAACTTAGTATTTACGCACGCACATAAGCAACACGCGCACACGCAATGTTTTAAAGACCATTGGTTAAGAAGACAGAGATTTATTTCACACACCCCGCACGCAGGGCACGCACGCACGCACGCACACACGCACGCACACACACACACACACACACACACACACACCCCACACACACCCCACAACACATACACTCAAAACTATGACAACCAAGCAAGTAATTCAGAGAAATGCAAAACTAGATTGTTATTGTCATTGTTGTCGTCGTCATCTTCTTGTTGAATATTATTTAAGTGATCAACCAACCAATCAATCAATCAGCCAACCAATCAATCAATCAATCCATCCATCCATCCATCAATCTATCAATCAACCAATCAGTCTATCGAGCTATAGATCAATAACCAATCAATCAATTAGTCTATCGATCGATCGATAGATAAATCAACAAATCAACCAATCAATCAACCGATCGATCGACCAATCAATCAATCAATCAATATACTGTAGCCTTCAAACAATTTCTTGTTCTTGCTCCTGTTCTTCTTCTACTTCTTCAGATTCTACTTCTTCTATTCTTTCCTTCATCTTTTTTTTTCCCCTACCGAAGGAAATAATTATGTAAGTGCTTCATCCAAGAGCATTTCGTCAATGTATGTGGTGATAGTTGGTTGATGGATCGGTCCCTAAATCGGATAACTACGCTGGGACTGTGATAAACCAAAGCAGCGGTTCATTAAGCGGGTTTCTCTGTATGTAGGTTGTGCAGCAAAGCCCGAAACATGGTTTCCTTGTCCATGCTGAAAATACTCTTGTCGGTTCATCATTTTGTCTTTACTTTGTTTTTGGTTGTTTATCCCCGAAATCGGAATGCAGCTTCCCTAACGGTGGTAAACTGTTGCATACGTTAAGTCTTCACCATTGATTAACTAGTCGAGGAACGGAAACATATTGTTTATTTTACTGTGTTATTTTTTTCATTATTTTTTAATGCAAACCAATTCTGAACATGCATAAGCACACACCAACACAAACAAACACACAAACACAAAACACACACTCACACACACACACACACACACACACACACACCACACACACACACACAACACACACACACACACGATTAAAAATTTAAGATTCAAGTTTTTTTCCACCTTTAGCCCCTCTTGGGGCACGGAGGATTTCAGTAGACAAAATCAACTGTAACATACGTAATTTGCTTAAACAAAATACGTTTAGAACTCTGAATTTGACAGAAATAAAACTATAGTCAACCTTTTCATCAATGTCACGCAACTTTACTCTTGACTATAACTGTGCTAAGTTTTAATAAAGTCTTTTTGTCAGAATAGAACAAAATTAATTACAAAATGTGAACATGGATCTAGGATACAGATATTCATGAGGTAAGGACATTCTTCCGAAGCTCAGAAAACTTTGGACATTCCATTTTAAAGTGAAACTTATCTCTTATCGTTTTCATATTACATTATTTACAAAGACGATGTTCGCTTTGAATGCCATTTACTCATCCTGTTTCAATGGGCAATGAATGTTTCATACACCTGACTCTTAATAATGAAATATTGATATATGGCAACTCACTAATTTACGTTTCCCTCTTAAAACATTTTTTTGTGTAAATGCGATAAAACATAGTTTGTTACTTCTTTGCAGCCCTCCAAACATGACTTCACAAAATTACCCCTTAAAGCCTTTATGACATTACGACATAATTATACTATCTTTGTTTTCAAAGGTCTGTATTTCCCACACACGTCAAACCCTATTTTTATTTAAACTCAAACTTAAAATTTTTCTGTTAAACACACACACTCACGGACGCACGCATGCACGCACCCACACACATTAGGTTTTTATTCTATGTCTGCATATATAAATTTTTTTTTGTTTATTATAGATAGGTGGCTTGATGAAAGAAAAAGCAAATGCACTGCTTATTCAATGTACCATCTGAAAATAAAAGTTTGACTTTGACTTTGACACACACACGCACGCACACACACATTTTACTATTAGTAAGAGAGCAGACACACATAAACTGATTTTACCAAGACCCCATGATCATGAATAGATAATTAACCTCCCTTACATAGGAGGAACATAATTATTGTGGAATAATTTATCACCTCCTCCCCTTCCCCGTCTTAAGATTAGCCACTTCTAAACTTGAAATAAATGCCAGAAAATGTTGTGGAAAAAATTTAAGCCTACTTGTGTGCATGCATGCCAATGACTCCACGCCTGTAGCTTTTATGTAAATGGTTATTTCTATCCTTGTTATTCCCGTGTCTAATTGTGTGTGTGTGTGTGTGTGTGTGTGTGTGTGTGTGTGCGTGCAGTTTTGTGTGTGCGTGCGTGTAGTTTTGTGTGTGTGTGTGTGTGTGTGTTGTGTGTGTGTGTGTGTGTGTGTGAACTAATCAAATATGACTAATTTAAAAAAAATTACAGGTCACCTTAGGAAAATATTTATCCTTACGTTTATTATTCTGTTTTTACTTTCGTTCCTCGGCTCAATCTCAGAGGTTCACCAATGTAAAGTTTTGCGTATACCACCGTTTTCACCCATCATTAAGGTAGCCGTATTCCGACTTCAGGGGACGTAACTTGACTAAACTGACTTTGTGTCCTTTTTTTTTTTAAACCCCAGAATCGAGATTCATGTTTTCATGTTTTGTCTTTATCTTTTGCTTTAACAGAAATCAATTCTATAAAAATAAGACTTGAACAACCCAAAGCAATAACACAGAGCTGATGACAAGGTTAGAGCTTTCATCTTGCTCAGGCAACAGGAAAAAAACATTTCTAACACACACAGGCAATGACGCAAATCATGGAAAATTACATTTTAGAACTTACTTGCAACAAACAAACACATCAAACGCAATAAATTAATGAATCTTATATCAAGGGGAAGGTACACATCACATAATAGTAGTGACACTAAAAAACCACCCAAAACAAAAAAAAAACAAAACTAGACACACACACACATGCGCGCGCTAGCGCGCACCACCACACCACCACACACACACACACACACATGGCTTGATTAAAAAAAAAGCAACTGCACTGCTTATTCAAAGTACCATCTGAAATAAAAAGTTCAAGCGCGCGCACACATTTCTCAGCTATTTTCTTCAATGGGTATTGACGATTTAATAATAATAATAATAATAATAATAATAATAATGTATGGAATTTATATAGCGCTGAATCTTGTAAAACAACAAATCAAAGCGCTCAGATGACATATTTTTTATGTCGAGGATAACGGAATAAGCATTCATGTGCTTTTTTACATCTAGTCCCCGTGTGTATGCGGTTTTGTAAATTTTGTCATCTGTTCCCACCGGCACACAATGGCCTACTCTTTCGAAAAGCGGAACAGGATTTAACGTGTGCGCAAGATGTTCTGCATGCGTTCGCACACAGGACCTCAGTTTATAGTCTCATCCGAAGGACTTTGACTATCGATTTCGTGTTCCCTACGATTTGTCCATGACAATTTCTGTTTGTGTAAGTAGTGGTAAAAAAGGATCACATACGCAAACACATCACTGTTGATAAACCTCAGAACCGTTGTAAAGGAGCGACAAAAACCATAGTTATCAATTTTTCTATGTATTCATTTCTTTGTTCATTGATTTCTTTATCGATTTCGTGTTGCTTATGTTCTACAGCTGAGTTATCTCCCAGTATTCCCTACCTGACTTCACCCTTTGCCAGGTACTGTTCTTTAGGCATAGTAATAATGATAATGAGGACGATACTACTACTACTACTACTACTACTATACTGCTGCTGCTGCTGCTGCTGCTGCTGCTGCTGCTGCTGCTGCTGCTACTGCTGCTGCTGCTGCTACTACTACTACTGCTGCTGCTGCTACTACTACTACTACTACTACTACTGCTGCTGCTACTGCTGCTGCTGCTACTCATTTCATCGCTGTCCCTGCTTTCAACAGCCCAAATCCTATCACCTTGCCAAAGTGTATAACCTCTGTTATATATATATATATATATATAATATATATATATATATATATATATATATATATATATATATAATATATATATATATATATTATATATATATGTGTGTGTGTGGTGTGGGGTGTGTGTGTACATTTGGACTTGTTAGAACTATTAATTGCTATTGGTTGCATGACTGTGTGATAATAAGTTGAGTGCAAGCGCTTTGATTTGTCTGTGCAAGATACAGCGTTATATAAATTCCATTTACTACTACTACTACTACTACTACTACTACTACTACTATGTTGCTGCTGTACTACTACTGTTACTGCTGCTGCTGCTGTGCTGCTGCTGCTGCTGGTAAACATTATCATCAGCACGTCGTGGTAGTTATCATCATTTTTACTGTCATCAACATCGTCGTCGTCGTCGTCGTCATCGTAATCTTCATCAAAATAATAACAACAACAACAGTGACAATAACAGCAAAGAAGACGACGATGATGATTATAGTAGTAGTAGTAGTAGTAGTAGTAGTAGTAGTAGTAGTAGTAGTAGTAGTGGTAGTAGTAGTAATAATAATATTGATACTAATATTGATGATGATAATAATATTAGCAATGATAATAATTATGATAAATAATAATAATAGGTGATGATGATTTAATATAATAATAATAATAATAATAATGTATGGAATTTATATAGCGCTGAATCTTGTAAAGCTACAAATCAAAGCGCTTTTTTTTTTTTAATGCGTGTGTATGCGGTTTTTTAATTTTGTCATCTGTTCCCACCGGCACACAATGGCCTACTCTTTCGAACAGCGGAACAGGATTTAACGTGTGCGCAAGATGTTCTGCATGCGTTCGCACACGGGGCCTCGGTTTATAGTCTCATCCGAAGGATATACTACTACCACCACCACCACCACCACCACCACCCACCGCCACCACCACCACCGCCAGAAATAGAAATAATGTAATGATAAATTCTTCTTTCCTTGGAGGCAAGTTTTGGAATCATAATATCTTGGTATAAAATCTGCTGACACAGAACCTACAAATTCTTGACCCTTCTTCTTTCTTTCCTTATTCATTTCTTTTTTTAAATATCTTTTTCTCCCCTCTTTCTTCCTGTCGTCTCTACGTTTTGGCTTTCTTGCCTTTTTTCTTTCTGTATTTCTTTCTTTCTCTCTTTCCTCCGTGCTTTTCGTCTGTATTCTCAGACATCTTCATAATAATTATCATCCCCTTCGATGAAAAGGATTGTGATCATGACAATGCTAACCATCTTCGTTATCATTCCAGCCTGTCTGTCCATTAGCGATGTCTGCCCCGAGTAGCGGTTTATGGAAGATGGTGGCGTCACCCAGGCCCGGGAGGTACAGAAACATGCAGAGTTGATCGGGACGCGTTTGATCTGGCTCATGACAAAGAGGACATGAAAGACGAGTCTCTACTACTGCTGCGCTGTTATCTATAACGAGTCGTTACCTGGTTAACTACAGACGGGAGTTTTATTGGCGTCCTCTTTGTTGCTCTACTCCCA
>CM054142.1:11708201-11715701 GCA_028751875.1 Rapana venosa
GTGTATGTGTATGTGTGCGTGTGGATGGGTGTGTGTGCATGCCCGCATGTGTGTGTGTGTGTGCTCACACACACGCACAAAGTGCTCGTGTGAAATTCCTTCATGTTTCTTGAGGGAAACACTTGTTAAAGAATCTACACATGATGGACAAATATCTAATACAATAACGAGAGGACGTCATGGATAAGTAAAGTCAAAATCAGTCCTAGACTGGAACTTTGTGCTAATGGCCACCCACCCTTCCTACCACCCTTCCCGGTGTTAAGCTGGGGAATGCCCAGCAGCAGCAATAACAACAGCAGCTGCAGAAGCAGTGACAACAGCAGCAGCGTCAGTAACGACAACAACAACAGCAGCAGCAACAATAGTGACAACAACAGCAGCAGCAACAACATTAACAACAACAGCAGCAGGGACAGCAGCAGCAAAAGGGGTGACAACTGCAGAAGCAGAAGCAACAGCAGTGACAGCAGCAACAATAACAACAGCAACAGCAGCAGCAGCAAAAGCAGTGACAGCAGCAACAATAACAACAGCAATAGCAGCAACAATAACAACAGCAGCAACAATAACAACAACCACAGCAGCAACAATAACAACAGCAACAGCAGCAGCCAAAGCAGTGACAACATCAGTGACAAGAAAAGCAGCAACGTCAGTAACAACAACAACAACAACAACAACAACAGTAGCGATAACAACCACAGTAGCAGTGACAGCAACAACAACAGCAGCAACAACAGCAGGGACAATAACAACAATAGCAGCAGCAGCAATAACAAAAGTAGAAGCAACAGCAAAAACAATAACAGCAGCAAAAGTAACAGCGGCAGCATCAACAACAACAACAGCAACAACAGAAACAACAGCATCAGAAGCAGCAGCAACAACACCAGCAGCGACAGCGACAACAACAACAGCGGCACCACCACCACCATCACTAACAGCAGCAGCAACAACAACAGCAATCACAACGACTATTTCAAAACGGAAGTCTTCATATCTTTAAACTTCACAGATAATGATTCCATCAAAGGCACAGTCACAGAGTCGGCTGATTTGTTCAATGCATGCATGTGCACCTGGAACCCTTGAACCCCCACCCTCTTCTCTTGCTTCCACCCCCACCACCCCCTTACACAATCTTTTATAACTACCCCCCCACCTCCCACCTCCACCCCAAAACTGAGAGACAACGACTCTCTCTCTCTCTCTCTCTCCACTTAAAGACCTGACGACAACATAAGGACCCTAAAGGACACCAACCAACCACCAGTTTCCCTCGGCTTGTTGCCGGGCAGGGCAGGGAAGGGCAGGGCAGGGCAGGGCAGGGCAGGGCAGGGCAGGCAGGGCAGGGCAGGGCTGGGCAGGGCAGGGCAGGCAGGGCAGGGCAGGGCAGGGCAGGCAGGGCAGGGCAGGGCAGGGCAGGGCAGGGAGGGCATGGAAGGGCAGGGCGGTGCGGGGCTCCTCCAGGCAGGACCCAGCGGTGGTCCATTGTCAGGTGCTGTGGGCGCCAGTCGCCAGCACAGAGCCCTGCCGGGTTTATTGCCCGGGCCATTTGCATGCGGGGACACGGTGATCACGTGCCCTTTGTGGGCGCTCTTGGGGGCAGGACATACATCACCGTGTGGCTGACGTTCACACACACACAGACACAGACCTGTCTGACTGACTGACTGACTGCACTAGGCAAGCCGGCACGCAAGCACCTTAGTTTCTAACGCAGGCAGGCAGTCACGCACGTACGCATGTACGCACGCACCACACGATACGGCGTGCGCGCGCGCCCATCCACACACACACATACACACACACACACATTATTATTATTATTGGTTATGGTAATAATGTAGTTAGATGTTATTGATCAAGTTGTTTTTGTTCCTAGATCGATGGCTGGATGAAAAAAAAGCAAATGCAGTGTTTATTCAATGTACCATCTGGAAATAAAAATGTGACTTGGCTTGACTTGACTTTACACACACACAGAGTCATATCTATCTATCTATCTATCTATCTATCTATCTATCTATCTATCTATCTATCTATCTATCTATCTATCTATCTATCTATCTACAGGTATACACATACACACACACACACACGCACGCACGCACGCACACACACACACACACACACACACACACCCCTGAAGCTCATACTGATTTTTAAAAAAAAACATAATTTAGTTCGTTGAACAGGATAAACCCAAACAATTGTATACCATTTTTAGTCACGCAGTTTTTTCTCTGGGTACAATTCACTCTGCTCCCCCCCCCCTCCCCCCCCCCTCCCCCCCCCCCCCCCCTCTGGAAAGTGTCGCCACAAGAACAGCAGTATCCATTAATGAATTATGTACATACAAATACCTATCTATACATCCATTTATTTCCTTTTGAGTGTGACTAACCTCTGCAGAATTTTGCCAGGGGCAACCCTCTTAATGCCCTGTGTTCTTTAATGTACTCTAAAAGTATGAGGCACACAGGACATCCTCTAAACTATTTCTACAGGAAACAGAAGGAAAGAAAGACTTCCTGCAGGAAACAGAAAGAAAGACTTCCTACAGGAAACAGAAAGACTTCCTACAAGAAACAGAAACACTTCCAGAAAGACTTCCTGCGGGAAACAGAAAGACTTCCAGAAAGACTTCCTGCAGGAAACAGAATGACTTCCAGAAAGTCTTCCTTCAGGAAAGAGAAAGAAAGAAAGACTTCCTGCAGGAATTAGAAAGAAAGGCTTCCTGCAGGAAAAACACAGAATGACATCCTGGAGAAAAAAACAGAAAAAAAGCTTCCGGCACCAAAACGTGACCAAGAAAAGCCTGAACACGCGCAGTCAGCTGAACACAGCCCCCCAAACCTTTCCCGGCCCAGGTGGCTTGGGTCTGAGATATCCAGTTGCCCCCGCTCTTTCCCCTTCCCCGTCCCCCTTTCTTAATGTCGCCCCCTGGCTGAAGGAGAAGCGGTTGTCGGCCTTTTACACTGTCTGAAGCGAAAAGCAGTTTGTAACTGCGGGCAATGAGGGTTGCCTGCTGTATTTTTTGGGGCGTTTGTGCTCTCCTGATCCCCATAAACCTGGCTATTTAAAGTCAGGAGGCTAGACTCCCTGTTGGGACCGCTGTGGCGAAAAATGACGATTTTTAGATAACTCGTTTCGTGTTGATAGTTACGGCGCAGACACACACGTGTGGATAAGGGGTGGGGGTGGGGTGTGGGTGGGTGGGGGCGTGGAAGGGAGAGAAAGAGAGAGAGAGAGAGAGAGAGAGAGAGAGAGAGAGAGAACCTTTACCATGCTGCAGCCCTCTTCGGTCTATCTAAAGTTGAAGGAGCTTCCAAACACACAGTGAAGTATCGACTCTGCAGGATCGAAGTTGGAAATGTTGCTCAAGTTAGCTGGACAATAGTACAGAGGAAAGGATGAGTGAAAAACATCACCAAGTAGATCCAGAAAGCCTTAGCCAAGACTAAGGCATTGGCACTGGCCTACAATAAAGGGAGAGAGCTGGTACTTTTGTCAGTGTAGCTTCCCCCCAAAGGTCACTTTGGGTGAGAGACTGGAGTAGTGCAGAGTGTAGGTATCTGCAGCTCTCGGAGCT
This sequence comes from Rapana venosa, assembly GCA_028751875.1. Lineage (NCBI taxonomy): Eukaryota > Metazoa > Mollusca > Gastropoda > Neogastropoda > Muricidae > Rapana > Rapana venosa. Next base: position 11,711,800 of record CM054142.1, read on the forward strand.
GGTTGAAACAAGATATACTTTTTATGTTTGTCTGTCGAGCAGAGGAGACAGCTGCTGTTTCGTAAATTGGGAAGAAATTTGATCATAGTGGAGATGCCTTGTCTACAGTACATCCCCACTCTTTCTGCTAAGTGGGCATGCGGACAATCAGTGTTGGAGATGTTCTTCAAAGGCCAACCAGCCCCCAGGGCTGCAGTACATAAGGACTGTGCAAGTCAAGCCTCCTAGTCAGAGAGTCATAGTCGATCACTCAAGGACTAAGTTGTAAAGTGGAATTCCATGAGTGGGAAAGCTACTGATCATACAGCCTCTAACTTTGCTGTTGCTCCAAGCCTCAATGGTTTAATCAAGAACTGTGATAAAGCCCAGGTGCTAAAGGCAGCCTGGTTACAAAGTTGAATTTTGACTTCTCTACTGTAATTTTTCCCAACATCTTTCATGAGCTAAATTCAAATTCAGATTTTTCCCCCCTGTCACCCCTTTTCGGGTTTGGAGGAGGCTTTTCCCCATAAATCAGGAAACAAAATCATAACTGAACAACTGAGTTTCCATGCACCATTGCACTATATACCTCAACACAATAGCATTAAAGCAACCAAAAAATCGTTTACACTCTTCAGTTTTTTAAAATCGTGTTTTAAATGTTACTTCCGATAGTATTGGTCATTCCAACAAGATTGAAAATTATCTTCTTGTTTGTTAAAGAAAATAGTATTTTAGTACAAAGCTTCTTCTCTTTTCTCCTTTGCCTTTCACACTGTCAGATGTGTGTGGGAGAAATAATGCATGTCCTTTCCAGCTCCTCTTGTAGTCCATACAGCGTAGTTTGCAGAGTAAAGTACAAAGCAGTCATGTTTCTGTAGTCTGCATGTATTGCACCCATTTAGAAATGCAATGTTATACACTGAATAAGATATCGTAATACTAATCAATACAAGACCACTACCTTAATGGTACAAAAGATTGGACTGGATTGGATTGGTAAACAATTGCATAACAAAATCACATCGTTGTTAAACCAAGCCAAAGAATGTGAAAAAATCTCATTTGAAGGGATTAACTATAAGAACACCCCCCCTCTCCCCAGCAAACACACTTGCTTTAGTGGAGGCTCAAACCCAAGCCTTCAAACAATCAGCTCACAAACTCGATGCTCTTACCACTAAGCTCTTCCTCTCTCCTGAAGTCAGGTCCTGTCCACATCCTGTCAGTGTCAGGGGTGCCTCATGACCTGGGGGAGGGGGGAGGGGTCAGCGCTAAATGAATACTTTTGGGGCTCTATGTACATGGCGGGTTTTGCAAGGCCAGGGGCTGACTGTTTGTAAGGCCTAATGACTGCGTCATCTGGACTATTCTTCATGAGTCTTGCGGGTTATGGGACTGTCGGAACATGGCCTTCAAACTTGCTGGGGGAAAACATGAAGTGACGGGTTGTGTGATGTGATGTGAAGTGATGTGTTTAAAAAAACCCGAAGGAAAGTGTCAGCTTAGTCTGCTCTTGTTCAGCAGAATATATGCATAAACGGAGGATATGTCTTTTTAGTTTTCATTCCTTGCTATTCATGATTCACCAATGGTGAGATTTTTGCATATTCAACTATTTACTCACCATTAAGGTAGCTGCATTCTGACTTTGGAGGTGATGTCTAAACGCAACTCCAGTATGCATGTGTTTTTGAAATTTTGTCATAGGTGGAACAGATTTTTAATTTGTGTGCAAGATATTGTGCTTGTGTTTGAATATCATCTCTTTTGCCTGTATCCTTCTTTCAATGTCTGCTGTCATGGTCCACGTTTCACATATATAATATAATAATAATAATAATGTATGGAATTTATATAGCGCTGAATCTTGTAAAGCAACAAATCAAAGCGCTCAGATTTTATTTCATACCACTTTAAGTCATGGCAGATTTCTCTCCGTGAAATTCGGGCTGCTCTCCCCGGGGAGAGCGGGAGAACGCGTCGCCACTTAGCGCTGCGCCACCCTTTCACCCTTTTTTTTTTTCTTTTTTTTTTTTTTTTTTCTGCAGCTGTATTTGTTTCCCTATCAGAGTGGCTTTTTTCTAAGAATTTTGCCAGGGACAACTCTCTTGTTGCCGTGGGTTTTTTTACGTGCGCTAAATAATTACGTGTAACACACGGGACCTCGGTTTATCGTCTCATCCGAAAGACTAGCGCCCAGACCACCACTCATGGTCTAATGGATGGGGGAAAAATTTCCGGTCCAAACGGGGTACGAACCGCCGCACACTTCAGACCCGGACTTTTCGCTTTCTAGACAGGCGCGTTACCTCTAGACCACCGATCCACCCTATATCCATCCACCATATATACAAAAATATGGACATGACTAGGGAATACATAAGTCTGATCTTGGAGCCGATGGGGATGTTCTGGTCATTCCAGGCGAATTTTCATTTAGTCATTGCAGCCATGGTCTGGCTATCGGGGAGAGAACTTCAGGTTTTGTTACTTCGTCTGATATTCCAGATATTTAAAGCAATGGACGACTTAATTGTTTCGTTGTTGATTGAAATGTCAGAGCTGATGCAGTCGGTGCTGTTTGCCATCAACTGGGTTCTCTCTGCAGTGCTCTGCATGTCATGTAATAGAGAGGCCTCATCAGGGTGATTTACCAGGTTGACCAGCTCTTGCTCTTGTCCAGCTAGGCCCTTAGTTAATATTAACTCAAAAAAAGAAAAAATCGAACCAACACATCAGTGGATTCGAATTCATACCCTTTTACCACCACAAGTTTGATGCTCTAACCACTAGGCTCTTCCTCTCTCCTCAAGTCAGGTCATGTCACAGCCTGTCAGTGTCAGCAGTAGGTCATGACACAGGGATGGGGGTGAGGGGTCAGTGCTAAAGGAATACTGTTGGTGCCTCTACCTACAGGGCAGGTTTTGCAAGGCCAGAGGCCGTCTGTCTGTAAGGCCTAATGACTGTGTCACCTAGCCTATTATTCATGAGTGTTGCGCTTATGGGACTGTCCCAACATGGCCTTCCAAACTTCCCTGGGGGAAACGTGAAGTGACAGGTTAAAAGGTGCTTATAAAGAACTGAAAACAGAGGAGGAAACTGTCAGCTTAGCCTCCTGTTTGTCAGCAACATAGGAGTAGCTTACACGTGGTAGAGGCTTTCTTTTCTGTGGATTGTTTCTGATACATGTTTTACTTTAGTGTGGCTTTTGTGTTTTGTTTTTGTGTCACTGGTTTCTTTTGCTCTGTTCATGTATCAGTTTATCAATGTAGGCAGAGGCTATTACAAATATTTTATGGCTATTTCCTTCTTGTTATAGAACATAATCTGGATACTGTTTAGCTCCAGTCTGCTGTTTGGTCTTCCTCTTTCTTGTGTGTGTGTGTGTGTGTGTGTGTGTGTGTGTGTGTGTGTGTGTGTGTGGCGCGCCCAATGGTGCAAATGTTTTGACTCCTACTTTCAGGTTTTTATCAAACCAGGACTCATCTAGTTACCATTACTTCTCATTCTTTTTTTCTTATGATTGTAATTGCTATCTATTACTACTATCATTATCAATGTCATCAGCAGTATCCTTCTTACTATTATGATAATATTAACATTATTATTATTATCACTATTATTATTATCATCAAAAGTGTGTCTTCTCTCTTTGTGAGATAATAAAGTATTTGACTTGGATTGAATTGAATATTATGTCATTTGTTGTTGTTGTTGTTGTTGTTGTGCTTATTGTTGTTGTTGTTGTTGTTGTTGTTGTTCTTCTTCTTCTTCTTCTTTTCGTAGAACTCAGCAGAGACAGAGACAGATGGCGAAATCCAATGGCAGTGCGTAGAGCCTCTACCCACGACAGCCGCGATGGAGACAGTTGAACTGATTTAGCATGATCATGATGATGATGGCGTTATTATTATTAT
>CM054142.1:11718201-11726501 GCA_028751875.1 Rapana venosa
TCCTGATGTTGTGTAGCATTTATTTCCTTTTTTAATATTTAAATTCTATCATTTTGATGAAAATAGATTAGCACTGAAGTTCTTTTCTTAATCTAGTCCCTGTGTGCATGGAGTTTTGTCAATTTTGTCCTCTGTTTCCACTGGCACACACATAGCCTGCATTTCGTAAGGCGGAACTGGTGTTGATGTGTGCGTAAGATGTTCTGCGTGCGTTTGCACACTGGACCTAGGTTTATAGTCTCATCTGTAAGACTGTTGCGGGATTGGAGTTGGTACTGATGTCAGCTCCAAGGAAAAAAACCATCCCATTGAACGAACATCTTTGTGGTGGCTGGAACCTGGACCATCAGAGCTCGATCTGAACGCTCTAACCACCAGGCTATGGCCTCCCATGGGACACCCAGCATGACGACAAGCCGTCTTGAGAAACCTGCACTTAGCTGAAGAGATCCGAAGCTGTTCAACAGCCAGAGATGGCCCAGGCCCAAAGCTTTGTCAGTTCTTAATGTAAACAAAGTGCCAAAGCTTATAGTCTTTCGGATGAGTCGATAAACCGAGGTCCCGTGTGTTACACGTAATTATTTAGCGCACGTAAAAAAACCCACGGCAACAAGAGAGTTGTCCCTGGCAAAATTCTTAGAAAAAAGCCACTCTGATAGGGAAACAAATACAGCTGCAGCAAAAAAAAAAAAAAAAAAAAAAAAAAGGGTGAAAGGGTGGCGCAGCGCTAAGTGGCGACGCGTTCTCCCGCTCTCCCCGGGGAGAGCAGCCAGAATTTCACGGAGAGAAATCTGCCGTGACTTAAAGTGGTATGAAATAAAATCTGAGCGCTTTGATTTGTTGCTTTACAAGATTCAGCGCTATATAAATTCCATACATTATTATTATTATTATTTATAGGTAAACATGATTATTGACGTAAACAAAGTGCCAAAGCTTATAGGTAAACATAATTATTGACGTAAACAAAGTGCCAAAGCTTATAGGTAAAAATGATTATTGACGTAAACAAAGTGCCAAAGCTTATAGGTAAAAATGATTATTGACGTAAACAAAGTGCCAAAGCTTATTGGTAAACATAATTATTGACGTAAAGAAAGTGCCAAAGCTTATAGGTAAAAATGATTATTGACGTAAACAAAGTGCCAAAGCTTATAGGTAAACATAATTATTGACGTAAACAAAGTGCCAAAGCTTATAGGTAAAAATGATTATTGACGTAAACAAAGTGCCAAAGCTTATAGGTAAACATGATTATTGACGTAAACAAAGTGCCAAAGCTTATAGTTAAAATAATTATTGACGTAAAGAAAGTGCCAAAGCTTATAGTTAAAATAATTATTGACGTAAACAAAGTGCCAAAGCTTATAGGTAAACATGATTATTGACGTAAACAAAGTGCCAAAGCTTATAGTTAAAATAATTATTGACGTAAACAAAGTGCCAAAGCTTATAGGTAAAAATGATTATTGACGTAAACAAAGTGCCAAAGCTTATAGGTAAACATGATTATTGACGTAAACGAAGTGCAAAAGCTTATAGGTAATACATTGTTATCTTTTGCAATGTTACGCGGAGATTGTCTTCAGCCATTAAAAACATTGTCAGCATCATGACTGAAATCCCCCCATTACAGGAAGATAACAATTCTTTGAAGTCTGAGTATGGCTGCCTATCATTATGGCGAGGTGTATGAAAACAGACACACACGCAAACTTCTCATCCAGTGTGCACAATACGGTCTCACCGTCATTTCTAGGTGTGATGAGTAAGAGAGAGATAAAATAACTATAATTATCTGGGTGACCCTCACAAAGGTTAGTGTGTGGAACGCCCAACACGGCAAGTAAAGAAATTGTGTTACTCTGAGCTGTCAGCAAATATTCGGTTATCTATTTATTTGTTTTTCCAAGAATCCTATCAATGGTTTTCATGAAATGGCTTTTTTGATCGCTAGAAATAAGAGCTGAAGTTCTTTTATTCTTAAAAACATTTCCTGTTATTCAAAACTTGTCTTTTCTCTCTGATGACATTTTTCTTATTTTTCAAAATTTAGCTTAAAAAAAAAAAATATTTACATTATTTTTATGTTCTTTTTGACTTATATAAAAGGTTTCTCGCACAGACACATGGTTCTTTATCTTTTGATATTCTTAAGCATTTTTGTGTGCTGAAAATAAAACAAATTTCCACTCATAAGCTTGCATTTCTTCATTAACACCGTTTTCTGTTAAACATGTCCTTTATGACTTAGAAAGAAAATTAATTCCACTTACAAACATCAAAATATATTTCTTTATCTATTATCATTTTTTAAACATGTCCATTTTTTTTTCCTCTTAGCTGCAAATGACCACCCATAGAAACATAGCTCTTTATTCACGAATATTTTGAAACTTGTCCTGTTTAGCTCAAACAGAAAGTTTCTCTTATACACCAAATTAAAAAAAAATACTTTAATACTTTTAAGCATGTTATCATCCCCGAAGTCAGAATGTGGTCACCTTTCACGTTGGGTAAAATCAGTCGCATGGGCAAAATGTCACCACAGGCGAATCGTCGGAACTCAAGCCGAAAAACGAAAACAAAAAAAAAGGTAAATAGTTCATTCATCAACTAGGTATTTTTGGTTGTCATTTGGCATGGCATCAGTCACTGAATAAATTTCTTTTCCATAATTTGATGCCATGATTTGACATATCATTAGTTTTTTTTGGGTGTAATTCCATTGTAAATTGTTGTCATCACTTAGTGATTGACATTTTGAAGGGTTTATTTACTGACCGATCAGTTGAAAATTAAAACAAAAATCAAGAACACGAACAATAACGTCAACAGCCTCCAAAAACAACATCAATGATAGTCTACAATATCAACAACAACATTAACAACAACAACAACAACAACAACATAATAATAATAATAATAATAATGATAATGATAAAATAATACATAATGATTTAAAGATAATTACAAGGTATATATTTTATATGTATATATATATATATATATATATTACATATAATTAATTTAAATTTTATATCAAGACTCAAGGGCTACTTTAAAGTCTCAACTAGAGAAATTATGAGTGGGATTTAAATATAATCTATCAATCTATCAAAACAATCAATCTATCTATTATCTATTATCTATCTATCTATCTATCTATTCTATCTACTAAACTATCTATATATCTATCTATCTATCTATTATCTATCCACCATCCATCCATCCATCCATCCATCTATCTATCTATCTATTTTTCTATCTATCTGAGAGAGAGAAAAGAAGAGAGAGAGAGAGAGGAGGGGTGAGAGAGAAGGAGAGAGGAGAGAGAGGAGAGAGAGAGAGAGAATAAAAATGATGAAATGGTGATGATGATGATGATCATCGTCGTCGTCGTCATCATTATCATAATCTTGTCATCAACCTTACAAGAACAAATCAAAGCGCTTCCATCCAGATCCGACATGCACATGCAACTATTCACATCAATATAAAACCAAATTTAAATGAAATAAATCAAAAGATATAATCCATTAGTGCCTAGGTTTTTCATTTTTTAATCAATTATTTCATATATCGACAATTTTTTTTAATGCAAGCTGGCTTCACTGAATACTTTCATATTCCACATTTTGTAATAATGTGTGGATAATATTGTGGTCAATTATTCATACAGTTTTCCTAATTTATCATTTGTTTATCATTTGTTTATCATGGAAATATGTTATATTCTTATTCCTTCATTCAGACAACAGACGGTCAGTTATAGTGGTCATGTTCGTTGATGGTCGTGATGTTTATTCATTAACTATGGACGTTTTTCCTTTTGAGAAAGTAGACCACGAGGTGTACTTTTCATTCATTCATTTTTTTTTCTTTTTTTCCCTCTGTTTTGCTTATTCTTTCTTTCTTTGTTTCTATCTGTCTTTCTTTCTCTTTCTGTTTCAATCTTTCTTTCTACAAATGTACTCAGGGCATGCGTTCAAACCCGTCCTGTCATTGCGTGCCTGTAAAAACGGATGACAACATAAAAGCAAAGCAAAACAAAACAAAAAAACCCAAACAGCCACCCCCCTCCCACAACATATTTACTTTTGTCTTTTTGGATTCTGGTGAAGTCGGAAGCGGTTTCCCTTTTTTGGTGCCCAAAAAAGGTCCCAAACACAAACATTCAAAAATACTGAATCTCAGAGCTCTTGTGAGGAACAAAAAAAAAAGAAAAGAAAAAAAAAAAAGTTTTCGGGAAATTTTTTTCTTATTAAAGCTTTTTTGTGTTGGGACAATAAAATCGTTTTTTTTATAACTTTAATGAATTTTTTTAGTGTCATAAAATTTTACTACTATTTTTTAAAATGAAAATAAAAAAAAAATCATTCTATGCTTATTCTTTAAAAAAAAAAGGGTACATTAACTACTATTCTTAAAAAAAATGTTGTTTTCCCAGTTTAAAAATTTATTTGTCAACTGGGGAAAATTTTTTTCTTATATTTCCCCACAGAATTCCCGTTGCTTTTTTTTCCCTTTTTGGGATTTGTTTTTAACTTCCTATATTTTACTGAGGGATGAACTACAACTAAAAAATGACATAAGTCACAATGTAACCTAAACTAAAAATATGACACTTGAAGACATTCACCGTTCTGCAGTCAATGTATTGAAAGGTAACAGTTTCTTCGTGCGTGATGTGAATGTTACCGATGAAAAAGATGCTTGGTATTTCGGTTTGTTTTGATATATTTTATTCTCTGTTTTCTTATTCAGCTCTCGAAAGAATTGCGAAAATATTAGAACTAGGTCCTAGTTAGCCATTTTTTGTTAAAATTTGAGCTACTTGATGCCGAAAAAAAAATATCAAGGAAGTTAAACAAGTGTTTAGACGGACAAAAAAACAAATGTGAAAAAAAAAACCTTTAAATTTTATCTTAGCTGTAGTTTTACAAGAATTTGGTGCCCGTTTTGATGTAATTTATTGTTTTTATATAGTAATTTGATGACCTAACCGTATTCTTTTCTGTAATGTGTGTGTGTGTGTGTGTGTGTGTGTGTGTGTGTGTGTGTGTGTGTGTGTGTGTGTGTGTGTGTGTGTGTGTGTGAGTGTGTGTGTGTGTGTGTGTGTGTGTGTGTGTGTGTTTGCGTGTTTGTGTTGTGCGTGTGTTTATTTTATTATTTTTTTATTTTATATTTTATTCTGTTATATCGAAGATAATGGAATGAGCACATATGTGCTTTTTTATTTTATTTTACATGTAGTCCCCGTGTGTATGCGGTTTTGTAAATTCTGTCATCTGTTCCCACCGGCACACAATGGCCTACTCTTCCGAAAAGCGGAACAGGATTTAACGTGTGTTGCAAGATGTTCTGCGTGCGTTCGCACACGGGGCCTCGTTTTATAGTCTCACCCGAAGGACTTTGGGGAGAGTGGAGTCTGCACTGATGTTAACTCCAGGGGAAAATATCCCCTTGAACGGGAATCGAACCCGGGTCGTCAGATTACGAGCGCAATGTTCTAACCACTAAGCGATCCCGTCTGTGTGTGTGTGTGTGTGTGTGTGTGTGTGTGTGGGGTGTGGAGAGAGAGGCGAGAGGAGAGAGAGAGAGAGAGAGGAGGAGAGAGAGAGAAAAGGGAGAGAGAGAGGGAGGAGGGAGGAAGAGAGAGAGAGAAGAGAGAGAGGAGAGAGAACTCAAAAACGAACTCAAAAGGGTTTTATTACAAAAAGGATTGGCCATCATGAAGGGGGTTGCCGAACTGTTGTTTGGTTTTTAAACACATACGCGCACACCAAACCACACACAAAAAAACACAGCAATGTTATGTAAACAAAAAGTCAGCTACAAAATACCCTTTGGTAAATTTTTCCTCATTCTGAGGCTTTCCCAAAAAATTAAGTGAGGCTGCGCAAACCTCAGGATGATTGCTGCCGGATTTAAACAGAGTCTAAATAATTAGGTTGTCTACTATTTTTAAAAGGTGTAGTTTGTAACATTAATACGGGACAGCCAGAAAAGGTACTTCTCCTCGGAGTTGCTTACATAAGGGGCATGCCCCTGAGGTCTCAATTCATGTTTTTGTTTTGGGAATTTTAGAAATTTTTTCTGTCCCCAAAGTCTAATTGACAGATTCTTTTAAAAATGATACCCATATAAGTTTTAGATGGTTGATCTTTGCGAACTTATAAATTTGTTGTACTTTGAAATCTTTCACTGTTTTGTTATGTTTTCATTGCTGCCATGGGCGCAATCTCTTGCGAAAGCGTTATAAATTCTACAATTTGATCCTTGTTGAGCCAAACAAACCCAACCCCCATTTCACACAACAGGTAGTTTTGTGTTGCCCAGTTGTTTTTCCTTTGCTTTCTGACATAAGCATCTTGTGGGGCTTTAAAAGGTGCCTGTCCTTTATATGCGAATCTTAACCAATTTAAAGCTTCCCGCAGTTTAAACAGGAGGGGAATCTATTGTTTCTAAAAACAAGTCTTAGGTTTTTCGTCTATCAACCCTAAAAACTTTTTTAAAGAAAAGAGGTGTTGTTCCCAAAATGTGTTACAGCTGCATCCAACCCCCATATTTCTGACTATAAAACCAGTGGGTTGTTTTGTGATAAAATTTCTTAATGAAAAAATCAAAGAGATTATTCAATTTTGTGGTTTTTTTAAACCCCAAAAATAACAGGCTTCGTTTTTCGATTGAGATCTTTACATGCAGTTGTGAAACTAAGCTTAGTAGAAACAGATTCCTAAAATTTTATAATTAATCCCAGGTGTATTTCCATTGTCAACCCTTTTTTTTGAGCAGTAAAATCCCCCTTTTCTGAATAAAAGTATTACTTTCCAGATTAACCCTTTAAAATCCGTGTGTTGAAGCATGTTTAAATGTTTAATGCTTTTGTAAAACCCAGATGTTTTTAGTAGGGTAACATCATAGCAAGCCCGAAGAAAAAAACAATTGAGAATCTTGGGGGGAAAGTGGCACCCTGTTTCATTATTGTGTTTTTTGGCTAATATTGATAAAAAAAAAAACATAAGGGGTAATACTACCCTGTTTTAAAACCCCGTGGTAAGTTTTAGCAGCCTTTAGTTCCATCTTATTTGTTTGAATTTGATCTGGTTAAAAAATCGTAAAGTTTTCCCTTTACAATTTTTTTAGGGAAAAAGGCCCCAAAAAAAGTTCCGTTAAAAGAACAAAATTTTTAAAGTCAATAAATGAATGAGCTTTCGGTTATGAGCAAAGGTTTCTGTAAAACGCAAACGGTAAACTATGATCTATAGTGGGGTATCCTCTTTAAAACCGTTGGTGTATGTTATTTTTTTTAAACCCCTTTTGTATATTGTTATAAGTACTATTACCTTTTTATATGTCGTAAAAGAAAAATTTCCCCCCCTAGTTTTTAGGGGTTTTCAAATCACCCCCTTTTTTGCAATGTTGTATTAAAGATTTAGCCAGTTATCTGGAAAAGACCCTCATAAAAATTTTTTGATAGTTTTAGAAGGAAAAAACATTTTTTCACTCCTATTTTAGCAAATTTACCCAAAGATTTTTATCAGGACCCGGGTGCTTTCTCACTTTTAATTTTTTAAATCCCCTTTTTTTCATCTTTAGATATGGACGATAATCTCCTAGTTTCCCCATGTAAAATCAGTAGAGAAGGGGAGAGGGAGGAGGAGAGGGAAGGAAAAGAGAGGGGAGAGAGAGGAGAGGAGAGAGAGAGAGAGAAGAGAGAGAGGGGGAAGAGAGAGAGAAAGGGGGGAGAGAGGAGAGAGAGAAGGAGAGGGAGAGGGGAGAGAGGAAACGAAGAGAGAGGAGAGGAGAGGAAGGAGAACCGACCCTACACAATAAAGAAAGCAAATACAAACTATAAACCATCCCACCCTCCCTCCATCCATCATCATCCTCCCTTTTCCATCCATCCCTCATCCCTCCATCCATCATCCCCGCAAGCAAGCAACAAAGGGAGCAGACGCAAAGAAGACCGAAACAAAAGGAAAAGGGAGAAAAAAGTCGAACAACAGAAGAAGCTGCGAAAGACAGAGGCTGGGGGAAAAGAAATAGGGAATAGTTTTTTTTCTGATGTTTCAAGGAAGGGCGGCGAGTCGCTTCCCTTATGGGAGACAGGGAAAAAAAGTAGGCGCCAACTCTCCCCGGAAAAAAAGAGGAGAGAGATAGAAGGTGTAGAAAGGTTTGGGGAGTGGTGAAAAGGGAAAAACACAAAGGAAAAAATTGATTAGTTAAAGAAGTAAAAGGAATAAGTAAGCGAACAGACAAATGCGATCCCAACAAACAGTACAGGGGGGAAAAAT
>CM054142.1:11727001-11734501 GCA_028751875.1 Rapana venosa
GGGGTTGGGGAGTGTTGTTGTTTGGTTTTTGTGTTGTAGTGTGTGTGTGTTTTGTGTGTTTGTGTTTTTTGTGTTGGGGTGTTTTTGTGTGTGGTGTGTGTGTGTGTGTGTTTTTGTGAGTTTTGGTTTTTTGTGCAGTGTTGGTTGTGTGTGTGTGGGGTTTGTTGTGTGCTTGTTTTTTTTATTTTTTTTTAAAAGGATAATTTTAAAGCACTTAGTGCTTTTTTTACACCTCCTGTATGTATGTAGTTTTGAAAATTTTTTCACCCTTTTCCCCCGGGCATACAATGGCCCTCCCTTCCAAAAAAGGGGAACGTTTTAAACTTTGTGCGCAAATCTCAGCGTGCGTTCGCAACGGGAAAAACTCGGTTTTAGTCTCATCCAAAGGACCTGTGGTTGTTGTGGGGGGGGGGGGGGGGGGGGGGGGTTTCTTTTTCTTTAAATTCAATATCCATTCACTACAAGGGATTTAACAATTATTTTCATTCACGTACATAAAGAAGGAGGGGATGGGGGGGAGGGGGGAAGGGTGAGAAGTACGGTGTTTTTGGGAGTAAAAAAAGAGTTATCTTAAAGGGAACTCCCCTAAAGGGTGACTGTCAAGTGTGCAAGTCAAGTCAATCAAAAATTTTTTATTTCCAAATGGACTTTTGAATAAGCATTGCTTTTGTTTTTTTTTCAAAAACCCATCATCTAAGAAAAAAAATTCGTAATATTATACTAAACACTACATTATTGATCTTTACCTTAAATTAAACCATAAAAAAAAAAAAAAATCGATAGGGAAATAATTGAAAAAAAAAAATACCACATATACATAAACACGCACAAAAAAATGACCCTGGGGGGGGGCCCCCACTTCCACACACACATTTAAATAAAAAACTGTTTTAAAATTAAAAAAAAAAATCATAAAACGTCAGACAACAAATTACTTCACCTACTGTTTCATCCATTTTTTACACGTTTATACTTTAATAATAAAAAGGTACAGGAGTAAAACATTAGAAAATACTAGGCCTTCGTCATTTTCTGACAATAATATTACCTTCAATGACCTCCCTTTCCCCTCCTCCTCCCCCCAGCAAACGTGTGCTTTTTATGCGCTCATACTCTTCAAATAGCGCTTTTTAAAAAATGATATTATTCCACACAATAACTAAACAAAGCAAGATAAGTCAAATTTAAAATTATAATAATTATTATTATAAATTGAGATACAATAATAACAACAATCACCCATCACCATGAGACAACAATATAACAAATGATCCCCATCACCAACATAAGGATGATAACAGAAAAGCATTGGAAAGGATGGGGGGGGGAGGAGTATCAAGGGGGAAGGGGGAAAAACACATTCAATCAAATAGAAAATTAATAATTAAAAAAAAACAATTATTCAAACAAGTAGAACCCCTATACGATACAGAATTCAAAAGCCCTTAATCAACTGGACTATCAAACTAAAACAATTATCATTTGAACTAAAACAGTACGCTTATATAGTTTCTAAAATCTCATCTCTAACAGCAATAAAAACAACATCCCCGATAAAATCTATTGAATTAGACAAGACAAAGGGCATGAGGAGAGGAGAGGAAAGGAGAGGAGAGGAGAGAGAGAGAGAGAGAGAGGACACACTATCAAGCTATCAGGTCTACCATAAAAAGATTTTAAAAATTTTTTCTGCTTTCCACTTGTTTCAACATTGTAGATTATTTACTAGCTTGTATAGATTACTCTTACTTCTTTGCAAGTCAAGTCAAGTCAAGTCAAAATTTTATTTCCAGATGGTACATTGAATAAGCAATGCATTTGCTTTTTTTCATCAAGCCATCTATCTAAGAACAAATTTCGTAATGATTATACTAAGACACTACATTATTGCATCGTTTACCATTAAATCAAACCAGTAAAAAAAAAAAAAAAAAAAAAAAAAAAAACAGGAAAAAATCGATAAGGAAAAATTTTTAAAAAAAATTCCACTTTAATAAACACGCACAACATACTCTTGGGCCCGGCCCCCCACTTACAAAATTTAAAAAAAATTTTTTTTAAATTTAAAAAAAAAATCTGCGTTTTCCCCCTTTTCTTTTTACTTTTTTCCCTTTTTTTAGTTTAAAAATTTTTAAAAAAAAAATACAGGAAAAAAAACGTTAGAAATTTCTTTGGCAAAAGCTTTTGAAAAATTTTTCCTTTATCCCCTTTTTTTAAAAAACCCTGGTTTTTAAAGGTAAATTTTTAATAGGTTTTTTTTCATTTTTTAAAAAAAATTTTTTTTTTTAAAAAAAATTTTAAAAAATGGGATTTAAAAATTAGGGTTTTTTAAAAATTTGGGGGGTTTTTTTGAGAAAAACAAAGTGGGTTTTTAAAGGGGGGGGGGGGGGTAAAGGGGGGGGGTAATTTTAATTTTAAAAAATTTTTTAAAATTTTTTTTTTTTTAAAAAAAAAAAAATTAAAATTTTAAAAAAAAAAAAACCCTTTTAAAAAATTTAAAAAATTAAAAAAATTTTTAATTTTAAAATAAAAAAATAAACTTTTTTATTTTTTTTTTTTTTTTCTATTTAATTTTAAAAAAATAAAATAAAATTTTTTTTTTTTTTAAAAAAAAAATAGGGGAAGTTTAAAAAAAAAAAAAAAAAACATCCACATAAAATTATTGAGTTGAAAGAAAAAGGGCGGGAGGGAAGGAATGGAGGAAAGAGGAGAGGAGAGGAAAGGAGAGAAAGGGGAGGGAGAGGAGGAAAAGGAAGAGAAGGGGAGAGAGAGAGAGAGAGAGAGAGGAGAGAGAAAAAGGAGAGAGAGAGAAGGAACACTATAGCTTCAGGTCTCCAAAAAGATTTTTTTTAATTTCCTCCTTTCCCACCTGTTTAAAACATTGCAGATTTTTTTACTGCTTCAAAATTTCCCTTTACTTTTTTGATTTTTTGTGTGCCTCTTTCCTGCCCCCCCCTCCCTCCACCTTTAAACTGTGTGACTGTAGTTTTTAGTCAATAAGAAATACTTAATTTTTGTTGTTGTGGGAATAAATTAGTGCTGGTAAATAAAAGTTGGTTTATTTGCCGTATTAAATGGTTGATTTGCATTTTTTGCTTTTTCCTGGGCATTCATGAATTAAATGGTTTTTTGCTGTGTTAAATGTTTTTTTGTTTTTGATCATTTTAGCTTTTTGGGGGCTTTTCATAGTCCTTCCTGAGTAAAGAAGCTTGTTTTTAAAGATTTTTCGGGTCTCGGAAATGTTAGTAGATGATTATGTCTGTGTTCTTGATTTTAAAGCTATTGGTAAATTTGGAGGGGCATTTCATTGTAATTTTCGGAAAAATAGGCTTTATTTAGATAAGTCTTTTTTTGAAGGTTAGGAATTTGTTTTTTATAGTCGTTGAGGTTTAGGGAGTTGTTTGTAGTAAACAATTTTTCGGCCTTTTTAAAATCTATGAATAAATTTTAAATTTTTCCTGGCTGCCCCAAAGATAAAGCATAGTAAATATGGGAAAAATAGGCCGCAAAAAAAGAGTTTGGAGAGGGGTTTATCAAAAAAGTTTTATTTTTGAAAACAAAGTGCGTAAAAAAGACGTTTTCAGCGCCATAAAAGGGTGGGCCCAAAGAAAGTTTTTTTGTCAAAAAAATTACACCCGAATTCTGGGATCACTTTTTCAATTCTCTTTTATTATAAAAAGGGTTTGGGAATTTATCTTTCATTTTTTGTCTCTTTTGTCTTATTTGTCATACATACACTTGTTTTTCGGGTTTTAAAAGGAATATGGTTTAGCTTAGTCCAAAGTAACCAATCTGTCTTTTGTGTTGAAGTTTGTTGTAAGTCTGTGGGGGTCAAAGTCACTCAATTAGGGGATGTGTCTCAGCAAACTTTCACAGCTACTTCTAAAAATTGGGGTAAGTCATTTACATGATTGAAAATAAAAGGGGACCCAAATGCCTTGTGGTACCCATGTTTAATAGGACTAGTTCGTGTTTGTTATTTGCAGTTACTAGCTGCTGCATTCGACAAAAAGCTTTTCAAAGATTTACATTTCGGTGTTATTTGTAAATAAAATTTAAAGCAATAATAGGGAATGATTATTACATAAAAATCTTTTTCAAAGTCAACAAAAAAGCCTTTATTTTTTTTCATTGTTTGTGTAGGAATTGTCTGTAATTTGTGTAAGGTTTGTGACGGGAAATATTTTTTTAGAAAACCTGATGTTTTTTTTTTTAAATGTTGTTAAAAAAAAATTGGGAAAATTAAGGATTTTTTGGATTGTTTTTAAAAGGGGTTTAGATAAGACGACAAAATTTGAAATTGGTCTGAAATTTTGAAGGAAAGCAGTATCACCTATTTGGGACTCTTGATTTTTGCTTTTAAAATAGGGGCGGAAATTTTGTTTTTTATGCACAAGTTATAAAAGTTGCAGTGTCCCAGCTATAACTTGACCACAAAGTTTAATTTATTCTTCCTTAGATTGTCTAAACCATGTTTGGAACTTTTTGAAGAGACAGGCTTTCCAAACGTCTGTGATTGTCGGGCAGTATTTTTAAGGGGGAATTTTTTTTCTTTTGATTCGTATTTTGTTTAAGAAATGGAATCATTTCATTTGATTGTCTTTTTGATATTTTTGTGCATGTTTTGAAAATTTGTTCATTCATACGATATTTTTAACTGTTTTTTTTATTTTTGTTGGGTTTTATTACTAAGTATTGAGGCTTTCCCATTTTGTCGAGAGTGGTTGTTTAAAAAAACAATTTTGTGAAATCAGTTTTGATTTGCGTTTTAGTGAAGTTACTTTGTTTCTTTGTGCTTGAATGCCATTTAAACCCATGTTTTTTCAATAGTCTTTTGGTGTATTTGGGGTTCTTTCTTTTTTTACCCAAAGGAGTTTGATTTTTTCTTAAACCTTTTTTTTATAAAAGGGGGCATGTTTTCGTTATGAAGTAAAGTTAATAAAATAAACACTTCTCGGGGTCTCGGATTGGTTTGGGATGTAAGGGGGTTTTGACAAGTCAAAAAAAAAGGAAATTTGCCGTTAAATTTTTTAAATTTCTAAAAAAATTTTTTAATCCCCTACTTTAGGTATTTTTGATACGATTTTTAACCAATAAAGCAATGGATTTGATCACTGCACCCAATGAGGAGCAATACTTCTGTTATGTGTGTTTTGTAGTAGTGTAGATATGACTTTTGTTTTAGAGTTTTTTGTTTCCGAGGGTCATTTTTTTGTTCTGGCCATAAAAGTAAGTTGTGGCCCATTTTTGGGTTTTGGTTTTATAAGTTTATTAAAAACCCCAAGAAAATTTTTTCATTTTTTAAAAGTTTTACCTGCCATAAGGGATTGAATTTTTTAGCCGTCTTTGGGTTTTTGAAGGATTTTTGTATTAAAAACCTTTAATATTGGTTATTGTGTTTTAAAATTTTTTTCAATCCACTGGGTTCAAAGTCAAAAAAACCCGAAGGTTATATATTTTTTTACAAATGGGAGGGGCTATATTTAAGTAGCCCCGGTGTACTTGGGTTTTAGGGCTTCAGGAGATTTGAACCCGGAATATTTATGTTGTCTGTAACTTTGGAAGAGTCGGGATTCAGTAAGCAAAAAAAAAGAAACTGATTTCCACTGTTGATGTATGGTTGCAAAGCATCTTTTTTGTTTGTTGATTGTGTATTCAGGGACCTCTCGGAGGCTCTGTTTTGTTTCCCCTGTCTGAAGTTGAGACATATATATGTCCCGGATTGATTGGCTAATTTAGTTATATTTTCTTGTTTTTGACGTTTTAAGTAAACTATCAAAATGAAGCCCCTTTTTTTGGGTTTTTATTCTCAAAGAGGGAAATAATATGAAATGAAGGGACACAATTTTAAAAAGAAACAATATAAAGGGAATTTTTAAAAGCGCTCTGGATCTGCAAAAAATGATCTGTTATACAAACGTTATTTAAAACCAGTCCCCCTTTTTATTTTAAAACACTAAATGGAGATCAAAGTATACCCCACGTACATTAAGTGTGGAATTTTTTGATAAAGAAATAATACAAAACTTTTTTTTTTCAAATCAAAAACTATCACTTCACAATACCAATACATACAGTATTCATATAAGCTCAAACAAGGAAGATACAGTACAGGCAGTGGGTAAATAGTAAAGTATGAATTTTTTGGAGACAATAGAAATTTGTTCTAAAACAACTGCAATCTAGAGTCCTGGTTAGCAATAATGCTAATCAAACGTCAATTTTTCAATCAAGCAAATGCTTGAAAAAAACCACAATAAGCTGCTAGTCCAAAAGCAAATTTTTACAGTCAAGCGATGCTTTTTTTTTCCCAATTACCTGTTGTCACAAAAGCAAATTCTTCGTCGGCAGAACGATTTTTAAACACACAGAGCACGCTTACACATATTTAATTTTTGGGGGAAAAAAAAAAAAAAAAAAAAAAAGAAAAAAAAAGAGGGGAAAAAAAGTATGGAAGGGGAAGGGGAAAAATTTTTGGGGAAGAAATGAAAGCTATTTTAATTCTTGTGATCAAAATACTTTGGGTGCAGGCAGACAGGCACACACACACACACCCACAACAAACACACACACACCCCACCCCACACACACACCACACCACCACACACCCCACACCAACACACCCAACACACCACATAATCACACACAACCAAAACCCCAAAACCCCTTTCAACCACAACTTGCAAAACGTCATTCAGCCCATGCGCACGCGCGCACCCTACAACACTTTTCATTCACTAATACCCACACAAGTCCTTGGATGTACATAAATCGAGGCCCTGTGTGCCAACACTGGGAAACTCTTGTGCCTGTCAATCCTGTTTCCCCTTCGAAAAACAGGTCACCCGCGCCCCTTTGGGAAAAGTGACAAAACCCCAAAACCGTCCACCAAAGGAAACTGGGTGGAAAAACAACAAACATGAGTGCTTATCCCATTATCCTCGAAAATTTAAAAAAAAAAAAATAAAATAAAAAAAAAAATAAAAAACACCCCCATGTTTTATTGGGACACTTTCATCACACCCTGCCCCTGCATCACAAACCCTGATCCCACATTTTTTTGCAAATATCGAAGTAGCTCGAGGCACATTTACTAGTGGTTGTTGTTGGGAGGGAGTGCTGATGTCTCCCTAAAACACTGGCGCTTTTTGAACCTGGGGGTTCCTGGGTGGGAGGGGGGAAATGTGTGCGGAATAGGTGTCATTTTGGTTGTGTGTGTGTGGTTTTGGGGGTAAATTTTATAACATTTTCACAAAAATACACATTTAAAAACCATACTACATACATATAATCATTCGTGTTTGATAAATTTTATTAAATATATATATATATAAAAATTTTTAATTAAAATATATATATATATAAGCATTTATTTCATTGGGATATTTTATCAAAATTTTTAATGACTTCACAAAAGACAGGATGAAGAAAAAAGAAAAGAAGAAAAGAAGAAGAAAAAAAGAAACGACGCGCGTAAAAGAAGAACGAAGAGAAAAAAGA
>CM054142.1:11739501-11747001 GCA_028751875.1 Rapana venosa
GAGAGAGAGAGAGAGAGAGAGAGAGAGAGAGAGGAGAGAGAGAGAGAGAGAGAGAGAGAGAGAGAGAACACAAGAAAGTCTACTAGAACAAAAAGCAAAACCAAAAAGAAATTCATTCATATAACCATGATATCGAGCATAATAGATCCTTACAGTATAACGAGGCTTTAGGCTGCATAGATACATGCATCGATGCGTCCTCTACAACATGTCTTTTTTGCTGCCTTAGCTTCTGCAAGTTCGTGTCCACAGTTCCCCTCACGCCGCTGGTTTCAATCTCTCCTCTCCAGCCACTCTCGGGTTTGTTTTGTCGCATTCTCAGAGACAGAAGTCTACAAGGAGCCCATCAACGTCAGGCCGCCATGGGGCCACCAGACAGAGAAGGTCCATAAACTACTGACAACTATTTTTGTGTTCAAATTAATTTAACGTCTTTTCACAAAAAAATTAATTGTGATATTAGACGGAAACAGGTGAAATTATGTGTGTGTCTTGTCTGCAAATGTAGGATAATAACATGCTTTTCATTAGAAACAGCATTTAAGTTACAAGTTCTGAATATTCTGTTTCTCTTAGATTCTCATACACACACACGCACGCCCGCGCGCGCGCGCGCACACACACACACACCCACGCGCGCGCGCGCGCGCGCGGGGACTAGATGTTAAAAAGCACATAAAGGCTTATTCCATTATCCTCGAAATAAAAAAATACAAAAATAAATAAATTTTATCTGTTTCATTTTCGAGTTTGTTATTGCAGCATATATTATATTCTGCACTTGATCTTGCCACCAAGGCATTGAAAAACAGTGCACAGTAACAAATTGAATAAGTTTTTATCAGAAGTCAAACACTACAAGTTATGCAGCGGTTGACGTTCGTTCGGACATAGTTGATGAAACCCCAGTTTGAAATTTACAGAAGAAGTTTAACAACAAAATGTTGTCATGTGACAAAACAGACACAGCTGGTAAGAAAACAATGCCATCTGGTAGTTACCACCAATACTTTTTTCCCCCACACTTTCCACCAGGTCAATGTTCTGACTCTGTCTGGCAGGTTTTCGCGATGTTCTGAATTTGTTCAAAGCACGAGGCTTTGTAAACTGTCATTTTACATCACAGACATTAGGGGTGACACGTCTTACACGGCGGTCATTTAATCTTTGCCACATTTGTGCCGTCACGTCTGCCCTGCCGGAAGTCAGGTTGCAGACGATTTCTACCTTCCTGCCCACGAGTGGAGAAGACAAGGGGGATAACTCCTGTAAGTCGACTATCTAGCTTGTCAAACTGAATAAATTTTTAAGTTTTTGAGGGAGAGAGAAAGTGTTTGATCTTTCATTGGTTTTGGAATACGGTTTATATGAAGGATTTGGGCTACGGTAGGTGTGACCATATTGTTTAAAAAATGTATTAACATGTGATATATATATATATATATATATATATATATATATATATTATATATATATAAATATATATATATATATATATATATATACACAATACATTATGTCAGAGCAAAATTAGGGTTACAGCGAATAAACTAGGTAGTCTCTGTTATAGGTTAATGCTATCTATCTATCTATCTATCTATCTATCTATCTATCTATCTATCTATCTATGTCTATCTGTTTGTCTGTCTGTCTTTCTGTCTGTTTATCTATCTATCTATCTATCTATCTATCTATCTATCTATCTATCTATCTATCTATCTGTCTGTCTGCCTGTCTGTCTCTCTGTCTGTCTGTCTAATCTTCAGCCGTTATTCTCTTGAAGAAGATCCTGACACCCCCCCCCCCCCCCCCCCCCCATTGAATAACAGAAAAGACAAAACAAACGCACAGAACCAAACCAGACCAAACAAAACCAGATAGCAGTCCTGAAATGCTGATACAGACCATCATGCTGCTGCTATTGTGACACCAACCTTCAACAGGGACCCTCACAAGACAGTACATAAGACAGCCAGCTCTGCTGTCATTCCAGCCTGCTCTGGCGTTGATTTCTGCTGCAGGGCCAGAGACCCGCATCCTCGAGTTACGCCAGCTTTGTTCATGCTCACACACACACACAGACACACACAGACAGACAGACAGACAGACAGACAGACAGACACACACACACACACACACACACACACACACACACACACACACACACACCACACGCACGCACGCACGCACACACATACGCACACACACGCACGCACGCACGCACGCACACACCACACACACACACACAAACACACACACAGACACACACACACACACACACACACACCAGCTATTCACAAGACTAAAACAAACAACAAGAACAGTATAAGTTAAAGGAAATATTTTCCCCTGGAGTTAACATCAGTGCAGACTCCACTCTCCCCAAAAGTCCTTTGGATGAGACTATAAACCGAGGCCCCGTGTACGAACGCACGCAGAACATCTTGCGAACACGTTAAATATTGTTCCGTTTTTTGTAAGAGTAGGCCACTGTGTGCTGGTGGGAACAAATGACAGAATTTACAAAACCGTATACACACGGGGACTGGATGTAGAAAATCACATTAGGCTTATTCCATTATCCTCGATATAAAAGAATAAATAAATAAATGAATAAAAATAAACACACACACACAATCTCTCTCTTGCGCACACGTTAAAACCCGTTGCGCTTTTCGTAAGAGTAAGCCATTGTGTGCCGATGGGAACGGACGACAAAATTTACAAAACTGCATACACACGGGGACTAGATGAAAAAAAGCATATAAGTGCTTATTCCATTATTCTCGAAATAAAAGAATAAATAAATAAATAAATTACGCACAAGATTAAAGATTCAAGATTTCATTCCTTTCACCCCTTTTGGGATATGGAAAATTACAAACAAATTGAACAGGAGAATAAACATAACAGCAATATACCCCAAAACATTTTACAAATAGACTTTTTACATGAGTTTTTAAGGACTTCTTACGACGCACACACACACACACACACACACACACACACACACACACACACACACACACACACACACACACACACACACACACACACACACCAGCTATTCACAAGACTAAAAAAACAAATAAAACCAACCAACAACAGTATCAAACTCTTCAGTGTGGATCCTATGACAGACTGAGCACAGTGCTGATAGTTTTCTTATTGACTTTAATGGCGACATATGGACGCGGCAGCTGAATGATTAAGATGGCCGACTTGCAACTTCAAGTTCTTTAATTTTTTTAAAAACGTTTAGAATGGATATAACCTCTTAAAAAAGATAGATTATACACGCAGCAGTCAGAACTAATGTTAACAGTTTTCATGTCGATAAGCAGAAAAAAAATCTTCTATTGTCTCTAGGGTGAAATGATGTACCGAGGTCTCCTGTGCAACACACATTCAGCGAATGTAAAAGAAACCAGGGCAATAAGAGAGTTATCATTAATAAAATTCTGTAAACAAAGAAAATGAAAAAAAGAAAGCCTCTCTTAGGAAAACAAATACACATGCAGACAGAAAAATCCAAAAATGGGTGGCGCCGCTCTTGTGGCGACGTACTCTCGCCGGGGGAAAGCAGCCTGAATTTCACGCTACAGAATCTGCCGTGATTGAAAGTGGTATCACATTCACTTCAAATGAAATAACTTCAATCGAGGAATCCCAGCAGTTGCAATGCAGTGCAACAGAAGAACTTTGGACATTTCCTTTCAGCAGTCTGTCAGCAGTAAGGAAGTGTGCCACCACACCATGGGATTATAATGAGGATATTGTATGGAATTTACACAGTAATGTATCTTGTAAAAGCAAATTGAGGCGCTTGCATTCAGCCTATTTATTTATTTATCTATGTATGTATGTATGTATGTATGTATGTATTATATAAATTCTATATAAATTCCATTTCTTCTTTTTCTTATATTATTATTATTATTATTATTATTATTATTGATTGATTGATTTATTTATTTCGAGGATAATGGGATAAGCGCTCGTGTGCTTTTTTTCATCCTGTCCCCGTGTGTCTACAGTTTTGTAAATTTTTCCACCGTTCCCACCGGCACACAAAGGCCTACTTTTCCGAAAAGCGGAACGGGTTTTAACGTGTGCGCAAGATGTTCTGCGTGCGTTCTCGGTTTATAGTCTCATCCGAAGGACTTTTTGGAAGAGTGGAGTCTAAATGGTTCCTAGTGGATATCTGACACTTTGAACACGTAGGTAAAGTGTAGAGGTCTTACATAACTGGTATGAGTGGGGGTGTTTTGACAGGGTGATAATGAGCGGCATGAAAACAGCAGCACTAGAAAAAAAGATCTTACATGTAGAGTTTAAAAAAAAAGTAACTTTGTATGAGCAGGATATTGTTACATGCAGAGGCACTCTTTCAACCACTCAAAAACTGAAGGAAACAAGAAATTAAATGAAAACTGGTATGAGAGTGAGTACACATCATTTCCCTACACTCCTTCCTTGCTTCATCTATCCCGCAGTGCCTTGGACCGTGGGAGGCACCACTGAAGATTTTGCAACAGCTTCCTCCGCTCTACGTGGTCCTCTGCTACACTCCTAGGTAAAGGTAAAGGTAAAGGAGTCCCATAACCTATAAGGTCGTAGGGGAGCGAGGCGTCAGAGACCTCACTTCTCTAGGGCCAGCATATTGAGGGCGGCGCCCATCTCCTCTCCCTCGCTGCTTTACCTTCCCTGACCCTAAAGAGGGCAGGTACCCATTTACAGCTGGGTGAACTGGGGGAACTGTACTGAAGCGAAGGCGCGCAAACGGTCACCCATCCAACTGGTAACCACGCTCGACGCTGCTTAACTTGGCTGGGGGAAAGCGAGTGCTCCGACCACTGAGCTATCTCGTCCCTACACTCCTACCCTATGTAAAAAATTCCCCATTACCATCCTCCAAAGTTATTTGTCTCTTTAAACTACGATCATGCCTATGGTAAAGACATTTTTGTGGGCTCTACAAATCAAACCTTCATTCCTTCATTCATGATCATAATCGGCTGCCTGTTTTTTACGAACTGCTTATCAACTGCTTGCCAGATCTCGATGGTGTGTTTGACAGTCTTTGATGGAGTAGTGATTCTGGAGACAGGGATTAGCACCAGCTGTCACGACTGTCACACCACTGTACAACACGTCTCGGGTTGTCAGCTTGGATTTCAGAGCCCAACGTCTTGCCCTATTTCTTTTATCAGCTGCTTTACTGTTTAAGCTTGTACAAAAATACTAACCAGACATGTTTTAAAAAGTAGTGAGATACATTCCCCTCCCTCCCTTCCCCCCTCCCAATCAGCTCAGACCAACCCAAGCCAGCCAAAATAATCAATAAATCAACCAAACAACCAGCTAAGCAATAACAACGACTGTTTAGAAACTAAAGGAGATTAATCAAGCTAAGTGTTTGTGCCAGATTTATAACTTGGAGCCCAACTGGGACTTAACACGATGACAATGGAGTTACAGTGTGCTTTGTCGTTTTTGAGTGAACTCTCTTGAATTCTAGAGATTTGAACCATTATGCATCGTAAACTAGGTTCATAACCCCACAGTAACTTTCATCTTAAACATTATACCAATCATAAAAAGCTGACGACATTTAAAAGATGGAAATTATGAATAACGTTACTACAATAAAACAGCGTCGACAGATCTCCTATGACTAAAAGATAGATCTAGATGGAGAAGTGTCTTCCCGTCTGGATCCTACCATTTCTGAAGTCACTGGTTTGAACCTTGATAGAACTTTTGTTTATTTCTTAAAGATCCTCCAGGTCAAGATATAAATACGCACACCCAAGATAAAAAATACAAATCAAGTTTCTTGGAAAAAGTATAATTTAAAAAAAAAATTATAGTCTCGATTTTGCTTCAAAGCACACTCTTAAAAAGAAAGAAAAAGATCAATGTCACAAAAATAAGGAGGGAAATCCACACATACCTCCTTCCCTCCCACCCCCGTCCTCAACATCAAAACAAAAATACTTTAGATGACCAAATCCAGAAAGAAAAATAAGCTGTTTTGTGGATGGGCTATAGCTTACGCAATAACGCTCTAGTATAGATACAGATTGTTTTAAATGGTATGAACTTCCAACATGTTTTGCTGCACTTCACATTGGTCCCAGGCTGTCATACAGTGGTTCATTTTCCGGCATCGCAAACAAACCGGTTCACAATCACTCCCTCAAAACCCGTTTGTATGAAAGACCATAGAAACTCGGCAAAATCTGTGAAAACATGTTCTCTCTCTCTCGACCTCCCACTTCCCCCAAAATGTGGCTGTGGATCGCATAACAGACATAAAACGGTATTGGGGTTGCAGCTGTAGACGTGGATGGTGACGCCAGTTTTAAGGTCGTGATGACACCGTATAATGGACTAGCCACCTACATGCTAAATCAGGACCGCGCCTTTGTCAACTGTTGGTAGAGTTATCATTTGCTAATGTTGGTTGATATCTCAAAGCATTATGCCCTAGGGGTCACCCAGAATAGGCACTGTCTCTTTCATGACATCTGGGTATCAGCCAGACCTGAAGTACCCACTGGATAAGAAATCAACGAGTGTAGATGTTTTTAAGCACTTTGCTGTACTAAAAGCAGCCATACACCAACCAGAATTAAACAAAAAACTTCTTTGATGGAGACTGCAGGTTATAGTAAAAGCTTCCATCCATAAGGACCATCTCAACACAAAATAAGGTAAGATTTCAGTCTAGGCCTTGGCAGTTTGCTAACATGAATTCTTCGGAAATAAGACCGTAAACCAAGGTACAGTGTGTTGGCGCACGCAGAACATATTGCGCACACGGTAAAGCGTGTTCTTCCTTTCGGAAGAGTAGCCCGTTGTGTGCCGGTGGGAAAGGATGACAAAATATACAAAATAACATGTATATAGGAACTGGTTGTAAAAACTACATGGGCGCTTAGTCATTTTCCTCCAACATAAAAGAATTTAATTATGAATTAAAAACAATAACGGACCAAGTTTTTTGGACTGGGCAGGAGCTGCGATGTGCAACTAACACATTGTTTGGTTTAAAGAGTCGTTTATTCAGAAAAAAATATGGTTACAATAATTACACGTAAGCATTGTGAGCAATAACAAGCCAACAGCTTATAGCGTGCTGCAGAGAAAAAAGCATTGCACATTTTGTGTGGCAGCTGGTGTACATGTCAGTTACCTTGAAAAACAACAACATCAGCTATAAATGCACATAAATACAAAATACTTAAATAAAGGAATGGGCAAAACATGACAACTGTATTAAAAGATTGAAAAAGTAATACACATATAAACACATAAATGAACAGACAAAAACTGAATTTTAGGCAGAGACATCTGTAGTTACTGAAAAACCATGTTAAACTTTCCAAAACAAACAAGAATAAAATATCCCATTCCTGTGATAGAACTTTTGAGGTATGAAAGTGAACTTTCTTGTACACTGCACAGAGTGTGGACACAATCATTATACTGATA
>CM054142.1:11752001-11769501 GCA_028751875.1 Rapana venosa
GCGCCATAGTTTAAAGTTTCATCCCCGCCCCCCCCCCCCCACACCTCCCCCACTCGGCATTCGGAATGCAGCTACATTCAAGGTGGAAAAAAAAACGGTTGCATACACAAAATCTCACCATTGGTGAACCTCGGAGCTCTAGCTAGCTGAAAAAAAGTATCATCCAAAGGAGTTTGGGGGAGACTGGATTCAGTACTGATGCTAACTCCAGGGGAAAATTCCATTTACCATGTTCCTGAGTAATGGCACACACCCAGGCAGTCAGACCACAAGCTACTACCTCCTGCCCAGAGAAGACCACGTGACCATTGTGAGACTGAAGACTGGACATCAAAGACATCACATGTTTACCAAGTTCCACATTGCTGATTCTGCAACGTGCCCCTATGCCACTTCTCCCACGACAGTGGAACACTTCCTCCAGACCTGTCCATCACACCAAAACCTGAGGGCCGATATCTGGCCTACTGACCTGCTGATGAGGGACACACTCTTCGGACCCCTGGAGGGCCTCCAGCGAAACACGGCTGCATTTGTCAGGGCCTCTGGAGTTGCTGTCTGAGCGTTGGACGAAGAAGATCACGAGCTAATCGTTCTCACCACTAGGCTATCCCACCCCCGTTGGTTTTTTTAGATTATCTAAAACAGGGCATCTTTGCCTACATTTGGAGAAATGATGTTAATGGCTAGGATAAATACTTTTTAAGACTTTGCTTTCGATTTTTCAGACTCAAAGCATCCTTGTACTTGTTTAGTGTTATTGTCTGTACATACTGAATGTCACAACAGTTAGATGCAAGTTTAGGGTATATGCTGCTTGAAAACACACATACACGTGCGCGCGCGCGCTCATACACACGCACACACACATAAATACATACACAGTTACACACACGTGCACGCACGCACACACACACACACAAACACACACGCACAAGATTGAGACTATAAACCGAGGTCCCGTGTGCGAGCGCACGCAGAACATCATGCGCGCACGTTAAAACCTGATCCGCTTTTCCAAAGAGTAGACCACCGTGTGCCAATGGGAACGGGTAACAAAATGTACAAAACTGCGCGCGTGAGCACACACCAACACCCACACACCCACCCACTCACCCACACGCGCACACACAAACACGCACGAACATACGTACGCACACACATACACACTCTCTCTCACATACACACACACACCATGCAGACACATTCACTTTAAATGACAGCAAAACACAAACTTTCAGTCACACACAAACATCTTCAGCCTTTCTCTCTTATCTCTCCCTAAATGTCTGTCTTCATCTTAGTATCGCTAATAGTGATTAGAAGTTAAATCGCAACACATACACGCACACGCACACGCAAACACACACACACACACACACACAACCCCCATCCACCGTCTCGTCTAACATAATTAGAGGGAAAAGGCATTGAATTAAAGAAATATCCACCCCGTCACACCACCTCCACACACAAACGCACACGCACACACGCGCGCACACACACACACACCACACACACACACACACACACACACACACACACACACACACACACACACACACAACGCACGCACACACACACACACACACAGACCCCCCCCCCCCCCCCACACACACACACACCCACACACACACTCTCCCTCTCCATACACGCACTCAAACACCCCCCCTCCCCTACCTCCTCGCTTCCCCCCCCCCCCCCCCACAACCCCCAACTCCCCTCCTTCCCCCCCACCTCTTACCCCCCTCCCCTCCACCTACTCCCCCCCCCTACCCCCCCCCCCCCCCACGACGTCAGCGCTGCATGCTGGGAAACTGATGACGTGTGCACGGCAGGGGGTGCAGTGGTGATGAAAAGTGGGCTGCTGCAGTGTGAGGCTGCTGAGGATGCTGGATGCTGAGGATGCTGGATGCTGCTGTTTGTGGTGAGGGGTCCATGCCAGACAATAAACCTCCTCCACAACTAGCTGCCAGAACACGACCCTGTCTGGTCTGATCTGACTGTGGCGGCTGATTGGAGGTGGAAGCTTCTTCACTTGCCTAGGGTTTTACCATGCTGGTGGTCATCTTTTACATAGGACGTAATGTTGGTGACCAGCAGCAGCAGCAGCAGCAGTAGCTGTAGTAGCAGCAGCAGCAGCAGTAGCTGTAGTAGCAGCAGCAGCAGTAGCTGTAGTGGATCATTACGACGATCATTGCTGTGGTGAGGATGGTGTTACTTCTTCTGCTTGTGCTGCTACTGTTAATTGATATAACTATTACTACTGGTGTTGCTGTTGCTGTTGCTGCTGCTACTACTACTACTGCTGCTGCTGCTGCTGCTGCTATTACTACTGCTGCTGCTGCTACTGCTTCTACTACTACTACTACTACTACTACTACTACTACTACTACTACTACTACTACTACTACTACTACTACTACTACTACTACTACTACGACTACTACTACTACTTTTTCTATTTCTAATACTACTGCTGCTCCTCTTCTTTCTCTTACTCCCCATTATCGTCAACTGTGTCATCAGCATCATCATGTATAGCATCATCACCCTTATTATCATATTTATTATCCCCCTTCTTGTGTTCATGATCATCATCGTGATCATCATGATCAAGATCATCTTACAAACCATCAAAGTCACAAGAGAAACCTTTGTGAAAAATTCAGTTGTTCGCCACAGGAAAGAGACTTTCCTAATGTTCATTCACACCACATAGTTCTCTTTACCTTGTCAGCTTGCGCATTTGCTGACCAAAGTGTGTAGGATTTTCCTTTAGATTGTTCATCATGAACACATATTAGTTTTTGTCATTGCGGGTTCTTTAATATGCACTGAAAGCAAACTGTACAGTGAACGTTGTACAAAAGACAAGCATCTAGGTGATATCAAAGAGTTTTGTGAACGGTAGACGGCAAGAAAATCGAGACCGTCCGTAGCTTTAAATGTCTGGGAGCTGTAGTATCGGATGAAGGATCAAAACCTGAAATTCGCTCCAGGATAGCCCAGACCACAGCTGCAATGACTGAACTGAAAGTCCTCTGGAACGACAAGAACATCACCATCAGCTTCAAGATCAGACTGATGCGTTCCCTGGTCATGCCCATATTTTTGTACGCAGGTGAAACGTGGACCATAAAAGAAGACATCGAAAGAAGGATACAGGCAATGGAGATGAGGTGCTACACAAATTTCTTGGCATCTCATACAGAGATCACATTACAAAAACGACATGGACCATATGAAGAGCTCCTGACTTCAGTGAAAAAAACAACGCCAATTGAAGTGGTACGGGCACGTCACATGAACATCTGGACTGGCCAAGACTGTCCTACAGGGACCAGTACAAGGAGGGAGACGAAGAGGCAGACAGAGAAAACGATGGGAAGACAACATCAGAGAGTGGACTGGCCTTGAGTGGAACGATTTGCTACGGAAAGCAGAGGACCGCGGTGGGGAGTGGAGGAAGCTGGTTGCAAAATCTTCATTGGTGCCCCCACCTTCCACTGCACTACGGGACAGGTGAAGGTGAAGGTGAAGCGAAGAAAATTTAACCCCAAAGTCGGATTCGAATCATTGACCTATCATTTTGTTCACTGGGGCACTGTAACTAGATCAACGTTTGACGTATTCTCTACTTGCTTTGTAACCATAGCTAAGAATATGGACTCATCAAATAACACATCAAAGAAAAAAAGTGACTGAAAAAAATTTAAAGAAAGAACGACGATGAAGTAAGAAGAAACTAAAAGACACAACCCCCAGGGAATTAAGCCAGATTGAAGAGAGGAACGATTCTGACAGTTGTAATGCTTCTTTGCTCTCAACTGTGTAATGTTCAAATGTCTATTTTCATTGTCAGTGTGTCTGATAAAGTCTATTAGGTATTCTGTGTGTGTGTGTGTGTGTGTGTGTGTGTGTGTGTGTGTGTGTTTGTCTCTCTGTGTGTGTGTTTGTTTGTCTCTGTGTGTGTGTGTGTGTGTGTGTGTATGTGTGTGTGTGTGTGTGTGTGTGTGTGTGTACGTGTGTGTGCGTGTGTTTGTGTGTGTTAGTATTATCTCTTTATTGTTTCTTTTATGTGTGTGCGTGATCACATCAGAAAGTTATATTTTTTCTGACATTTTTTCTTCACAGCCAGAAGCAATAGTTATTTTTGTATATAAAACTTAGAACTTGAGATAAAGCAGAGAAACATTTACTGACACATCACATCAGGCAAAACTATACGCTGGTTTATTATTGTGTTGTATTGTATACCCCTTCCAGTTACGGCCGATTTCTGTGTGTAATATTCGAGCCGCTTTCTCTAGGGCAAAGTGCATCGCCACAAGAGCAGCGCCACCCATTTTTTTCTATTCCTGTCTACATGTGTATTTATTTGCTTCCTTATCAGAGTGGCTCTTCTTTCTTTCTTTCTTTCTTTCTTTCTTTCTTTCTTTCTTCTTGTTAGGGATAACTCTCTTGTACCCGTGGATTCTTTTACGTGCGCTAAATGTGTGCTACACACGGGACCTCCGTTTATCATCTCATCGAGAAGACTAGCACCCAAACCACCACCACTCTAGGTCTAGTGGATGGAGAAGGGGGGGGAGGGGTTGGGGCACAGACGGGGATCGAACCACCACACACTTAGAACCTGGACTTTTCGCTTTCTAGGCATGTATGTTACCTCTAGACCATCGATCCACCGATCAGACGTACAAGAAAGGACGTTTAGCCACCAAAGCCTAGCCAGTATCATCGAAAAAGTGTGAAATGCTAAAAGGCAATGGCGCCATTCCTATTCGCGTTCATCCACTACCCTGAGTGACGTCAGCGATGCACGCTGGGAAACTGATGACGCGCACAGCAGGGGAGGGTGATGAAAAGTCGGCTGCTGCAGTCTAGATCTAAGGCTGCTGGTTTGTATGCTCTTTGAGGTGATGGCCGCCAGACAATAAATTTCTCCCACAACTGCTGTCCTGAAAAGTGGTTTGTCTGATCTGATTGTTGCCTTGATTTGTGGAAGGTTTTAGAAAGACACGCCATAGGAAAGAGGGTTTCTCTCTTTCTTTTGTTTACACGAAAGGAGTGAAAGATAACGAGGATGAAGAAGTGGATGATGATAATAGTGATGGTGGTGATGATGCTGAGGATACTAACGATGATGTTGGTGATGATGATGATGGTGGTGATGGTGATTGTGATGGAGGCGATGATGATAAGAATAATAATGATCGTAATGATGATGATGGTGATGATTGTGATGGTGATGTTGAAAATGACGATGATGATGTTGGCGGTGGTAGTAGTGGTGATGACATATAATTATATAAAAAAACCCAATCCTTTTTGTTTGCAAAGAGAAATAACGAAAAGATGGCAAAAATGGTGATTATGATAATAGTTATGATAATGATGATAATTACATTGATGGTGTTGCTGAAAATGAAGGTAATTATGATGATGATGGTGGTGATAATAGTGATAACATATACAAAATATTCTTTCAGAAAGATATATTGGAAAGATAACGTTGATATTGATGATAATAATAATAATGATGACATGATGAATGTTTAAAGAACATGAATCAGTCACATGACAACAAGAATTTGCAGAAAAAAAAGCAAAACCAACACAGTACCAACATTAACAATAGTATTGGCATCTTGATTTTGTTTTACATCACTCACTGAAACTTCATGCATCAGCAACTGCAACCCACAAGCCCAATAAAGGAAAGAAAAGTGACAAGGCAATAGCCAGGTGTGGGGGAGGGGGGTGGGGGTGACCCTGAAGCTATGAATGTTTCAGCAAATTGATAAATAAATAAATGTATACAAATATTTAAAGAAGGAACACGTAAAACTCCATGGGAAAAAAGCCTGGATGCCATCAACATTGCTAATGTAGAGGGCAAAAAAATTACTGCCTATTTTAGTGCATCTGTGCCTTTGTCAGTTACACAAGTTCTTTTTACTGAAATGTAGCATTTGTGTGTTTCTTATTAGTGTTGGTGTGTGTGTGTGTGTGTGTGTGTGTGTGTGTGTGTGTGTTGTGTGTTGTGTTTGTGTGTGTATAGATCAAGCTTACAATCACACATATAAACACACTCACACACATGCACACACAGAGTATTGCCCATTTGCTCATATGCATAGCTTTTTAATCAATACTACTACAGTGTTGCCAACGACAAAGCCATCTATCACAATGATGAAGACTACGGTGCTGATTATACATGTCCCCAATATCTTTACTTTCCTTAAAGAAGAAAAGCTTCCTTGTAGAGATACCGGAGGCCTGTAAGTATAAATAGCATCCCCACCTTCTGCAAATTCTATCCCAGGATTTCCCTCTTTTCTATCCATTTACTTGTTTCTGCCATAGTATTCGATTTCTTCCTGTCCCCTCCTTCTCGCGTATTTTCTGCCTTCTTGGTCCATTCTCCTGCCTTTTTCTCCAGAAAGACGTAAAAGATGATAATTCTCTCCTATGCCGAAGTTGGACGCGCTGGGCCTGACTTGTCAGGTGCTTAACGGCAGCACAACACATTTTCGTCATATGAAAGCCAATACTTAGTTTCTGTCTGAGCGTTCAAAGAAGAAGGAGAAGAAGAAAAAAGAAGAATTGTGAAGAAGAATTGCGAGGAAGAATTGCGACGAAGAAGGAGAAGAAGAAAAAGAATAAGAATTGTGAAGAAGAATTGCGAAGAATTGCGACAAGAAGAAGAAGAAGAAACGAATAAGAATTGTGAAGAAGAATTGCGAAGAAGAATTGCAGAAGAAGAAGAAGAAGAAGGAAGAAGAAGAAGAAGAACTGCCCAAAGAAGAAGAAGAAGGAAGAAGAAGAAATTGCAAAGAAGAAGATAAAAGAAGAAGAATTGCGAAGAAGAAGCAAAGAAGAAGAAGGAAAATTGCAAAGAAAGATAAAAAGAATGCAAGAAAGAAGAAGAAGGAAATTGCAAGAAAAAAAAAGAAGAAGAATTGCAAAGAAGAAGAAGAAGAAGAAGAAGAAGAAGAAGAGAAGAAAAGAAGAAGAAGACGACGAAGAAAGAAAGAAAGAAGAAGAAGAGAGAAGAAGAAGAAGACAAAGAAGAAAAGAAGAAGAAGAAGTTAAGAGGCCATCAAAAGAATGAAAGCGAAACGAGGAAAAACGAAGAAAGACAGCAAGAATTGAAAGCGTACACAAACAATCTTTGCCTCCACGACTGCAACTGGAAACCAAGATGCAAACGCCTCTCCCGTATGCTCTGCGAGGCTGGTGAGAAAATGAGACGTGCGCAGTGAGGGTGGTGAGAAAATGCTGAGGACATGGGCTGAGGACGCTGCTCTTTGTAGTGAGGGGTGCCAGACAATAAACTGCTCCACAACTAGCTGCCTGACGTTTGATCTAGCCGCGCCATTGTCCACAATGATGTATTCTTGTGGAAGCTAGGATAGAGAGAGAGAGAGCCGTACTGTGCTGATATATTATTATGTAGGTGGACAAAAAACACGAACAGTCTTAGGTTCAATTCCACCCCGACATACACACAACACACACACACACACACACACACACACACACACACACAGCACGCACACACACACACCACACGCACGCACGCACGCACGCACGCACGCACGCACGCACGCACGCACAGCACGCACGCACGCACGCACGCACGCACACACACACCACACACACACACACACACACAACACCACACACACACACACACACGCACACACACATACACACACACACACTCTCTGTCTCTGTCTGTCTGTCTGTCTGTCTGTCTCTCTCTCTCTCTCTCTCTCTCTCTCTCTCTCTCTCTCTCTCTCTCTCTCTCTTATATCCCTAAAGGCGGGGACAGGATGAAAAAAAGCATACGGGTGCTTATTCATTATCCTCGAAATAAAAGAATTTGTCATTGTCATTGTAGGATAAATAAAGGATGGTGAAGAGAAGGATTATGGTAAAGAGGATCATGATGAGGATGGCTGTGATGACGGTAACGATGATGATAGTGATGACGATCATGTTTGTAATTATTGTTGTTGTTGTTTGTTTCTTTCCTCGGCTAGAGCTCCAATGTTTACCAAAATTAATGTGAAAGTGTTGCTGGCAACTAAGGTAGTTACAGTCATACATCAGAGACTAGTTATAGTCATAACAGAAGTGAAACGCTGCTTTCATAGAAAAAAAAAGATGAAAAGCAACTACATGAAACTTGAAAAGAAAGAGCTACACGAACAGGATCATTGGTATAAGAGAGAGAGAGAGAGAGAGAGAGAGAGAGAGAGAGAGAGAGAGAGAGAGAGAGAGAGAGAGAGAGAGAGAGAGAACTCAGAACTCAGAACTCAGAAATTTAATGTATCTCAGCCTTAGGCCATAATTCATGGTTGGCGTAGAAGGAATTGAAAATGCCACAGAGTGGGCAAAAACCGGATAACATACACAATACCAAGCTCACTTTCAGTGAAAGAAATAATGAAGATAATGCACAAATACATAAAAATCCATATGTATCAAACACAATTCACTATTTTGATCTAAATGTATCTTCCTTGTGTCTGGATAAAATCAATATACATATATAGTTTTCAAAATCATAACAAGACGATACCATATCTTCGTTTGTGATGTAAATATCCTAATACAACAAACTTTTTCTCTTATTGATGGCGTGGAATATATATCTAGACAGGCAGTGATTTTTACTACTGTTTTCTGCTTTAAGTAGATCATGTAAAGGTGTATCAACACAATCCCTTAAAAATTTAATTCTTAAATCATTATACACAAAACGTTCATAAAGGAAATGCTTTTCATCTTCAACTTTGGGTTTACAAAATGGACATTGTTTCTTCTGATGAGAGAGAGAGAGAGAGAGAGAGAGAGAGAGAGAGAGAGAGAGGAGAGAGAGAGAGAGAGAGAGAGAGAGAGAGAGAGAGAGAGAGAGAGAGCGAGCTCAAAAGATTTATTCACAAAAAGACCATTGGCCCATACATGAAGGGGGTTGCCGAATTGCTTAGTATTTGAGTGAGAAAAATAAGGAAAAGCACAAAACAAAATGCTGTTGTATAACTACAACCACCGCAAACAAAAATCAGAGAGAGAGAGAGAGAGAACTCTGAACATTTTAATTATACTTCGGCCTTGGGCCACAATACAAGTGAAAGGGACAAAGGGGAGTGGTAACAAGTAAACGAGAAAACAAAAACAAACTTTCTATCGATTTTCCAGTAATAAAACACATTCCAATACATTACATACGACTAAGAGTGTCATCATTATCGTCCTCCTCAACACAGTCATGACCAAGAGAAAACATTGCTATAGGTGGCTACAATCCAAACACATCACCTTCAACATCGCTGTTTATGCTATAAGTTAACATTCATAAAGATGACGTCTCAATCACTTTTCAAGTTTACAATAGCATAGGCATGATAGGCTACTTTTCAGCATTACTTGCTTTGCCAATACAATCACACACACACATACACACAAACACGCACACACACAGGTACACACACACATACACACACATACACACAAACAAACACACGCACACACGCGCGCGCACGCACCCCCCCCCCCCCCCACACACACACACCACAACCATTTCAAAGCAGTGTTAAATACCATGAACACATCTTTACCCTGAAATAAAATTGAGATGACACATCAATACCAGCATTAAATTCCAGCCAATTCTTTCTTTCTTTTGTTCACTGCGTGAAAAATGTACCTTGAGACACCATGCATTTGTTCGGAATTTGACACTTGTAATAACACGTGGATTGGGGTTGAAGCTAACCCCCCAAGAAACTTGGCTCTTAAATCAGAACGAGAGTAGTCTGAACTCTGAACTCTGAACTCTGAATGATTTAATGTACATTGGCCTTGGACCACAATACATTTGTTGGGCTTGGGATAGAACAATGGGTTAATTCATATCATTGGCAAAGCAAATGCACAAACAAATAATGATTTATGACTGATTAGAGAAGAAAAACACCAACATATACATAGCCAAATAATGCAAAAAGATTATGCCAGTAACAATTTATGACTGAATAAAGAAGAAAAACACCATTTATTCTATTTCTTGATTATAAACCTTAAATCAATCATAACCCAATCATAGAAAGAAGATGCTAAGAAAAATCATCCATATTGAGTATATCAAATCGTAGCAGTTTTTCAATAAAGTATTTGAGCCAACAATGTTTTCCTTTTGTTAATAGAATGAAAAATGTAGCTAGACAAACTATGTTTGTACTCACCATTTCTTACTTTGAACATATCTGTCAATGGTACATTGATACATTTGCTTAAAAACTTTTCTCTTAAGTTTGAGTACATGTAACATTCCAATAGAAAGTGGGCTTCCTTTTCAAATTTCGTTTTACAAAATGGACATAATTTACCTCGGATATTATCACTATATCTGAGCGAGAGAGAGAGAGAGAGAGAGAGAGAGAGAGAGAGAGAGAGAGAGAGAGAGAGAGAGAGAGACAGAGACAGAGACAGAGAGAGAACTCGAACTCGAACTCTCGAACTTGAATGTATTAATGAGGATAATTGGATAAGCCAGGGGATTCTTTACATCAGGTCCTCAAGAAAAAAATAACAAAGAGAGGAAGAGAGAGAGAAAGAGAGAGGAGAGAGAGGTTCTAAAATGCATTTATTATACATTGTCTACTGCGACCAGGTCTTTGTTGTACCACCAAAACCCCACAAGATGATACCTCATAAAACAAAGCCATAAAAGACTCATCACCCTGTTTATCGCTATTTTTTTTTCATGCCTTCCGAACATCAAACAACCACCACCTACTAAGACATCATTCAACGTGAAAGCTGTTACAGTTTTTATTTCGGCATTCTACCTCTTGTCACAAAGTACAACTCTCTCTAGTAGTCATATACCCCCCCCCCCCCCCCCCCAAACAAAGGAAAGACAACAAATCTTCAAACAACCCACAAACTACCTGATTCTCACACCATCTTTTCACCAGCCATCATTACTCGCTATTACATCCTTGTACCAAGGACACTCACGAGACCATTCCCACCCGGTGAAGGAGAAGAGAGAACAGATTCCTTGGTTTTAGTTCAAGCTCCCGCAGAGTTGTGAAAATACACAGAAACATGAGTCACGTTCCCGCCTCTGCTCCAATCAGATCTCTCGGATAATAATAATAATAATAATAATAATGTATGGAATTTATATAGCGCTGAATCTTGTAAAGCAACAAATCAAAGCAACAAATCAGATCTCTCGGATGACGGAAGGCGGCTGATAACTCCCCCCAAAAAAACCCAGAGAGGACCAACCGGTACATCGGGGGGGGGGGGGGGGGTAAAAAAAAATCGCTCGGTTTTCTGTTGTTATAAAAACAACAAGGCGGGGTGGGTGTTGAGTGGAACCGGAATCATCTGAAGATGGCTGATACAATAGTGGGAGCCAGGAGGTGCGAGGAAGCTGAGTGCGACGTAGAGCCCGCATGGGAGACTGCCAGAGAAAGAGAGAGAGAGAGAGAGAGGAGAGAGAGAGAGAGAGAGAGAGAGAGAGGGAGAGAGAGAGTGAGAGGAGAGAGAGGGGGGAGAGAGAGAGAGGGAGAAAGAGAGAGGGAGAAAGAGAGAGAGAGAGAGAGAGAGAGAGAGAGAGAGAGAGAGAGAGAGAGAGAGAGAGGGAGAGAGAGAGAGACAATGACAATGACAATGACAATGACAATGACAAATTCTTTTATTTCGAGGATAATGAATAAGCACACATGTGCCTTTTTACATCCAGTCCCCGCCCGTTAGGGATACATCTTAATAATAATAACCCAATACTTATACAGTCTCACAATAAAAACAAGGGGAAATAACCCTTTTCAAACCCCCCCCCCCCAGCAACCCTCCCCCCCCAAAGCAAGCAATTAAAAGAAAATCCTAAGAATACCCCACCCCTACCCCCACCCCCCAAAAAAACCCTAACCAAAACAAACAAACAAACAAAAGAGAAGGAAAAACCAAACCAACAAAAGATGATAAAAAAGAGAAAAACAGACAAACAACAACAACAAGAACAAGAGCAACAACAAAGCCAAGAAAAATAACACAACCAAACTTAATAAGTCATAATGATAAACATCTACACATTGTCAAATGGTACACATACTTGTTACACATAATTATAAGATATTGAAATAGGGCACTCATTAAAACTTAAGTACAGAGGCAAGTCCAATAAAGTATTGAAAATATAAAATATGAATCCTTCATCATGATATACTATGATTATAAGCAGGACGATAAAAGGTGAGAGAGACAATGACAATGACAATGACAAATTCTTTTATTTCGAGGATAATGAATAAGCACACATGTGCTTTTTTACATCCAGTCCCCGCCCGTTAGGGATACATCTTAATAATAATAACCCAATACTTATACAGTCTCACAATACAAACAAGGGGAAATAACCCTTTTCAAAACAGCTCCCCCCCCAACAACCCCCCCCCCCCCCCCCCCCCCCACAGAGGGAGAGAGAGAAAGGAGAGAGAGAGGGAGAGAGAGAGAGAGAGAGAGAGAGAGAGAGAGAGGAGAGAGAGAGAGAGAGAGAGAGAGAAGAGAGAGAGAGAGAGAGAGAGGGAGAGAGATAGAGAGAGAGGGAGAGAGAGAGAGAGAGAGAGAGAGAGGCCAGGTACCCGTAATCTTGACAAGCTTGTGGATTCAGCTGGCCCGGAATGTGGACTGTGACTAACAGGAGTCAGCAGTGAAGACTTCTGAGCAGGTTGGAAAGATAGAGAAGTGTCGAAGTGTTCAAGAGAGAAGAGTTGAAGCATGACATCTTTTTTGGGGTGTGTGTGTGTTAAAAAGGGGGTTGGTGGTGGTGGTATGTATCTGATAAGTTTGGTTGCTTCTGTGATTTTTTGGGGATGGTTTTGATGTGTTTAGATTGGTTGAAGCTTAAAATTAATTTTTTTTTTTAGGTAACTTAATAATAGGGACGGGATAACTCAGTGGTCGGAGCACTCGCTTTCCCCCAGCCAAGGTTAAGCAGCATCCAGCGTGGTTACCACTTGGATGGGTGACCGTTTGCGCGCCTTGGCTTCAGTACAGTTCCCCCAGTTCCACCAGCTGTGAATGAGTACCTGGCTCTTTAGGGTCAAGGAAGGTAAAACAGCGAGGGAGAGGAGATGGGCGCCGCCCTCAGTATGCTGGCCCCTAGAGAAGCTGAGGTCTCTGATGCCTCGCTCCCTACGACCACATAGCTTATGGGACACCTTTGCCTATTAGCAATACAGCTTATTTTTTAAATTTATTAGAAGTTTGCTTGAAAGCCATTTTTATTACTTTTCTATCTACATATTCAGAATTTTACATATATTCATTTTTGACTTCATTGCTGTTTGGATATTGAGTAAACACATAAATTTCCTGTGCCAGAAGTGTAAGGTTTCTTTCATGTTTCTTTCTGTTTGTTTAAATTGTAATAAATCCTTATCCTTTTTCACCCTCTACTTCACTATGTCAAAATATGTCGTCATTTCATTTTTTTTCTTCATATTAAATGCTTGATAGTTTTAATTCATTGTTGGTTTGTGCAACGGCACTCCGACCATTATCTTTGTAAAAAAGTTTCATTTTTTTGTCAGATGTGGTTACTTTTTCTCAGGCATTGTGATGATCGATGTTTAAGTAGCAATTTCTTCATAAACATATTGTCTTCACATTCTGTCAAACAAACACTGGGAAAAGTCTGTTTCAGTGCAAGAATGTATATAGCTAGAAAAATGTACTTCAACACATTTTTTGTACTGACTGGAACACATTTGACAAGAATCATCTCGTGTGTTAGTGTTACGCAGTTCTGTGAAGAAACGAACTCTCTGTTTTGAAAACACTCCAGCAGACGTAGAACGCTGACCTAAAATGTCAAGAGTTGGTTCCCAATTATTATTTAGTTGAAGAACAACGTAACAACTGGGGGCCAACTCTTGGCATTTCAATCAGCGTTCTACGTCCACTGGAGTGTTGTCAAAACAAAGAGGTCGCTCTTCACAGAACTACGTAACTGTTAGCAAAATAACCCTCAAGATAAAACAGCTCATTACGACCTTTCAGAGTAAACAGAGAAACCATCTGCAGTGACACAAGTTTTGGTGCACAATAGACATAAACGGGGGACTCTAATCTACAGCTCTTGGATGTAACACCATACTAGTTGCATTTAGCGTTAAGAAGAAGATGAAGAAAGAGAAGAAGAAGAAGAAGAGAAGAAGAAGAAGAAGAAAAAGAAGAAGAAGAAGAAGAAGAAGAAGAAGAAGAAGAAGAAGAAGAAGAAGAAAAAAAACAGATTTCTCAAAGTGTCTATGAAAAATTTCAAGACACAAAAAGACGATCCCTCCAAACTCTTGCAATTGTGCTTTGAAATTTCAACAGTCTCCTTTTCTTTTGAAATCTCAAGATATCCTGACGTTTACAATTCAGAAGGCCCATTAAACAGATGTGAGAGCAATCATCAGATGTGGCCTGGTGCAGCACTGACAAGAAGCGGGATAACTTTTATTTAAAAAAAAAAAATCTTAATCAGCATCAATCCATCTTCGTAGTTTTTCATTAGTACTTTCTCACATTCACTGTAGGTTGATTCAGTTTTTATCGATTTTCTGCATAAGCATTCAAGATAGAATCATTTTAGGGCAGGTACATTGGTGTATTGTACACACACACACAAGACCCTATCACCATGAACTGTTAAACACGAAGTAATTTTTTTCCAGAGCTAAAACCAACTAAGATGTTGAGAAAATAGAGTGTAGCATGGCTCACAATTCTTTCGTCTTGTTCTTCTTCTTCTTATTTTTTAACCAACACAGCGCCCTCCCCTTTCAAGAACTGAAGAGATAGGTGGCAGGGGTACTAAAGGTAATCTAAGCCAACTTGTAGACCCGACAAGCCCAGTATGCCCGATGTGGCTGACATAAGGCCTAACATAAACTCTGTAGTGCAGCCGAGAAGAGGGAGCCTGGTGGAGCATCAGGAGCACCGTCCTTGTCCGCACGGGATAGAGAGGGCGGCGTTTATTGGTCTGTTAAGATACAGGGCGCAGTTGAAGGGGATCACGTCAGCATTTAAAAACAAAATCGACGATTATCTATTTTCTTGGAAACTCTGTGCTGAAAGGACATCATCAGACAGTTCTGTTGGAAGTTCCAGCTAACTAAACAAGCAAGTCCCTTGATGAAAGCCACATATGGCTAGAATAGAAATGGAAATTAGCGATGTCGAGGAGCTAAGAAAACTGATATCAACAGGTTTTGACAAGGAATAAGACTGTTCTGTTGTGCAGCCATCAGATTTGAATATCCTCTACTATTCCTCAACTACAAAAGGTCCTCATGGCCCATAACGGTCCCTCTTCACCACACAGATGGGAAAGGAAAAGAAAATCAACTGCTTAACTCCTACACAGGGAAATAAGAGTTGTACTTATCACGCACACACAGTTGTGCTCAACGTTTTATGACCGAAGCTATAGCTGAGTTTTGATGGGTACCAAGATCCGCGGAGCACAGCTACAGCAAGAGCCAGCAGTTGCTGGGGTACAGGAGCTGTTTGCTGACACAGCACCCTGAGATGACAGAGGGAGATAGGGGGCCAGAGTGTCGGTAATCTCGGTCAGCCTCAAAAATCAGCTAGCCTGGAATGTGGCTGACAGGATGCCAGACATGAACACTGGCGTGTAGATGGGGCCAGATGGAATCCTGTTGGAAATTCAAGCGAGTCTGAGAAAAGTTAAACACAGCTCTCCTTGTTCTCATAAAAATGTCAGATTTTGGTATTTAGCCCTTGCCTTTGGTCATATTCATGAAAAGGAGTTTGACTGTGCTGTGCTTAGCATTTTCCCCAGCTCTTTTAATAGAATTGGTACAGAAAATAGACACTTGCTTGCTCATTGGTTTCTAGAAGGAACAGCTAGGATGGATGTAGACAGTGGTAGGTCCTGGGCACAAACTATACCAGTCAACAGCCACAAGTTGTAGAAGAGCTACACATTTTTGTTACAGCTGCTATGATAATCACAAGTTGGCTCAGCAGTGGAATGGTACTGCCTAGATCTCTTTTCCACCCGTCCTTCCTTTCTGGATTCAAACAAACATCCTTATTGTTTAAAGTTCTGCAGAGAAAGTAAAGAGAAAGATAAAAGCAATGAATATAAGGAAATGAAAAAAAATCATGCTGTCATCACTCATCATCCTAGGCACTGCCTCCACCATTACCACAACCTTTATGATGATGTTGATATTTATTTATCTATTTATTCATTTATCTATTTATTTATTTACTCCAGTCCCCGCGTGTATGCGGTTTTGCAAATTTTGTCACCTGTTCCTACCGGCACACAATGGCCTACTCTTTCAAAAAGTGAAACAGGATTTAACGTGCGCACAAGATGTTCTGCGTGCGTTCGCACACGGGGCCTCGGTTTATAGTCTCATCCGATGGATATTTGGGGAGAGTGGAGTCTGCACTGATGTTAACTCCAGCGGAAAGCAATCCCCTTGAACGGGATTCGAACCAGGGTCGTCAGATTGCAAGCGCAATGTTCTGAACACTAGGCTATCCTGTCTCCTGATATGACGATGAAGATTATCATCACCATTATTATCACCATCATTATCCAAAACTGAATGATAATTTCACTAAACACTTCATCCATTGTGAGATCGTAAACAAAGTTTGAAAAAAAACACCCCAGAAAATACACCACACAGCATGTGAAAGTTTCCTACACTGTTTTCCCCACCCATCATAGCTGCAGTACAGAGCCATTACTAAGTACAAGATTTATTTATTTATTTATTTTATTTATTTATTTATTTATTTATTCTTTATATCGAGGATAATGGAATAAGCACTCATGTGCTTTTTTACATTAGTCCCCGTGTGTATGCGGTTTTGTACATTTTGTCATCTGTTCCCACCGGCACACAATGGCCCACTCTTTCGAAAAGCGGAACAGGATTTAACGTGTGCGCAAGATGTTCTGCATGTGTTCGCACACGGGGCCTCGGTTTATAGTCTCATCCGAAGGACTTTGACATTCAGTTCGATTTTTTTGGTCAAACTGGGAAGAAAGGGCGAGGCTGGGAATCAAACCCAGAACCTCACGGTTTACTTGTTGGCAGGCAAACGTCTTAACCATCCTGCCACCGTCCTTCTTTCGTTGATTGACGTATAGTACCACCATCACCACGCTTAAGCTTCTCAGATAACGCATTTCTGTTGACACCACAAGCAGCACAGGCAGTGTTGAAAGACACAGTACAGAAGCAAGGATCACATTGCCATCTTCAAGTCCAGTCACCCCTCTGAGGATGACGTGAAGACAGCTGCTAGACCTGGTACATCAAAACACATGGTTCTGTCATCTGATGCTTTGGAGTAAACCATCCACCTAAAAATAAGGAAGGTCCAGATGTAGTGTCGTTAGATGGTTGTCTTGCGCTAACGGGATAGC
>CM054142.1:11779501-11794501 GCA_028751875.1 Rapana venosa
AGCCAGTGCATTTAATGTAGCAATGAATACAGATAAAACTTTGTTATAAGTTTTAAATGCAGTGCATAAACTGTTATTCGTAACTGGTTTATCTACATGGAATTTGTGCTGCTCTATTCCTGAGGAGCAAATCCTTGCAGTATAATGTCACTTTGTTCCAAAGGAAGATGTTCTGCTTTAGAGTGTTCTAGGCTTCTCCCACTTTCTGTGCAATTCTCTGCAATGGAAAAAAATCA
The DNA here is from genome assembly GCA_028751875.1 of Rapana venosa. Lineage (NCBI taxonomy): Eukaryota > Metazoa > Mollusca > Gastropoda > Neogastropoda > Muricidae > Rapana > Rapana venosa. The sequence continues at coordinate 11,779,738 of CM054142.1, forward strand.
CCAGCATTATCTTAAAATGAAAAAGAAAACTTTTTCTTTAAAGTTCTAGTATTTCTGTTCACCACTGCAAAGTCTTTCCTTGGAGAGCTATACACATGGCAGAGAGGAGAGAGAGAGAGAGAGAGAGAGAGAGAGAGAGAGAGAGAGAGAGAGAAGAGAAAGATGGATAGATAGATAGAGAAATGTCCAGACCAAACAGAGAAACAGATATCCAGTTATGCAAGCAAGAGAAAATACGCATAAAAAAGAACACGCAAACAACATTTGAGATGGTGGATGAAAAACAAAGTCACTGAAAAAAAGGAAGAAAACATTAACACACACACAAAGACAAGTGGAAAGTAAAGCCATAGCAAGCACATTTTCAGGAACTTTGTTTCCCACAGGTAGCACACTGATAACAGCACTGGCCCAGTGAGGCTGTAGACAGCATTACACCGTCAGCCCCCTGGTCATTTAAATCACTGCAGTGGCCAACTAACAGGAAAGACACAGCAGTAATGTCCTCTGCTTTCTCTGAATTTGTACAATGGGGTTTGTTTAATTTGTTCTCAAGGGAACAGAGAGAGAGAGAGAGAGAGAGAGAGAGAGAGAGAGAGGGGGAAGTGTGGGTACTGTCTCCTCCTCCCAAATGATCTAGAAAAAGTCGGTTAATTATATATGCTTAAACAGTTAATGGCATGTGTGTAGCCATTGAAGGCCACACTAATGGCATACTTTACAAGTCATAATTGAAAGGGATACATATTTTGATCTGACAGGAACAAAAACTTGACAATTATAGACTTCAGCTCAGTATGGCTTCCCTGTTCTAACTCTTTTATAAAGTGATAAAAACACAGGGTGAAAGAAAGCTGGGGTGATGTGTCTCTTCATGGACTCAAGCTGAAGATGAAGACAGCACAGAGATAACCTGCCTGCCTCTGTAGCTTGTGGGGGTCTGATGGGGAGTGATGGTGGCTGAAAGATTGGACTGTCGGTGTGGCTGACTGTGTGTGTATGTCTGCACTGTTAGGGATAGACATGATATAGCCCTCGATAAAACCCCGACAAAAGATGTGTGTACATGAGTGGCAACACCATAAACAAAGCGTTAAAAAGCCAGTGCTTTGAATGTGGTGATGAATGCAGATAAAAAAAAAGGCTATTAGTTTTATAGGCAGTACATAACTATTATTCCTGGCAGGTTTCTCTGCATGAAATTTGTGCTGCTCTTTTCAGGAGGGGCAAATCTTTACAGTGTAATGTCACTTTGTTCCCATGGAAAATGTTCTGCTTTAGAGTGTTCTAGGTTTCCTCCACTTTCTGTTATGTATTTTAAGCAATGGCACAAAAAACCATAACTTTCTTAAAATGGAAAAGTTACTTTTTCTTCAAAATTCTAGTATTTCTGTTCACCCCTGCAAAGTCTTTCCAATGGACAGCCATATACATGACAGCCAGAAGAGAGAGAGAGAGAGAAGAGAGAGAGAGAGAGAGCCAAACCAAACTTAAGCAAACCAAACCAAACAGAGAAACATACCAGACAGCCAACCATTTGACATTCAAACAGACAAACAGGAGACAAGACAAAATAAAAGTACACAGAAAGAAATTTTGAGATGGTGGATGAAAAGCAAAATGACCCAGAAAAAGTAAGAAAACATTCACACACCAAGTGGAAAAGTAAAGCCATTTACAGCCCATTTGCGGGAACTTTGTTTCCCCCAGGGAAGACACTGATAACAGCACTGGCCCAGTGGGGCTGTAGACAGCATTACACCATCAGCCCCCTGGTCATTTAAATCACTGTAGAGGCCAACCCACAGGGAACACACAGCATTAATGTCCTCTGTACTGTCTGAGTTTGTACAATGTTGGTTTGTTGTACTCATCCTCAAGGCAAGACTTGAGTGGGTTGGACAGTGTGCATGTGTGCGTGCGTGCCTGTGTGTGTGTGTGTGTGCGCGCGCGTGTGTGTGTAGTGCATGTATGGTTTGTTGTGACTATTTGGACCTCTGGAGGGCCTTCAGCACACAACAACATTTCTCAGTGCCTCCAGAAATGCTATCTGTGTGTTTGACAGAGAAGAAGACATCTTTTTTTGTATACCTGATTCTTTAGTGTCAAAGATAACGAATAAGCACTTAGTGCTCTTTAAATTTTTTTTACATCCAGTCCTAGTGTGCATGTAGTTTTGTAAAATATGTCATCCATTCCCACTGGCACACAAGGACCTACTCTTCTGAAAAGTGGAACAGCTCAAGATAATCAGCGTTCATACCTTCGCACACATGACCTTGGTTTCTTGTCTCATCTGTGTGTGTGTGTGTGCGCGTGCGTGCGTGCGCGCGCGCTCACGTGTGTGTGCATGCATGTGTGTATGCATGTGTGCATGCATACAAACGTGTCTAGATGCATGTGTGTGTGTGTGCGTTGGTCTGTTTTTGTGTAACACACCACCTCTTGTTTTGTGATTACTATATAGCTAGACTGGCACAGCACAGACTTCATTCCTCTAGCATTTTCTTCACTTGTTTAGAAGAAACCAGACACAAAGACAGACAGATAGACAGACAGACAGACATCACCAGCCAAAAGAAGACGTCTGATATCTCTTTCATCTGACTGGTTGTGCGTTTGTGTGGGGGGGGGGGCGGGGGGGGGGGGGGGGGGGGGGGGGGGGGGGGGGGGGGGGGGGGGGGGGGGGGGGGAGGGAAGGGAAGTAAGGAAGGAGGGAGATAAGAAGAGAGATAATAATAATATGGGAAAGAAGAATATAAAGTTGACGAGAGAGAAGAGAGAGAGAGAGAGAGAGAGAGAGAGAGGAGAAGAGAGGAGAGAGACAGAGACAGAGACAGAGACACAGAGACACAGAGAGACAGAGAGAAGAGACAGAGAAAGAGAAAGACAGGCATACAGAGAGAGACAGGGACAGAGACAGACAGACAGATAGACACAGAGGCAAGAAAGATGAGTAACTAAATCGAGTAAGGAAATCAACAGCATTCTACCCCTCTATATATTTTCTACAAATCAGACCGTATGTGTCAAAAATACTGAAAAAAATACACTAATAACATTTTTATGATGAGTCAGAAGTGACAAACAAATTCTCTAAATACTGTGAATATGAGAATGGGAGCATGGAGGACTTTCTTGACAAATAGGAACTAATAATAATAATAATGATGATGATGACGATGATGATGATGATGATGATGATGATGATAATGATAAGAATAGTAATAATAATAGTAGTAATAATAATATTATATAGCGCTGAATCTTTTAATGCAACAAACCCGAGCGCTTACATTCAACTCATTTACACGCATGCGATCGCGCAAAAATAAGTCAAACAGATATCAAATTTACACACCACACACACACACACGCACGCACGCACACCACACACACACACACACACACACACACACACACACACACACACACACACACACACACACACACACACACACACACACACACACACACACACACACACACACACACAACAACATTAGCAGTAGATTTCAATATAATCATTAAGAAATTTGTTCTTAGATAGATGGTTTGATGAAAAAAAGCAAATAAATTGCTTATTCAATGTACCATCTGGAAATAAAATTTTGACTTTGACTTTGACACACACAGAGTGGCGCTATAACGACTTTTCTTTTGTTTGTTCATAAAAATGAAATAAAAACCAAACCAAACAAAACCAAATCTGAACATTGGCCAAGGTTGCTTGTCCTTTCATTGACCAGAGCAGTGGATGTCGACAGTGAAGTGATGATGATAACCTCGCCTTGCCTCCCTCTGCAGCCTCTGGGGGTCTGAAGGGGAGTGATGATAGCAGAAAGATTGGACCGTTGGTGTGGCTGACTGTGTGTGTGTAGGTCTGGGCTGTTCGCGATGGAAATGATACAACCCTCGACAGAGCCTCCACAAAAAAAATGCGTGTACTTGAGTGTTAACACAGTAAAGATGTCTGCAAAATAAACACGATGACTAAAAAAACAAAGAAGCAGAGTTTGAGTGAAGAGAGGAACAAAAAAGTGGTGAAAGTACGTTGTAAATGGTGTTTATAATTATTAGTGCATGCTATTTTTTTCCATGACAGATTTATCTGAATGAAATTTGTGCCACTTTTCTCCCGGAGAGAGAGAGAGAGAGAGAGAGGGAGAGAGAGGAGAGAAGAGAGAGAGAGAGAGAGAGAGAGAGGAGGAGAGAGAGAGAGAGAGAGAGAGAGGGAGGAGAGATAGAGATAGAGAGAGAGAGAGGAGAGGAGAGAGAGAGAGAGAGAGAGAGAGAGAGAGAGAGAGAGAGAGAGAGAGAGAGAGAGGGAGAGAGAGGAGAGAGAGAGAAGGGAGAGAGAGAGAGAGAGAGAGAGAGAAGAATCAGCACAGTACGATATCACTCCCATTCCATCAAGGCAGTATCTGTACTGCCAATGTCTTGATTGAACATCATCTGTTTCAAATCGTGTTGGGGGTTTCGACTCTTTCTGTGATATACTTTAAGCAAAGGGACTATCAGTACTCATGATACAGAGGAAACGTCACTTCTAAGTTCCAGTCCAATCTTGTTGTTCATAGCCCAGCTTCTCCCATGACAGTGGATCACTTCCTCCAGACCTGCTCAACACACCAAAACCTGAGGGCCGATATCTGGCCTACTGACCTGCCGATGAGGGACAAACTCTTCGGACCCCTGGAGGGCCTTCAGTGCACGGCAGTATTTGTCAGGGCCTCAGGAGTTGCTGTCTGAGCGTTCGACATCGACGAAGAAGAAGAATAGCCCAGCTAACCATAGAAGCCCTATCAAGGATGCCACCTTGTAAGATTTTTCAATATATGATTCAGAAAATAGTAGTGGAGGAAAAAAAGTGTAGGTAACCACTCACAGCCACTCACAGCTTCTTCGTCCTTTTGAAAATGGTTTATCAAAGATTCAGTAAAACAAAACAAATCAGATCCTCTAGACAATTTCTAAAATCTCAGAATGAAACATTGCAACTTTATGTAAAACAGGGTTTAAAAACAACGTTCCAACGTCAATTACTTTTAATTTCATTTTGTCATCAGTGAAAAAGCTGAAAGGGTAACAGCTGAAGGGACAAGGTGACTAGCTTCAAATCCTAAACAGGCCTCGAAGTCACAGCCAAGTCAGTTAAAAAAACACATTTTGAATTGAATTGAATTGATCTGACGGCCTGGGTTCAAGCTACCAGAGACACTCCCATTCGAGGGGATGTTCCCCTGGAGTTAACACCAGTGCCAACTCCACTCCCCCGACAATCCTTCAGAGAAGACTTTAAACAGAGGTCCTGTGCGCGAGCGCGCACGAAATGTCTTTCGCACATTTTAAAACTTGTTCCATTTTTCAAAAGAGTAGGCCTTTGTGTGCCGACGGGAACGGGTGACAAAGTTTCCAAAATTGCCTGCACACGGAGACTAGATGTGAAAAAACCACACAGGCATTAAATTGATTATCCTAGAAATAAAAGAACATAGATGAATAGATAGATATAATTATATCCTACCAACTCTGAATCCTTTTGATGGGATTTCTGTGGTACACAGTTTCAAACTCAAAACCTTCACAGATGCAGCATTCATATTTCCTTGCTGTTCCTATCCACAGTACTTGAGTTTCAACCTACTTTACAGTGTGGTATCCTTATAACACCTCTAAAAGTGATCTCTTTGATTTTGAACAGCGGCGACAAAGTTGGGCATCTTTTAGGGAGACGTACCCCGCAGCGTTGTGTGAAATGGAGGATTGAATGTTGTGTCGTTGCGTCAGTGTGAACGAGTTGGTCACGAACCATAAAGCACATGGGGAGCTAGCAGCCTGTTGCGGTGCTTTTCCACACTGAAGTAGAGGAGGCTTGAATGAAGTAAAGAGATGGGGAGGATTTATGAAGGTAAAGGGAACGGGAAGTGAATGTGCAGAGACAAGGTTTCGAAAACATTACAGAAATTAATGGCCTTCTCCTCCATCACCTTTTTTCTCTTCCCCTTTTTCGTTTTTCTCCGTCCCCAGCCACCTTTGTCGTCCCCTTCAACACTCCCTCTCTCCCCGTCCCCTTTTATATTCTTTTTACATTGAATATGAGTGCAATTCCAATTTATGCCCCCCCCCCCCCCAACCAAAAATAAAGAAACAAAGTGGATTTCTTTGATCTCAGTCATAATGCTTTGTTGCTCCAGCGCAAGCGTTACATTTTCATGTTTAACAGAATCCGTCTCTTCATAAATCCAGGGTGATTTATGTGGTCAGGGCGAAAATCACACGGAAAATGTTTTTGACAGCAATTAATCTGAAACAAGGAAAACTGACACCATTGTCATTACACATCATTCAACTTTCCACCAAAATAAAAAAAGACGCGTTTACATCCACATGCAGGTAGATCGCTGGTCTGGCGGTAACACACCTATCTAGAAAGCCAGAAGCCGTACGTTTGATTCACAATTGATCCCAGACTCCCCCACCCCCCACTCCCGCCTCCAGACACACATACCTTGTGCCTATGTATGTTTGTCCGTGTGTCCGACGATGACCTCCAAAACAGCAGAGGAGGCAGCTGCTGTTTTGGAAACTGGGCAGAAATTTGATTATAGTGGAGATGCCTTGCCCACAGTACATCCCCACTCTCTCGGCCAAGTGGGCATAAGGACAGTCAGCATTGGAGATGTTCTCCAAAGGCCAACCAGCCCTCAGGGCTGCTGCACATAAGGATTGTGCGAGTCAAGCCTCCTAGTCAGAGAGTCATAGTCGATCACTAAAGACTAAGCTGTAAAGTGGAATTCCATGAGTGGGAAAGCCACTGGTCATACAGCCTCTCACTTTGCTGTTGCGCCAGCGTCAATGGTTTCATCAAGAACCAATCCACTGTTGACCGCCGCTCTTTATCTATTTCGGGTCCATCGACCTGGAATGAGCTCCCTCTCTCTCTTCGCCAGAAACCTAGTTATGACACTTTTAAATACAGCCTCAAGACATATTTATTTCAAACCTAAGATTTCCCCCCTCCTGTTTCATATCAGAGCTATCCCACCTTCACTAACCCATGTCCTATCACCCTGCTAAAGTATACGACCTGTGTGAGTGTGTGTGCTTTTGAAAAACATTTGACTATTGCAATTTTATTCCATAGATTTTGCCTGCAGCGCACCATGTCTGTAAATATGTTTGTTTAAACTATTGATTATTTATCATTGATTGCATGACTGTGTAAGATTAGGTTGAATGCATGCGCTTTGATTTGTCTTTGCAAGATATAGCGCTATATACGTTTAACTTATTATTATTATTATTATTATTATTATTATTATTATACCTGCCAGACCCTTAGTGATGGTCTGGGCGCTTGACTTTAGGACGAGAAGATAGACTGGTGCGACATAAATCTAATGCTCAGCAAAAAGCTGACAGCAACAAGGTCGTTGTTTGGGGCAACATGCTGTGGTAAAACCAGTGAGAGATACAACTTTTTGTTTGGGACAAAACTAAAGATAAGGGTGTCACCACTTTTAAGGCAAAGCACTCTTTCTGGGGAAAGCACATACACATACACACAGACAGAAAGACACACACACACCACCACCACCACCTTACCACCACCACCAACACACCGGCCCTATCATCGCCCATTTTTAAAAGCAAAAAAAAAAGAAAAAAGAAAAAGGCTTTTCCACATTTGTACAGAATTATTTGCAATCCTAATGGCTATCAACTTTGTTTCGACAACATTTATGTACATGCTGATCTAAAACTGAAATGAAGAAAAATATTGCATTTGAAATGAAAAACGTGTTGCGATAAATAACATCCAAACATAATAGCGAATATATTTTTGGGCCGGGTTACACCACACTGTCTGCGCATGCGCATGCGCGCAGGTGTATATATGTGTAAACTGAAATGAATTTCGTTATTCAAAATCAGGTGATTTAAATTTCTTCTATCAAACATCGATTTCCAATTTAACTTTTATTGTAGCACGCAGTGATCTTCATCACAGAGCAAAAGAAATTGCGTTGTGAATACTTTAGAGTCCTATTGGGAGGACTGTAATTCACGGCACATTATAGGAGCCCTTATGCCGTCAGCGCCTGGGATTTATCACAGTTCTTGATGAAACCATTGACGCTGGGGGCACCAGCAAAGTGAGAGGCTGTATGACCAGTGGCTTTTCCACTCATGGAATTCCACTTTACAGCTTAGTCTTTAGTGATCGACTATGACTCTCTGACTAGGAGGCTTGACTCGCACAGTCCTTATGTGCTGTAGCCCTGGGGGCTGGTTGGCCTTTGGAGAACATCTCCAACGCTGACTGTCCTTATGCCCACTTGGCCGAGAGAGTGGGGATGTACTGTGGGCAAGGCATCTCCACTATAATCAAATTTCTGCCCAGTTTCCAAAACAGCAGCTGCCTCCTCTGCTGTTTTAGAGGTCATCGTCGGACACGACGGACAAACATACATAGGAGCACTTTCTCATAGATGACATTTTCATGCTGAATACAAAGTAGTCTACAGATGAAAAGTGTACTTGTTCCACCAAGCTGACTTACGTTTTATCTGATTGCTTGTGTTTAATATTTCACGAGACAGAGACGAATACCGTGTAAAATAATGATCGGTTTAGTAGATCTGTATTGATGGTCTGTCTGTCTGTCTGCCTGCCTGTCTGTCCCTTTCTAATGATCAACGTATCCAGTTTGGGATTATGTGTTCGTTGAATATATATCGATCTCCTGCTTTAAATCATTAGTTGTACTGTTGTTGTTGTTCGTGATGGTTTTTGTAGGGGAAGGAGTTGCTATTGTTTTTGTTTAGGTTTTGCTTTTTGTTTGTTTTTTATTGGGATTTTTTGGGGATAGTCCCTAATCAGGGCAAGGGCCGTTTGAAATAAAAAGTATGTGAATGCTTATCTATACCCCTTGAAAAACAAAGATTACTCATTCATTCATTCATTCATTCATTCATTCATTCATTCATTCATTCATTCATTCATTCATTCATTCATTCATTTATTATTCTCTCTTCTCTCTCTCTCTCTCCTCTCTCTCTCTCTCTCTCTCTCCTCTCTCTCTCTCTCTCTCTCTCTCTCTCTCTCTCTCTCTCTCTCTCTCTCTCTCTCTCTCTCAGTATCACTTGTCATTCTAAGGCAGAAAGTCGCTTCAGTACCTGTAGAGGGAGGATACAGCTCACTGTTGCCTCCCTACCTCTCACTCCTTCTGTTCGTGTTTTTTTTAAGTGTGGATGCCACTTCATGCTATGCCAGTCATTTTGTAAGGACTAAACCAATGAAATTGAAGAAGACAAGACTCGTCATCACTAACTCTACCATCTAACCAATCATCTTCCTTCTTTCAACCGTTATTCCTCCACCTCCTTCCATCTCCAGCCCCCTCCTCCCCTCCCTTCCATACCCGCCTGTCTACGTGCATCACGCACGATGCAACACACACACACACACACACACACACACAAACACAACACACACACACACACACACAACACACACACACCCACACACACACAACACACACACACTCCTCTATCTCTCTCTCATATCCATCTCCTCTCGTTCAAGAGGATTTTGTCTTCTGGAGTTTAACATCCAGTGCCGACTCCACCTCCCCCCCTTCCTCCACCCAAAAGTCCTTCGGATGAGACTATAATCCGAGGTTCTGTGTGCGAACGTACCCAGAACATCTTGCGCACACGTTAAAACCTGTTCCGCTTTTCGGAAAAGTAGGCCATTGTGTGCTGCTAGGAACGGTTAACAAAATTTACAAAACTGCAGACACACGGGGATTAGATGTAAAAAAAAAAAAGCATATGAGTGCATATTCCATTATCCTCGAAATAAAGTATTATAAATAAAAAAAAACAAACACACCACAAAAACTACCACACTCTGTGTCAGCTCGTGCGTGCGCGCAGCGCACACACTACACACAACTACACCTGCAGCACACGCAATACACACACACAACACACTTATCCTTGAAATAAAAGTAAAAAAATAAACACACACACACACAACACACAACCACACACACACACACACCACACACTAACACACACACACACACACACACACATATCCGAAATAAAAGAACATACACACACACACACCATCAACACACAAACACACACACACTCACACACACACACACACACACACAACACACACACACACACCACCCTCCCATCAAACCCCCCCCCTTCCCCCCCACTCCCCACACATAAACACACACAAACACACATCCATTCTCCTCACCTCCCCCCCCCCCCCACCACCCCCTTCCCTCCTCCTCCCCCTCCCCCCTCCTCCCCTCCCTCACCCCCCTCCACCCCCCACCACCCCCACCCCCCCCACACCCCACCTACACACACTCACACCACACCACACACCCACACATACACACAGAACACATTCTTACATGCAAAAAAGAGGTAAGTAAGTAAACACTCGGGGACAGGGAAGAAAGAGCTGCAGACATCAGGGCAGCAGTTTTGGCGAGAAGTAGAGGTAAGGAGGGCTGGCGGCACACCCAGCATCAGCCCATTAAACCCCCCCTGCCCCCCCAGTCGCCGCCCGCGCGCGGGGAGGTCCCTAGCCAGCGGAGACCCCGCGCAGCGTGTGGTCGGTCGGCGGCGGCAGACAGATTGAAACTAGCTTGGGGTTGATTGTCTGTGTAATATACTGGCGCTGGGGAGGTTACTGCTACTTTTTAGTTGGTGTGTGTGTGTGGGAGGGGGGGGGGGGGGGGGGGGGGGTGTTGTGTGTGTGTGTGTGTATGTGTGGGGGGGGGGGGGTGTGTGTGTGTGGTGGGGGGGTTGTGGGGGGGGGGGGGTTGTGTGTTGTGTGTAGTGGTTTGGGGTTGTGTGTGTGGGTGTGTGTGTGTGTGTGTGTTCTGTGTTGTGTGTGTGTGGGGGTGGTGTGTGTGTGTGTGTTGTGGAGTGGGGTATGTGGTTTTGTTGTGTGTGGTGTGTTGTGTGTGTGTGTGTGTGTGTTGTGTGTGTGTGGGGTAGTGTGTGTGTGTGTGTGTGGTCGTTGTGTGTGTTGTTGTTGTCGGGGGGTCTGTGTGGTTGTGGTGGTGAAATTTTTGTTCTGTGTGTATGTGTTGTGTGTGTGGAGTGTGGTCTTGGGAAATGCTTTGTGTGTGTTTGTGTTGATTGGTGTAGTGTGGGAGGCAGTGAGGGGGGTTGGGTGGGGTTGGGTTTGGGTGTTGTGTTGGAGTTGTTGTGTTGGCTTACGGGGGGGGGGTGGTTTTTGGGGTTTTGTGGTGTTGGGGGGTGTTGTTGGGGGGGGGGTGTGGGTTTGGTGGTGTGGTTGTGGTTGGGGGTTGGTGGGTGGTGGGTTGTGTTGGGGGTTGGTGGGTTTTGTGGGGTGTTGTGTGGTTGGGTGTGTTGTGGGTGTGGGGGGTGGTGTGGGTGTGTTGTAGTGGGGTGGTGTTTGGGGGTGGGGGGTGGGGTTTTTTGGGGGGGGGGGGGGGGGGGGGGGTGGGGGGGTTTTTGGGGGGGGGGGGGGGGGGGGGGGGGGGGGGGGGGGGGGGGGGGAGTGGGGGGGGGGGGGGGGGGGGGTGGGGTGGGAGGGTGGTTGGGGGGTGTGGGGTGTGTGTTTTGTGTGTCGTAGTGGGGTGGGTTGGTTGTGTGTGTGTGTTGTCGTGTGTGGGTGTGTTGTGTGTGTAGTGTTGTTGAGTGTTTGTGTGTGTGTAGTGTGTTGTGTGGGAGGGTGTGATGTTGTGTGTGTGTGTTGTGTGTGTGTGTTGTGGTGTGTGTGTTGAGAGTGTGTGTTGTGTGTGGTGTGATGTTGTGTTTTTGTGTGTGTTGTGGTGGGCGTTTTGTGGGGTGTGTGTGTGGTGTGTGTGGTGGGTGTGTGTGTGTTGTGTGAGTTTTTGGTTTGTAGGAGTATAGTATTGTGTGTAGTGTGTTGTGTGTGTGGTGTGTGGTGTGTTGTGTGTGTTGTGTGTGGGGTGTGTGTGGGGTGTGGTTGTGTGTGGGGTTGGTTGTGTGTGTTATGTGTGTGTGTGTTAGTGTGTGTGGTGTGTGTGTGTGGTGGTTGTGTGTTGGTGTTGTTGTGTGGTGTAAATTGTGTGGGGTGTTGTGTGTGGTTGGTAGTGTGTGTGTAGTAGTGTGTGTGTGTGTGTGTTGTGTGTGTGTGTGTGGTGGTGTTGTAGTGTGTGTTGAGGGATAGTATGTGTGTTGTGTGTGTGTGTGGTGTGTGTGTTGTGTGTATGTGGTGTGTGGTGTGTGTGTGTGTGTGTTGTGTGTGTTCTCGTTTTTTATTTGTTTAACAAGAGACAGAGTACTTTGCAGACTTACGACTGGTGGATAAAACATATAGTTTTCCTTTTACTACTATGATATCAATTTAGTGGCAGACAGATGAGCAATCAAATTTAGAGGAAAAATCTTTCTCATATATTATTAAATAGATAAAATTAGTTATCACTAAAAGAACCTTTTACCAACTGGGCAGTAAAAATAAAATAACTAGAAGGGAAAAAAATGTTGTAAAAAGTACACAAATAAACAAAAGCAGAGAAGAACGATACAACAAACAACAGTTGTTGTCTGAGCGTTCAAAGAAGAAGAAGAAGTAGAAATATTTAAACCTTTTATAACTGATGTACTTCAGACGCTGTGGACGATGCACTGAGGAAGGAACAAGCAGGGTTCAGGAAGCAACGAGGATGTATAGACCAGATATTCACGCTCAGAAGCATCATTGAACAGTTCACAGAGTGGCAAAGACAACTGTATGTGAATTTTGTGGACTTGGAAAAGGCATTTGACAGCATACACAGAGACAGCCTTTGGAGTATCCTTCGACACTATGGCATTCCATCGAAACTGGTACACCTTATCAAGAGCTTCTACGACAACTTCAGATGCTCTGTGGGCCATAGCAACACTGTCTTCGAAGTCAAGACTGGAGTAAGACAAGGATGCGTGATGTCGGCAGTTCTCTTCAATCTGGCCATTGATTGGGTGATGAGGAAGACGACAGAAGAGATCCCAAGAGGGATTCGCTGGAGCCTGTTCTCAACACTAGACGACCTTGACTTTGCGGATGACCTGGCGCTGCTGTCCCCCACACACCAACATATCCAGGAGAAGACCAGCAGACTCCAAACATTCGGACAGCAAGTGGGGCTCCGTATTAGCACCAAGAAAACAGAGACAATGTCGTTCGATGTGAACACACCAGCCCCTGTGAAAGTGAATGGAACTGACCTGCGCCAGACAGACAAGTTCACATACCTTGGCAGCATCATCAAACCAGAGGGCGGCACAAAAGAAGACATCCACAACAGACTGGGCATCGGCCAGGAGTGTGTTTAGGGAAGATGAACAATAATCTGGAGATCAACTCAGTACAGCACCAACACCAAGCTGAAGCTATACCAGAGCTGTGTTGTATCTACGCTCCTGTACGGTTCTGAGTGCTGGAGGATGACGGAAGCGGATCTTACCAAACTTCGATCCTTTCACACCATATGCCTCCACAGAATTCTCCGGATCTTTTGGCCACAGAAGATCTCCAATGAAGACCTGCTACGAAGATGCAGGCAGGAAGACATGGGAACCATCATCACCAGACGACGGTGGAAGTGGATTGGGCACATCCTCCGAAGAGACCCACAGTCAATCACAAGAACAGCATTGCACTGGACCCCAGAAGGAAGGAGAAAGAAAGGAAGACCAAAAGCAACATGGAGGAGGACTGTAGAAAGTGAGGTGAAGGCCATGCAGCACTCTTAGGGATCAGTGACTAGGTTGGCCCAGGATAGGCAGGAGTGGAAGCGCTTTGTTGCTGCCCTACACACCACTGGGTGTAATGGTTAATGATGATGATGACTTACATTTGCATGCTCTTCTCTCTCTCTCTGTCTCTCTCTGTCTGTCCCTCTGTCTGTCTCCTTCTCTCTCGTCTCTCTCTCTTCTCTCTCTCTCTCTCTCTCTCTCTCTCTCTCTCTCTCTCTCTCTCTCTTCTCTCTCTCTCTCTCTCTCTCGTCTGTCTGTCTATATGCTCACCTTCTTTTCTCTATTATAATTTACGTTTTCGTCCTTCATTTCTAAACATTTTTTTTAATTACTTATATTACTGTTGCTGTTGTTATTATTACTTTTGTTACACTTGTTCTTTTTGGTCTTTTTGGTCTTGTTGTTCTTGTTCTTTTTGTTCTTCTTGTTCTTGTTCTTCTTGGTAATTCTTGTTGTTGTTGTTGGTGTTGTTGTTGTTGTTGTTCTTCTTCTTTGGAATACGCACTCATGTGATTTTTTTTGGGATCCAATCCCCGTGTGTATGCAGTTTTGTCAATTTTGTCATCCGTTAGATAACTTATTGAAGACATAAAATGGTTAAGAACAGTGTGTGGATGAGTCAAACTGTACATTAAATACCCTGATGTCATCCGTCATATTCTGTGTATATATTTTGTGACAGGATTTTAAAGTTTCCGTTTTGTTCTGTTCAGATCACGTGTTTTTTTTTCTTCTGATCCCCTATTTCTTCTAAAAGTGTTATTTAAAGAGGCTGAAGTACTTTTGTTTCTTTAATTGTGGGAGACTTCACAGCAATTGCCATTTTGCTAAAAAAAAATTTCAACAAATTCTATAAGGTGTCCCATAAGCTATGCAGTGGTTGGTGAACGAGGTACCAAACACCTCAGCTTCTCTAGGGGCCAGCGTCTTAAGGGCGGCGCCCATCTCCTCTCTCTCGCTGCTTTACCTCTCCTGACCCTAGAGAG
>CM054142.1:11799501-11804501 GCA_028751875.1 Rapana venosa
ATTAGACTTAAAAGGTAACAATTTTCCCACACACAAAGCAAGGATGCGCTGGGCCTGATTTGCCAGGCGGTTAATGGCAGCGGAACACATTTTTGCTCCTATGACAGTCAGACAATGACGTAAAGGTGAAGGTGTTCCCATTACTTATAATTATAGTCGTAGGGGAGCGAGGCGTCAGAGACCTCAGCTTCTCCAGGGTCCAGCATCTTAAGGGTGGCGCCCATCTCCTCTCCCTCGCTGCTTTACCTGTGCTTACTGTCCCTAAAGAGGGCAGGTGCCTATTTCCTGCTGGGGTCTTATTCCATTATCCTCGGAATAAAAGAATATATAAAACAATAAATAAATAAATAAATAAATAAACACACACGCACATACGCACACACAGAGATGATGTCATCAGCAAAGCTCCTCTCCTGCAATTTTTTTTCCTTTACAGAAAGCACTACCTACTCTCTCTCTCTCTCTCTCTCTCTCTCCTCTTCTCTCTCTTCTCTCTCTCTCTCTCTCTCTCTCTCTCTCTCTCTCTCTCTCTTTCTCTCTCTCTTTCTCTCTCTTCTCTCTCTCTCCTCTCTCTCTCTCTCTCTCCCTCCTCTCTCTCTTCTCTCTCTCTCTTTCTCTCTCTTCCTCTCTCTCCCCCTCCCTCCTCTCCTCTCTCTCTCTCTCTCTCTCTCTCTCTCTCTCTCTCTCCTTCTCTTTTCTCTCTCTCTTCAGTCTCTACTTAGAAAGCTTTTTGTCTCACTCGGGAAAATCAACTGATCACATTTTACATGGTTGTCCTGTTGCTGTGCTGTCGATGTGTAGGAGGCTGTTGGTTGATTGTAAGTGCAATAATATTGTATGCATGTCTGTCTGTCAGGTTTACTGAATGGTTCATGTTCACTGGTAATCCTTTACTGCGTTGCGGTGTGTGTGTGTGTGTTGACATTTGTGCGCGCGCGCACATCTCTGTGTGTGTACACGCATTTATTTATTTATTCTTTTATATCGAGGATAATGGAATAAGCACTCATGTGCTCTTTTATATCCAGTCCCCGTGTGCATGCGGTTTTGTAAATTTTATCATCTGTTTCCACCGGCACACAATGGCCTACTCTTCCGAAAAGCGGAACAGGATTTAACGTGTGCGCAAGATGTTTTGCATGCGTCCGGACACGGGGGCCTCGGTCTATAGTCTCATCCGAAGGCCTTCTTTGTGTCGCATCTGTGTGTGTGTATGTGTGTGTGTTCGCGCGCGTGTGTGTGTGCGTGCGTGCGCGCGTGCGTGCGCATGTGTGTGTGTGTGCTTTTATTGTCCTTAACCTTGTTATTGTTGACTCCTAAAGCTTTTGTAATCATAATAGCAGGTGTATGCATTTTTATTTATTGTTCTTTCGAGTATTTTGTTATGATTTAGATTTTTTTTTTAACCACTAAAGGTTTAGGTTTTTATGACAGTAGTACAGAGACATAAAGTCAAAGCATTACCGTGGCAAAGTGCGGAAGGGTTTAGTGTTGCAGTAACTGCGACTGGAAATAGATTTTATGAAACCCAACAAGATGTAAAAGAGAAAAGTAGGTCTTTCTTCCCTTCCTTCCTAGAGTAAAAAGACAGAAAGAAAAGAAAGATGAGAAAGAAAGAAAGAAAGAAAGAAAGAGAGACAAGGACATTAAAGAAAACTTAAAAAATTTAAGAAAAGGAAGAACAATGAAAATACAAGAAAGAAGGGAAAAGAAAAAGAAAAGAAATAAAAAGAAATGAAAGAAAAAAAGAAAACGGGAAAAAGTACAAAAAAGGAAAAGCAAACAAAAGAAGAAAGAAAAAAGAAAGAAAGTAAAAAAAAAAAAAAAGAAGAAAAAAAGAAAAACTATCGTAAAACAAATGTAAACATCCCTCACAGATGAGCAACATCAACAACAAACAGAACAACAACAAGAGCAGCAGCAGCAAACAACAACAGCTACAATAATAAACAAACAAACCAAGACGAAGAATTACCAGACAACCACAACCATAATAACACAAAAACAAAACAGGAAGGAAGTCAATGACAAGAAAAAAATAGTAAAGAGAAAGAAAGAGGTACACAGACACACACACACACACACACACACACACACACACACAACACACACACACACACACACACACACACACACACACACACACACACACACACACACACACACACACAACACACACACACACACACACACACTCGACACACACATACACAAAACACACACATATACACACAAACACACACACTGACACACACATACACAACACACACATACACACATACACAACACAACACACATACACACACAAACACACGCACACACAGCAACACTACACAACACAACACAACACACACACACACACACAACACCACACACACACACACAACACACCACACACACACACACACACACACACACACACACACACACACACACACACACACACACACACAAACACACACACACTCTCGCACATAGGAAACCGATTTGTTTTCATTGTTTTCGCAGCATGGGCAAAACCGTCTTTTGCACTTTATTTCTGTTTTAAGACCCAGACAAGTTAGATGTCGGTTTAGCTCAACGTCAGAATTTACCCCGTCCCTTTTCTCTACTTATTTCCTCACAAAAAAGGGGAAAAAAAAAAAATTAAAGCAGAATATAACAGAAACAAAGAAGAAGAAGATCAAGAAGAAGAAAGAAAGAAAGATAGAAAGACAGACAGACAGAAAAGAAAGAAGAAAGAAAAGCAAAATGAAAAAAAAGTGGGAGTACTTTTTTTTTTCTTTTGGTTACAAGATGACTTGCTAAGATGAGCCGAAAGAAAATTTCTTTCTTTCTTTCTTTTCTTTCTTTCTTTCTTTCTTTCTTTCTTTCCATTTCAATGTTTTTTCTTTTGTTTGTTTGTTTCTATCTATCTTATCTATCTATCTATCTATCTATCTATCTATCTATCTATCTATCTATCTATCTATCATCTATCTATCTATCTATCTATCTATCTATCTATCTATCTATCTATCTGTCTCGTCTGTCTGTCTGTCTGTCTATCTGTCTTTCTGTCTGCCCTTCTGTCCGTTCCGTCCGTCTGTCAGTCTGTCTGTCTATCTATCTATCTATCTATCTATCTATCTATCTATCTATCTATCTATCTATCTATCTATCTATCTATCTATCTATCTATCTATCTATCTATCTATCTATCTTTTCTATCTATCTATCTTCTTCTTTCTTTCTTCTTTCTTCCTTTTTTCGTTTTTTTTTCCATTTCAGTTGTTTCTGTCTTTTTTCGTTGTTGGTATGTGCTTCTGTTCTGTATATCCTTCTATCCGTTTTCTTTCTGTCTCCCTCTCTGTATTTCTCTTTTTCTGTCTGTCTGTCAATCTTTTTCTTTTTCTTCTGTCTGTCTGCCTCATTCTCTTTGTTTATGTCTCCCCACCCCCCTCTGTGTGTGTGTGTTTTCTTTCTTTACCGTATTTCTTCTTTGTTACGATTATAATGATAACGATGTTTGCTGCTGATGCTGATGTTGTTGTTGTTGCTGTTGCTGTTGTTGCTGTTGTCTGCTCGATGATGGTCCCTTTTTGTTATGCATTGTATTGTTTGGTTTTATTTATGTGTGGTTATTACCTTTTACTTTTGTTTTGATTTATAAGCTTGCAAATGACATTTTTTTGCGGAATGGTTTGATGAAAAATGCTTATGATTGCTCGTTGAGTATTCCATCTACAAATTAAAAAAAGAAATCACGTTGACTTTAACACACACATTTACACATACATGTGGACACGTACACGCATGCAGTCTGATTCAAACATATTTCGGAATCACAGAAAAGTAATAGATTTCAAATGTCAAAAACCAATATTTTCCTTTATCATCTCACAAACTAAGGTCAGTAACCTCCGAAGCACTGACTCATCAGAATACCCACTAACCCGTTTCCATCATATCTCTCTTAAAGGAGCAGAAAAATTGAATGAAAGCAGAACGAAGGGAACCTGAAGATATAGATAAAATAAACAGAGAGCGAGAGAAAGAGAGAGAGTGAGAGAGAGAGAGAGAGAGAGAGAGAGAGAGTGAGTGAGAGAGAGAAAAGAGTAGAGAGCGAGAGAGCGAGAGAGCGAGAGAGAGGAGAGAGAGGGAGAGAGAGAGAGGGAGAGAGAGAGAGGAGAGAGAGAGAGAGAGAGAGAGAAGAGAAAAAATATATAAAATATATATATATATATATATATATATATATATATAGAGAGAGAGAGAGAGAGAGAGAGAGAGAGAGAGAGAGAGAAGAGAGAGAGAATAGAGAGAGAGGGGAGAGGAGAGAATATATAGAGAGAGAGAGAATAGAGAGAGAGAGAGAGAGAGAGAGAGAGAGAGGGAGAGAGAGAAGAGAGGGAGAGAAGAAAGAGAGAGAGGAGAGAGAGAGATAGAGAGAGAGAGAGAACAACAAACAAATGCTGGGCATTGTTATCGCAGCATGAGTGAGGCTGTTGCTTTAAGCAGGTAATGATTAGTTGGGTAGGTTTTGTTTTGGCTTCCGTGAGGTATTTCTGGGGGCAACAAGAAAAAATAAAATAAAGGATGCAGCGGTGTGTGTGTGTGTGTGTGTGTGTGTGTGTGTTGTGTGTGTGTGTGTGTGTGTGTGTGTGTGTGTGTTTTTGTTGTTGTTGTTGCTTTGATTTTACGTCTATTCACTCAAAGTGATATTAGACGACTGGAAAGGGACGGGGAGGGGAGGGAACTTAAGTTGATGGATGTGTGCAGTGAAAATGGATATCTATTCCTAAATAACTTAAGCAGTACACAGAAAAAGGACTAAACGATGATAACAACAATTAAATACATGAGAAATGCTAATATGGTTTATGATATAACTATAAAAAAATGTGTTGAGTGCGTGCGCGCACGCGTGTATGTGTGTGTGTATGCACGCACGCGCGTGCGTGCGTGTGCAAGCGTGTGTGTGTGCGTGTGTGTGTGTGTGTGTGTGCGTGTAAGTGTAA
>CM054142.1:11809501-11824501 GCA_028751875.1 Rapana venosa
AGACAGACAGACACATACACAGACACACAGACAGACAGACACACAGACAGACAGACACACACACACACACTCAGACACAGACACAGACAAAGACACACACACACACACACACACACACACACACACACACACACACACACACACACACACACACACACACACACACACACACACACACACACACACACACACACACAGTGACAGAGAGATCGAAAGACACTCAGCCAGAAACAGAGACAGAGACAGAGACGAAGGGTTCCAGCACCTGAAATGCACACCACAAAAAAAGTCATTCCCTTGTATGTTCTGCCAATGCGTTAGGAGCACGACACCAACACACTTTCCCAAGGAAAAGGATACCGCGAGAGATGTGACCCAGCCGACGCTATGCGACATGACATCTTGCCAAATTATTGGTCTGGTATTGGCTTAAAAAAAAAAAAGAATCTCTATCAGTGAAGAAACGAATACTTTTATGGAAGGACGTAGGGGAATATCCGTTTTCATATTTCATACTCCTGTGGTACTGAATTGTGTGTGTGTGTGTGTGTGTGTGTGTGGTGTGTGTGTGTGTGTGTGTGTGTGTGTGTGTATAAAGTTTTGGGAAAGAAAGTTAAACTACAGAAAGTTAAACTACATCACAAAACTGAGACAAAGGTGGTGTGAAATTTTTCTTGTCAACCCCTCTCCCTCCTTCCCCGGCACCAATATTTCTTTAGAAGCAACACTTTTTTTCTTCTTTTTCTTTGAACAGCGTTATTGTCTATTCAAAAAGGAGATAGGACAGATATCCAGACAGTCATGTACATATCTATCGATTGTTCGATCTGTCCCTCTGTTTCTCTATCTATTTCTCTATCTGTCTATCTGTCTATCTGTCTATCTGTCTATCTGTCTATCTATCTATCTATCTATCTATCTATCTATCTATCTATCTATCTATCTATCTATCTGTCTGTCTGTCTGTCTGTCTATCTGTCTGTCTGTCTATCTATTTGTCTGTCTGTCTGTCTATCTGTCTGTCTGTCTGTCTCTCTGTCTATCTATCTGTCTATTTGTCTGTCTGTCTGTCTGTCTACCTGTCTACTTGTCTACCTGTCTACCTATCTCTATCTATCTATCTATCTATCTATCTATCTATCTATCTATCTATCTATCTATCTATCTATCTATCTATCTATCTATCTATCTATCTATCTATCTATCTATCTATCTATCTATCTATCTATCTATCTGTCTATCTATCTATCTATCTATCTATCTATCTATCTATCTGTCTATCTATCTATCTATCTATCTATCTGTCTGTCTGTCTGTCTATCTATCTATCTATCTGTATGTCTGTGTCCGTATGTCTATCTATCTGGATGTCTGTCTGTCTGACTGTCAGTCTCTTTCTCTCAGGCTCTCTCTCTTTCTCTCTCTCTCTCTCCACACACATACACACACAAACTTTCCCTCTCTCCCTCTCCCTCTTCCTCCCCCACCCCCCACCCCCGCCCCATCTCTCTCCTTCTCTCCCCTCTTTCTCTCTCCCATCAACCCCCTTCTCTCACATCCACCCCACCCTATATCTTTATAGATGTTGTCGATGCTATAGTAATCGTATACAATTAATCTTCCTGACAAAAAGAAAATCCTGATCAGCCTATCTGCTTGCTCAAAGGCTAGTCATTGGGATGAAGGAAATAGGCCTTGAATCGAAAGGAAATTGGGATTGATTCCCTGTTATATTAGACTGAGAGAAGAAAGCTCTCTCAACGTACCATACACAGCCTCTTATCTGTCTTAATCTTTAGGGATAAATAGTAGACATAAAAGAATCCTTCTGCCTCGGCTATACGCTCGTGCGCACGTACGAACATGAGCTCGCGCGCACACATACACACGCTCACGCTTGTACGCATACAATACTATAGTGGTTAGCATGATTTTCACCATTTAGAAACAGAGTAGAGATGTCTACATGAACATGGAAGCACACACATATGCATACTTACCCACGCGTGCGCACACACATACATCATAAGTACGCACGCAGATACACATACACACAAACACACATACAAATACACATATACACACACACGCGCGCACGCGCGCACGCACACACAATGTACACAATCACACACATTAGACAACAATAATTGAAGAGACATAAAATTGCGCCCCCCCCCCCCCCCCCCCCCCCCCCCCCCCACACAACTTTCACCCACCCACACACCCACCGACCCACCCACCGACCCCCCCACACCCACACCCACACACATATTCACACACATACCACACACACACATTCACACACACACACACACACACACACACACACACACACACACACACACACACACACACACACACACACACACACACACACACACACACACACATACACACACTACATGGAAATGTTCTTACCAGGTACAAGTCTATAAGCCTCTCTCATCTTGTTCAAAGAGCAGTCACAATAATAAGTGAAGAACTGATCAGCCCTGAATCAAAGGATGCTGAAGGGAAATGGGTATCCCCTTTCTGTACACTGAGAAAAGATCTGTCCATCAATTCATCACGCTGATCTATCTTCTTCATTATCTCTGAGGTCAGGGCCACACTTCAGCAATACAATAATCCTCCGACATGTACACTCGCGCGCGAGCGTGTGCGCGAGCGCGCACGCGCACACACACACACACACACACACACACACACACACACACACACACCACACACACACACACACACACATACACACACACACACACACACACACACAATATCACACACACACACACACACACACACACAAGTGCACGCACGCACACACACATTTCTTTCTTTCTATTCTCATAAAAAAAAGAGATAAGATGGGGGTGGATGGGAGAGAGAGAGAGAGGGGGGGGAGAGAGAGAGGGGGAGGAGAGAGAGGGAGGGAGAGATAGGGGAGAGAGAGAGAGGGAGAGAGAGAGAGGGAGAGAGAGAGGAGAGGATAGAGGGAGAGAGAGAGAGAGGGATAGAGGGGGAGAGAGAGACAGAGAAAGAGAGAGGAAGAGAGAGAGAGAGAGAGAAGAGAGAGAGAGAGAGAAGAGAGAGGAGAGAGAGAGAGATGAGGAGAAGATGAGAGGAGAAATGAGAGAGATGAAAGATAGAGAGAGAGAAGAGAAGAGAACCGAACTCGAATATTTTAATAAGGGTAATTGGGTAAGCTAGAGGCTTCTTTACACCAGGCGCTCATGGGGAAAATAGTGAAACAAACATGAATAAATCAATGAATTAATAAACAAGCAAATGTCAAATAGCAATGAAATGAATACTCAAACTGTCATTCAATTATTGAAAAGTCAAAATATCAACGAAAGACCACAAAGTTAACCGACGGAGAGAGAGAGGGAGAGAGTGAGAGAGAGGGAGAGAGACAGAGAGAGTCAGAGAGAGAGACAGAGAATTTCGAACCGTTATACCTTACGCTTGGCGATCGTTTCTAAAAGGATCAATATTATGGTTTAGATGTTTGAACATTTTCAATTGTCGATATTTCTCTGCCAGCCTCGAGATCTCCCCCAAGGAATAAAAATAACCCACTTTTGTCTACCTAGCATGCAGAAGACTGAACTCGCAAACTCCGATGATGTATGGAGCAACGGAGCAGCCAAATACCCCGTGATGTATGAAATGTTCAACTGTATTCGGAATGACATTGTCAGTCCCCTCCTTAGGGGGTATGAAAAAGCCAGTAATACTGAATCATGATATAACGACACGTCAAACACTAAATCTCTCTTCACGATACATTTTGTGCATTGCGTTGTATTTTATTGTATTGTATTGTGTTGTATTGTTTTGTATTGTTTTGTTTGCTTGCTTCCTTTGATTTTCCGAGCGTATACGGTTCTGGCAGTTTTTATCTACATTAAACTCATACTTCTCTCCCAAGTGAAAAACTGATACCACAATACCGTTTTGTTGTTGTTGTTGTTGTTTTAAACTTTTGTCTGGTTCTGTATGTCTTTGTTTGCCAAGAGAATGGTTTTTCAACAAGAGAATGGTTTTTCAACAAGAGAATGGTTTTTACTGTAGAACTCTTCAACAGACAACTTTCTTATTCTCACGATGGGGATGGGTGGGGGGGGGGGGGGGGGACAGAACAGTCTAGTGGTTAGAACATTGAGCTCTTCACCTGACGGCAAGGGTTCGAAGTAATATCAAAACGTTCTCGGAAAGGGATTGTTCCCCCCTGCAGTTAACACCAGTCCTAGTTAATCCCTCTCCCTCGAAACTTGTTCAGAAAAGCTATATATATATAAACTGAGGTTTCGTGTACGAAAACACACAGAATATATTGCACACACGTTTATTTATTTATTTATCTATTTATACCACTTTAAGTCACGTCAGATTTCTCTGCGTGAAATTCGGGCTGCTCTCCCTGGGGACAGCGCGTCGCCACAAGAGCAGCGCCACCCCTATTTTTTGGGTATCTTTTTTCTGCCTGCAACTGCATTTGTTTCCCTATCAGAGTGACTTTTTGTTGCCGTGGGTTCTTTTACGCTGAAACATGTCCTACTTTCTAGAGGAGCAGGCTATTGCAAGTTGGTAGGAAGGATAACACTTTTATTTAAAATGCACACGTATGCCATGTTTAGCCTGTGGATGTCCAAGTAAGGCGGCGAAAGTGGCGTTGGGTCGGCCACACCCTACGGAAGGAGCCTTGCAACATCACCAGACAAGCGCTCGAGTGGAACCCGCAGGGGAAAAGGAAGAGAGGGCGCCCCAAACAGACCTGGAGGAGAAGCCTGCATAGTGAGCTGAGAGACTTCAGCCTGACATGGGAAGAGGCCAAGACCCTTGCCAGAGACAGGAGAAGGTGGAGGGACGCTGTTGAGGCCCTATGCTCTGCTAGGAGCTGTAAGGACTTAGAAGAAGAAGATGATGATGCCATGTTTAAGCATCATTCCCGAAGTCGGTATGCGGCCATCTTAAGGGCGAACAATCGGTCGCGTACGCAAAATGTCACCATAGGTGACCCTCGGAGTTGTAGCCGAGGAAGGCAAAATCTCCATGGATGATGTTGCCTTCGCTTCGTGCCCGTTCTGCATGGGACGTCTGCTTCTCTTTCTCTTCAATGCACTCACCCCCAAACCATTGTTCGTCAGCTAAAAGATGGAGAGAGAAAAAAAAGTAAAACTTTGGGTAACATTTGAACTTGAGGTTTCATGGTTTTTCTAAACAGGAACATCTTAAGAGACTAGAAAATTTAATTTCACACTAAGTGTTGTGTGTGATCTTCAGTTTAACGTCTATTCACATTTAGTGACTTTAGACGGGAAAAAGTAATATAAACAAGAGAATGCAAACAATAACAAAAAGTTTTAAATAACAGTACTTAAAAACTAACTTTAACATACTACAAAAACTGAATTATCGGACTTCTTAGCAATCCTAACACAATGTCCAACAGTAACGGTGGTTCAGACAAAATCTGATCCAGTGATAAACTTGGTATAGCAGGTAAAAATGTTTTTAAATGTCCACAATCAAAAATAACATGACTATTGGTAATCTTCTCCCCACAAATACAGTTTTTCATCTTTCACGTACTTTGTCCTGAAAGCATTTAGTTTAAATCTGTACATAGGGATAACATTATTTCTACGATTTACCAACCACAAACTTTGTTAGAAATGAAAGCATTTCGAAAATCTATTTACATTGCTTGTACAGCCATTATAAAGACAATAGCCAGAATCATATATTTTCTTTCTGAAGTGCTTCCAGCAAGCGTTTTGTAGCAAGCTGTATCCCTCATGCAGAGATAAGGCAACATTTATTTCATCAAGAACTGTTGTTGTAAGTGTGGGTGGTGTGTGTGTGTGTGTGTGTGTGTGTGTGTGTGTGCTCGTGTGTGTGTTTTTGTGTGTGTATGTGCGCACACGCGCGCGTGCCTGCCTGCCTGCCTGCCTTCGTGCCTGTTTGCAAACGTGCAAATTAAAGTGTATGTCTATGCTTGCATACTTGAGTGCGTGTGGTGCATACGTGTGTGTGTGTGTGTGTGTGTGTGTGTGTGTGTGTGTGTGCGGTTATGCGTTCGCACGCCTCAGTGTATGTATGAATGTGCGCATAGGAGAGAAAACTGTTTCTATGAATGAATTGTGTGTTACGTGACCAAAACATGTCTTTCTTCTTTACAGCGAATGCACCCGTGCACCTCCAAATAAACCTTAGAGGCTACAACTAAAATATTAGTTTTGAAGATATTCTCACTCACTCACTCACCCCTTGGTCGGGACGACCGTTGGGGTACCCGCACGGACGCTGCAAGTGGACCGCCAAATGGTTCTGTCCTGGGCTGTTTTCAGGAGGTTTGGTACAGTGAGGCCGGTCCACTCCTTGATGTTGGATATCCAGCTTTTGCGTGGTCGTCCCTGCCTCCTTGCTCCTTCCACCATTCCCTGCAGGACTGTCTTTGACAGGCTGTTATGCCTTGTTGTGGGGCCAAACATTTCAGTTTCCCCGTTTGACTGTATTGAAAATGGTTCTTTTTTCCCAGCCAGTGCCTCGATTGCTGCCAGACTTTAGTCTTTGGTTTTTTGGGGGTCTCTGTAGGGTTGTTCAGGATCCCCCTGGGCACTTATCTCAAAGGTTTAAATGCGACGTTCTAAATCGGCAGTAAGTGTCCATGTTCACAGCTTTTAAAAGGCAATGCCTTGTAGGTCTGCCCTTGGTGGGTTTGATTTGTGGTTTCTCCACACTTTCGCCGTTATCTGGGGGAAAGGGAGGCCACGAAAGTTGATCTTCCCCTCTTGTGTGCTCGTGCCTTTTTTGGTGAGACGCCCCAAGGTACTTAAATTTTTCCATCTCTGTGTCTCGCCATCATCTTGATGCGGGTGGGAGTGGTCGGTTGGTATTTCATAGGATCTTGTCTTTTCCGTGTGTCTCCTACCGGGGCATTGGGATGTTTCCAGTCTGGTGGTGAGTTGGAGTTTTCTTCATGCGGCCAGAGTAAATTCGTCTGCGAATCGAAGTTGCGGGGTTCCCTCCTATTGTGATTGGGTCTTGAAGTAAGGGGGCCCCCTGCTGTGTTCCCCCGGAACACTTGAAAAAAAGGGGGGATAGGGGGCAGCCTTGTCGAACCCCAAACAAAGCCCGATTTCTCCACCCTGGGACTGCACTGTGGGAGCGTCATAAGCGCCTGGATGACTTGAAAGGTCCTCGTCGAAGCTATAGCTTTTCATGGATTCCCACAGGTTTTCTTGCCACACTCGGTCAAAGGGCCCTTTCTTGAAGTCAATAAGTTGTTGTGGGACTGTACTGATTTTGGGAGTTTCTCTATGAGCATTTGATTTTGAGATCTGCTCGACAGTGTTGACCTGGTCTAACCCTGCCTGTTCTTCTGATGGATTTTTCTGTTGGGGTTTTCAGTTTTTAAGGCAATGGTAGCATAACTTTGCTTGGTGGTTATCGATGATTGTTCTGTAATTTTGGCACTTTTCGGGTTCCCTTTTTTGGAAGGGGGAACTATGTGGATTGGGCCCCTTTTCAGGCCACTCTTTGGGCCCAGATGCGTTGGCAGTGATTGTTTTGCCTTGATCTCTCTGGGGGCCCCGTTTTTGATAGCTCGCCGGGGTTGCAATCCTGGGATTTGCTCCTTTCAGGGGGTTTATGTTCTTTACCTCTTCCTCCCGACCTGTGTGCTTTCAGGATTGATGGGTTGGGGGTCTTGTCGTGAAGTTTGTTCGGATCAGCCTTAGCTTGTTTGTTTACAGGTCTCGCAAAATTTGTCCATCCCCCCCTTCATGATAGTGGCGCTTCTGTAAGGACTGACCCTCTTTGTCTTCAAACGGAGGCTTTTGCGGGGACTTTGTTAGTACCTTGTGGTTGGTACGCCTCTTTGCTGTTCCTTTCGCCATTGCCTTCTCAACCCTTTGGGGCATTGTTCTGACATCCAGTTCCCCGGCCTGTATTTCTTCTTGTTGACCTTTGACTGTTCTATACTCTTCGGCCGTTCTGGGTTTTTGTTCTTCAGGCTTTAGCCCCACGTTGGTCGCACAGGTCCGGATATCGTTGGTAACCCCCCGGTTGGTTTTTTTTCCTCTCTTTCCCCGGATTCCGCGCTGTCTCCCGAATGGGCTTTTGAGGTCTCAGTGAGGTTTTTGATGTCTCTTGGAGGAAATTCAAGCTGAATCTGCCCCCTATTCAGCTTTAAAAAATTTTCAGCGCTTGGGGTCCTTCAGCTTTTCCCCTGTTGAACGCAAAAGGGGATTTTCTTCTGGTTTTTGGTCTTCGCTTGATCTGTGGGTCATGGTACCCTGTGTGGTCCGCCAAAATCAGCGCCAGGGGAAATTCTTGTTGGGTTTGTTGTGCTCGACTTAAATCGTTTTGGGGGGAAGTGTAGCAATTGTTATGTCTTTCCATTTGGTGGTGCCCCGTCGTTCTTCTTGTGTTTTTGGGGGGGGTAAAGGTGTTGGCGACAGTAAGATTGTGGCTGCTTTCGAATTCCCAAAAATCGGCCTCTATCTTGTTTCGTCCACGCCAAAAACGGCTCTGTCCCCGGCCCTTGGGCATAAGGTCAGGTCCCATCTTGGCATTCCAGTCGCCCGGGTCACGGGAAAATCCCTTTTTGGAGTTGATTTTAGGCGCTCTCCAAAACTTCGTAGAAAAAACTCGATTGTTTATTTATCGTAGTCTGATGTTTGGGGCTGCTTGTATGACTTTTTGGTGTATAGATTGAAGATATTGCTCCAAAAAATTACCTTTTTTTTGCTGAAAATACTGTACAAAGGGGTTTGTGAAAACAGCACCAAAAATGATCTAGAAGAAGATGATGGTTATTGTACCTGTGAATATGGGGTGGGTTTTTACGTTTTTTAGGTCTGCTTGGTACGGGATAAGATTGCTTAGTAGTTGTTTTCTTTTAAGGAGTGTGGTCGTGTATTATTGACTGGAGTGGTTTAGTGTTGGGAAGTGATGGGGTTTTGGGTGATCACATAAAACATACTGCTGTCGCGCGAATGTGTAAAGATACACGATACGGCGCACACGCACCCCTGCTAACACAGCACGCACGTACGCACAAGCACCGCGCGGGGGACACACACAAACAGCACACACGACGCATATGCACGCCCCGCACGCCGGACCACGTACAAACCCCAACACACACACCAAACTATAAACCCTGCAAACTCACACAGAAAATCTTGCACAACGATAAAAACCGTTTCCCCTTTTCGTAAGGTAGGTTTTGGTGCGGGGGGCGGTGGCAAAATGCATAAACACGGGGACTAGATGTAAAAAAACAATGAGTGCTTATTCCCTTATCCTCGAAACAAAACAATAAAAAAATAAATAAATGCCCCCCCCCCCCCCCCACACACATGCATGCACGCACGCACGTACACACAACACACACTACACACACACAAACGCACACACACACACACACACACACACACACACACACACACACACACACACACACACACACACACACACACACGCACGCACGCACGCACGCACGCACGCACGCACGCACACACACACACACACACACACACACACACACACACACACACCCGGCGTGCAGATTAACATACATGGGTCATTCATTATAAGTCCATATTGTGTAACTCTCTATCAACTAAATAAACCAAACATTCTCAACACCCCCCATCCCCCCCCCCCCCCCCCCCCCCCACACACACACACACCCTTCTCTTTCACAGAAGTTAAACACTCCCACCCCCTATACTTCAGTGAAGAAACATTGAAACCACGCAAATGATTTAGGGAATAATTCAGCACGTAAAGTACCCCATGACATATTGGACGTTGCAAGGAATTTAGGTGGAAATGTTCAGTGCCGGTACTGGGGGCTAAGAGCAGCCATGAATATTGAATCCGGATGAAACGGCGTGTCAGGGCACTAAGCCTCTTCTACTTTCAAATTGTGTGTGTGTGTGTGTGTGTGTTGTGTGTTGTGTGTGTGTGTGTGTGTGTGTGTGTGTGTGTATGTGTGTGTGTGTGTGTGTGTGTGTGTGTGGTTTGTGTGTATGTGTGTGTTATGTGTGTGTGTGTATGTGTGTATGTGTGTGCGTGTGTGTGTTATGTGTGTGTGTGTTTGTGTGCTGTGTGTTGTGTGTGTATGTGTGAGTGTGTGTGTGTGTGTTGTGTGTGTGTATGTGTGTGTGTATGTGTGTATGTGTGTGTGTGTGTATGTGTGTGTGTGTTGTGTGTGTGTATGTGTGTGTGAGTGTATGTGTGTTGTGCGCGTGTGTGCTTGTATTGAACGTCTGTTCTTTATAAGTGTTATTAGACGGATGTGAAGTGTGTGTGTGTTTTTTTAAATTTTATGTTTATTTTATTTTTAATTTTATTTTTTATATCGAAGATAATGGGATAAGCATTTATATGCTTTTTTATATCCAGTCCTCGTGTGTATGCGGTTTTGTAAATTCTGTCATCTGTTCCCACCGGCCCACAATGGCCTACTCTTACGAAAGCATGTGTGTATGTGTGTGTGTGTGTATGTGTGTGTGTGTGTGTGTGTGTGTGTGTGTGTGTGTGTGTGTGTGTGCGCGCACGCCCACGCACGCACGCGTGGGTGTGTGCATTCAAAAGGTGATGGGCCAGGAAGGAAGAAGGGTATCTTAAGCATTTGGTAAGGGTTTATTTTTGGTCAAAAGCCACAAACGATACAATAGCCCCAGTCTTCGATTTTTCCTAAATCTGCAAAGACATACTCTGAAATGACATATACTAGACCAGAGACAGGGGTAGGGTGGGCTAGTGGTTAGAGCATTGAGTTTGAAATCTGATGGCCTGAGTTTGAGCCACCATTGCCACGCCCGTTCCTGGGTTGTTGGTTGGTTTTTTTTTTTACTCGAGAGTTAACACCAGTACTGACTCCACTCTCCTAAGAGTCCCTCAGATGAGACTATAAACCAAAGTCCCTGTATGAACGCACGCAGAGCATCTTGCATGCACGTGAAAACAAACAAATCGTAATTTTGGGTAGAGAAGGCCATTGCATGTCAATAGGAATGCATGACTAAATTTGACAGAAAAAAACCCGCATACAAACTCTTGTTTTGTTTACTTAAGTCCCGAAGTCGGAATGCAGCTACCTTAAATGGGGGCAAAAGGTGGCATACGCAAAATCGCACCATAGGTGAACCTCAAAGCTTTAGCTAAGAAACAAGTAACAAACAACCCCCTCTCACCCCCTCCCCAAACAAACAAACAAAACAAAGATCAGTGATTTACAGACATTGTGCAAACCTCAGATCAAGGCCCGTAATTTGTGGCAGACAGGACAGTAAGACGGAGTTATCGTTCCTCCCAATCGGCATCTGTCATGCGGCATCTGCTGTAGACAGACGTGACGCCGACGCAACAGTCGTACGCCAGAGGTGTGCCGGCTTTACTGGTTGTTTCTCATAAGGGAAGGTAACCTGTGCACTTGTTACCTCCCTTCCTCGTTATTGCTCTGAACGCACTGCTATCTGTAATTGGGATCCTTTGAATAACTGGAGAGAGACAGACAGACAGAAAGACAGACAGACAGACAGACAGAGATTCACTTGGTATGAACTTGTATCAACACCCCTCGTTTGACTTTGCATTGCTCCTTGTCTCTCTCTCTTTTCACTCCTGATTGATTTTCTTGTCTACAGCGATGTTTGGAGAATGTATCCACACGAGGAGAATCATAGTACAAAGCTACTTATTTTGTTAAGTGTCAGTTTAAATGTGTGTACTTTGTTAGTGCATGCCTAGCTTCATGTTGAGAGAGAGAGTACAATTCTTATGTATGGATGCAATAATCTTATGATACATATAATTTTTATGGCCTTATGTCTTGTGACAGCAGATCAAAGTTCCTACATTCAAATTGATTTGATTATTTTGTTGGCCATTACATTGTGAGCAGAATGAATCAATAATACTAACCATGACATCAGGTGTGTGTGCTTTTGTGTGGGAGTACGTGAGCGCGCGCACGTGTGTGTGTGTGTGTGTGTACTCGCACACTTTTATGTATGTATGTCTGCAAATATGCATTTATGCAAGCATACATATGTGCATGTAATTTAGTGTGGATGTTTATACATTCATAGGCGTACATCTCGAACATAATAAACACTTTTAAACCTGACTCTACCGTGTTGTACTGTGTACATATCATGTTGAGTCATGACAGATTTCTCTCCTTGAAATCTGGGTCGTTTCTTTCTGGGCAGAGTGCCCCACCACAAGAGAGGGCCGCTGGCTGTTTTCCTTTTTCTGTCTCTTAATTGTACAATGTTCTTGTTTTCCTACTAGAGATACTTTTTTAAAGGTAGTTTTGCCAGGGACAAACTTGCCATGATTGTCTAGGGCTCTGTTACTCACACTGAATGCCTGTTTTGTATGTTACGTTGGTTTTTAGATATCTTATAAAAGACTAACACCCACACTATCAATCAAGGTCCTGTGGGTTCGAATCCCGTTCAAGGGGATTTTTTCCCCTGGAGTTAACATCAGTGCCAATTCCACCACCCCCAAACATCCTTTGGATGAGATTATAGACTGAGGTCCCATGTGTGAACGCACACTGAGCACTTTGCATACATGTTAAAATCTGTTCCACTTTTTATAAGTGTATACAATTGTGTGCTGGTGGGAATGGATCGACAAAATTGACAAAACCATATTATGCACACAGGGACTAGATGTAACAAAAAGAAGCACACGAGTGCTTTTTCCATTCTCCCCGAAATAAAAGAATAAAAAAGATAACAAGAAAAGTATGGGAGAGAAAGCGCAGACTGACATGAGGATCAAACTCACACTTTTTGGCTTTCTAAGCATGTGCCTTGCCTCTAGACCACTGGTCCACTACGTTTCTTCCATCCCCTTACGAAACTTAATATTCCCTTCTGTATACTGTGCAGCCCCCAGGAACCAGACATGGAAACCATCACACGATGTATCAAACAACTGGACATACAGAATGCTTAGTGATCAATTATAATTATGCTGGAATAAATTCAGGTCCATGTTTCTGGTAACTGCTTGAGGGAGGGGGGAGGGGGCCGGGGTGGAGGTGAGGCATGGAGCTTAAAAGCAGCCATGAATATTGAATCATGATAAAGTGATATGTCAAAACGGAAAGCCTCTCTTATTTTAACTGAATAGGGTTTTGTGTGTGGTGTGTGTGTGTGTGTGTGTGTGTTGTGTGTGTGTGTGGTGTGTGCGTGCGCGTGTGTGCGGTGTGTGAGTGTGTATGTGTGTGTGTGTGTGTGAGTGTGTGATGGTGAGTGTTGTGTGTGTGTGGAGTTGAGTGGTGTGTGTGTGTGTGTGCGTGTGTGTGTGGGTGAAGTGTGTGCTGCTGTGTGCAGTGTAGTGTGTGATTGTGTGTGTTGTGTGTTTTGTGAGAGAGAAGAGAAGAGAGAGGAATAAATTATTATCTCATTCAATTTAAAAAAGTCACCATCCATGCAACTATTGCATCTATCTCATCATTTGCATTTTCAAGTCCAAGATTGGAGTCCAAATGTTACTAAAATACTGTTCCACATACTCATCCAAGCTAGCCACACAAAACCTTGTTTACTACAAAGCATGCCCACATAAAACCTCATTCAAAACAAAGGCACCACATTCTTTAAAGAAGCCACGCAGCAAAGCAGGCAGTAAAGAGAATTGTGCTGACATTTTTCTTTCATAATGTCAGTAATATGGCATCACTAAATATTCATTTCAACAAAGCTGGTTCCTTTTAGAAAAGCACTGGGAAAGTATTTTCTCTCTTTCCGCAAAGCCTCCGACACAGACCACAAACAACACAATGTCTGCAGTCTATAGATCACAACTTGGATCTGCCAAGGTAACTCTGAAATTCCACACACAAGGAGGATGACGTATGGACGTTGCACATGCCTAAGATCAAGGCCCGTAATTTGTGGCAGACAGGACAGTAAGACGGAGTTATCGTTCCTCCCCATCAGCATCTGTCATGCGGCATCTGCTGTAGACAGACG
Source organism: Rapana venosa (assembly GCA_028751875.1). Lineage (NCBI taxonomy): Eukaryota > Metazoa > Mollusca > Gastropoda > Neogastropoda > Muricidae > Rapana > Rapana venosa. The sequence goes on from CM054142.1 coordinate 11,823,520, forward strand.
TGACGCCGACGCAACAGTCGTACGCCAGAGGTGTACCGGCTTTACTGGTTGTTTCTCATAAGGGAAGGTAACCTGTGCACTTGTTACCTCCCTTCCTCGTTATTGCTCTGAACGCACTGCTATCTGTAATTGGGATCCTTTGAATAACTGGAGAGAGAGAGAGAGAGAGAGAGAGAGAGAGAGAGAGAGAGAGAGAGAGAGAGGAGAGAGGGAGACAGAGAGAGAGAGAGACAGAGAGAGATGGGGGAGAGAGAGACAGAGAGACAGAAAGGGACAGAGAGAGAGAGAGAGCAGAGAGAGAGAGAGAGAAGAGAGAGAGAGAGAGAGAGAGAGAGAGAGAGAGAGAGAGAGAGAGAGAGAGAGAGTTGGTAGGATCTGTGTGATCTAGCATGAGAAGTGCCACTATCTTTTTCCATCACTCATTGTCTCACCTCTCTGTTCAGTGCTTTTCTATGTCAGTGTAACCCTTTATTTTGTCAAGAAACAGGTCCAAAGAGGTGAAGTAAAGAAAGAAGTTATATGCACTATATTGAATTGTATTGTATTTTATTAGATTGTATTGTATTGTATTGTATTGTACAGCACTTTAAGTCAACAGCAGTCTTCTCTACCTGAAATTTGGTTGGTCTCCTTGTGGAGAGTGCGTCGCGCAAGAGCAGCTCCACCCAATTTTTTGATTCTCCTTTTTGCATGTGTATTTGTTTGTTTAAAAAAATATTTCAAGGATAATGGAATAAGCACTCATGTTTCCTTATCAGAGTGGATATTTTATCTAAAGAATTACGCCAGGGACAACTCTCTTGTTGCCATGGGTTTTTTTTTAACCTGTGCTGAATACAAACGTGTTGCACACAGGACCTCAGTTTATTGTCTCATCCAAAAAGACTAAGCACTGACACCACCACTCAAGGTTTAGCGAATAGGAGAACAGTTTGGGCTGAAACAGGGTTCGGACTCACACTTCTGGCTTTCTAGGTAGGTG
>CM054142.1:11827001-11874501 GCA_028751875.1 Rapana venosa
TGACCGATGCAATCATGAAGTGTTGCTCAAAGTACCTGACCAACATTACAGGTATCTGTATCCCTCAGGCTGGTTGACGCCGGGATATAGTCTGATAGGAAGCGCAGATTATAGCCTTTCAAAGTTAGTTGTCTCAAAGCACATGCACTTTCAGAGTTGCATCATTACATTGTTTTCATCGTCATTGATCACCATGCAACAAAAAAGTCTCTGATTCGGTGGCATCGGTTGTTCTAGTCTCATGGTGACCATGGTTTTGGTTTCCCCATACACTTCTGTGTCTGTGGTCTGTTGGTGTCAGAGCCTTTGGGGTTGGAGGATGTCTGGAGAAGGCTGTTGGAGGGACTTTGGGGTTGTCCCCATCCCGGTCGGGCGTCTTGCTCAGTCTGGCTCCGCGACTTAGCTATAGTTGTCTTAGTGGATGGTGTCTTGATTTTATTAGCTCAGATGAGGCACTCCTGAACACCACAGTGACCCAGCAGCAGTGTAGGGCCCTGTAGCTGGGGAACTCACGGCGGCCTGACATTGATAGCCCCCCTGAGGTCTTCTGAGGAATCTGGGTATGGCCAGGATTGAGGTATTGAAATGAGCAGAGAGGAATTAGGACAGTCACAGAAGATGATGCACCAAAAGAAAACAAAGAGAAAAAAGCAGAGGCAGGGTAGAAGAACATCAGAGCTTGTTGTCTGAATGTGTTCCCCCCTCCCCCCTTCCTATCCTTCTGTGCACAGCGAAAGAATATCAAGGCTAAAACAGTTCCTAGAAGAGGGTCCATATTACTGTCCAGCTTTCCGAGAACTTGTCCTCTGTTCAATGCAGACTGCTCGACCAATGGCATACCTTCATTCACAGGCTAAAACTTGAGAGCATGAGAGGTGTTTTCATAGTTCTAGAACAAACGACTAGTTAAAAATCATCAAACTAACGCTAACACAAATTGTGCGATTTATAAGTGTGCATATTAGACTAGTTTGAAACAGTTGCCTGCATAAAAAGGAGATGAAAACACTCTATGGTGTGAACGTAAGCTGGTCTGGCTAATGTTGATATAAATATGTCTTTGATCCCATCAGAATAGTTTGTTTCTGTTTATTGTTTGTAGTTAGCAGGCTGTCTGTCGATAATCATGACGAGCATGGCTAGAAACCACAGAGCTTTTGTATTCTGTCAATCATTCCCTTACTAACAACAGACTGGCTGTTATAGAGAGAGATTGCAGCTAAAAAACCCGAGGTATGTTCCTGCACTCCTCTCCCTCTCTGTCCCTGCCTGTGGATGAACATGACAAAAGTGTCTGTTTAAGGTGACGTCTGCTGTATGCTTGTGCGTTGGCTTTCCAGCAAAGTATGTGTGCACACTCACCTTTCTTTGTCCTCTAAGACTCTATGAGGAGTGTCCAAGCACCCTCTCTCTCTCTCTCTCCCTCCCTCTCACGCACAAACTCACGTGCAGGCGCTTAGTCACTTATTTTCTTGGTGCTTCGTTTCTCTCTTTTATTTTCTACACAGATGCAGAACATGTCTCTCAGACTTTTTCAAACTCACTCCTAAAATTCCAGATTTTGAGCAACAGGAAAAACCCTCGATCGCCTCTGATTATATCAGCATAGACATGCATGTTTATGACAGGAAGTATTTCCTGGCATGTCTGATTTGCATCCACGCCATATCCGGGGAAGAGAGGTATGGCTGGCAGTTGGCGTCATAAGTACACGATGATAGCCCTGATAATAGAAAAAAAACAACTTGGCAAGAAAAGTAGCAGAAGAGGGACTGGGGTGTGAGTATGTGCAAGTACAGTTATGTTTATCCTGAGGGTTATCAAGTGCAACGCGAATGTAGTGGAAAGATTGTTTCTTCATACCAAGCTTGCTTGCTCTGTCTCTATCTGTCTCCGTATCCCTGTCTGTCTTTGTCTGTCTGTCTGTCTGTCTGTCTGTCTGTCTGTCTGTCTGTCTGTCTGTCTGTCTGTCTGTCTGTCTCTCTCTCTCTCTCTCTCTCTCTCTCTCTTTAAATGACAGAAAAACAAACACGGAGAAAAACATATACACACATGCACACGCATACACGTACCCACGCGCGCACAACACACACACACACACACAAGTGAGAGAAAATTTAAAAACTGAACTATGAAAAAGATTTAAGATAAAAAAAATATTTACCCATCCATGAAGGATATTGCTGATCAAATCAAGGGTTAACACTAAGAATAGACGGTAAGGTACAGCTATGACAGCTAAATGGAAACAATCCAAAAACTAATTGCTACCAGAATAAAACAACCAAGACAACAACAAGAACAAGAAAAACAACTACGAGCAGATCTTAAGACAACATAGAATATCTTATTCTAAAGGCTTTGCGTGAGCATAAAGTTGAACTGCAAATGGTATTACGATTATTGCATTGCCAGGAGTAAACACAGTGTTGAAGCGTTATACAATTTACCCTTCCCCATATCCACACCTTTAGTCAGCGCAACGCTGACTGTTATTCTGTGGCAGGCCCCATGCATTCGACAATATATATATATAATATATATATATATATATATAATATAATATATATATATTATATATATATATAATATATATTATATATATATAAGGCTGGTTAGTATATTGTGGTGGGATATACTTTTTGCCTCATGGCATTAAAAGCTGGACAACAACAACAACAACAACAGCAGCAACAACAAAAAACCCCAAACAGAATGTCACTCATCTTCTGTTGGTTCTTGACATGAACGACATAACGTACATCACATTCACTCTGCGGTCTATATATACCTATGTTTACGATCTTACACACACATACATACACACATACACACACACACATACACACACATACACACACATACATACATACATACATACACACACATACACACACACACTTACACACACACACACACACACACACACACACACACACACACACACACTGTATTATAGTCATTAGCTCCCTTAGGCAAATATACTGAAACAATGTTAATGACCAAATGATCTGTAAACTTCACACGTGCAGCGCACGAATATGAATCTGGGATATCATTAGGCATAGGTGAACAACATGCACTATAATCTATTCCTTCTTGGATATATATTGCTGTATTTACTTTACCAACAGCATCCACGTATTCATGAACAGGTGGGTAGTAGTAACCTTGAAGTCGTGGTAATTTACACTTCTTTACATTGAGGGACTGCAGGATGAGAGCTTGATAGCTGTTACTAGAAAGATGTTGAACTAAGTATGGTAAATTCGTGGAGATGGATCTAGCATTCCACTGCATGACATTAAGCGTTAGTGAATTTCTTTAGACATTATACACAAAAAGCCCTAACTAACAAAAATCAAAACACAAATTCAAAATGTATTGGAGGTAAAAAGAAAAGAAAAATCTTAATAAAAGTGTCCAAGTGCTCTTGTAAGAAAAGTTCAGATAATTCAATTAAAACAGCAATAAAAAGAAAACAAAAACAACAAAGTAATCAGGATCGTGTAGAGCAGCTGCTGGGGATGTGAGCATAAATCACAGTGTCTATTTACTGTTCCAGATCTATAGCTGGTGCAAAGCAAAGACAAACAAAATGTCACCATTCAAAATGATTTTTCACCACACAAACTTGTTATGTCGAGCATGTTGTCTCCACCCGGGGTAGTCCTGCTGGTAAACATGCTCGTATTGTGGCTGGTTGTACACTGGCTGCTGGTAGTGGTTGTCAAAGGCGTAGCGTGGTACTGGATGACAGTTCATGGGATGAAATTGGCGTCTTGGTCTCCTCTTTGCCGTTTGCCAAAACAATGCATGAACATGGCTGCCAATGTTTCTAGCCAGTATACTGGAGCCTTTTGCATTTGGATGAAATGAATCTCTGTAATGATAATGGGTGTACATATTTTCGTGGGAGACAAATGATACGTTGTGTAGATGGTATAAAGCCGAGCAAGTCATTGCATTGAAGAGTTCTCTCTTCATCTGAAGACTTGGGTTTTTCAGAGGAGCAATCTTGCTAATGACAATTTTAGTCTCAGGAAAGGAAGCCAAAATCTGCTTCACATTACTAACCAGGTGTTTGCTGGCCTCTTGGGGATCCGACGTTTTAAGATCATTTGTCCCACAATGAATAACTACAGCATGTGGTTTTTGCATATCAGAGGCTTTACTCATTATCTGAGGAATGTCACTGGTTTTATCTGACTTTCTCTTTTCCACTCTTAATCCATATGACTGTCCTAGACGTTTTTCATTAACGCCATTTAGAACAGAGTCCTGGAGAAGGATGACAGTGGGCAGATCAGAGTTGTCTTCTGTACTACATGCTGTGACGTCAGTTGGTTGTTGCGTCAAAGTGGTGTTCTTCATTGTGTCAGGTTGTTCCATTTTGGTTCCCAACCCTGTATTTACTTGTACTGACCTTCTGGGTCTAGAGGGTTGGCCTGGTTGACTTCTCCCAGAAGATGTGGGAGGGGTCTGCCGTTGAACGGCTCCGGCATAGGTGGTTGGCTGCGATTGTGGGGTGGATGACCGTTGCTCCGTCTGGGTTGCTGTTGTTACCCAGGGAGATTTTCCAGCAGATCCAATGCCGTGCGCCGCCAACACTCGGGTTTGGTCTGCCACCGTCTTCTCAAGGTGGGTCACCTTCTCCACAAGTAGCAGAATTGTGGCCTTCAGATCTAAGATGGTAAGATCATTTTGTTGTCGACCTTGATGACTGTTTACATTGTCATTGGTAACACTGTTGGATGAAGATGGTCCATCGTTTGACTTAGAGTTATTAATTTGCTGACCTGAAGGAGCATTGTCACTGCCTTCCCCGTGACATTTATCTGAACTCACATTCCTTACAAAATTTTGTAAACATGTTAGATGTCTATGTGGGGATCATATTTCCAATACTCATCTCATATTTGATTGCCCTATTGTAAAACCTTTTTTACCTACATTTTCTGAACAGTCTCTGGAAAATGTCTTTGAAAATTCAAAGCTAGCCTTTGCCATTGCCAGATGTTTATTGCATAGTCCACTTGATTATTTATTGTAGTTACAGTATTGTTATTTCATGTTTCCACATTGTTGAGTTTACATTTTGCTGCTGTTTAAAAGTATTATCATTACTTTTCTAGGTTGGTTGGGGGATGGGGGGGGGGGGGGGGGGGGGGGTGTTTAGTTTGTGTGTGTGTGTTTTCCAAAAAACAAACAAACCCAACACATGCTATTTCTTTACCTTTTCTCCTTCCACTCCTTCTTCTCCTTCTTTAACTTCCACTATACTTTCTATTTCCCTCGTCTAATATCACTTAGAGTGAACAGACGTTAAATTGAAGACAACAACAACAACAACACACACACACACACACACACACACACACACACACACACACACACACACACACACACACACACACACACGAATGAATTCGGAAGCTTCGGGGTGGACATACCGAGGCCGTGTGCGAACGCACGCGACATCTTGCGCCACGTTAAATCCTGTTCGTTTTCGTTAAGAGTAGGCCATTGTGTACCGGTGGGAACGGATGAAAAATTTAAAAACGGCATGACACACGGGGACTGTATGAAAAAAAGCAATAAGGGCTTATTCCATTATCCTCGATATAAAGAATAAAATAAATAAATAAATAAACAGATGAGGAGAGAGAGATGGAGGGAGAGGAGGGAGGAGAGAGGAGAGGAGAGTGAGAGGGAGAGGTTATCTACATTTTTGGCGCTGTAGTTTTACTGCACGTTAAAATTTTCACGGAAATAGAGAAGATGCGTGCACGTTCATTTCATTTCAAGAACAGAATAACTTGGGAGGGGAGCTGGAGGGGGGGGGGGGGGGGGGGGGGGGGGAGGGCGGGGAGGGTGGAGAAGGAAGAGAGGGGGGGGGGGGGGGGAACCAAGGGAAAGCAGAAGGTCATGGATGGATACAGAGATTGCAGAAAATCTTATTGTGGCGTCTCTTGGACTATGAGCCAGATGGGTGCAGTTTTCTTACCAGCACGAAAAAATATATGTACAGACCTCTCTCTCTCTCTCTCTCTCTCTCTCTCTCTCTCTCTCTCTTCTCTCTCTCTCTCTCTCTCTCTCTCTCTTCTCTCTCTCTCTCTCTCTCTCTCCCAGGTTTGAGCCATCTTCGACACGCCCGTTCAAGGAGATTGTTTTTCCACTGGAGTTAACGTCAGTGCCGACTCCACTTCTCACCACCAGAAAATTCTTTAGAGTCTTAGATTCTTTTGAAGCTACAAGAGAGAATAATAATCTAATTTTTACGAATTCATTTAAAAAAAAAAGAATAAATTTAATTAGAGGGTAAAGAATAAGCACTAAAGTGTTTTTAATTTTTTTTAAGAAGCTACGGTAGTCCCTATGCCAGTCCCTATGCGCATGCCGATTTGTTAATTTTGTCATCCATTGCCACCAGCACACGATGGTCTACTCTTCCGAAAGGCGGAGCGGGCTTTAAAGTATGCACAAGATATTTTGTGCGCGTTTGCACACGAGACCCGAAGGGCTTTCGGGGGAGTGGAGTAAGCACTGATGTGAATTCCAGGGGAAAAATCCCCTTGAACGGGTGTCTTCGTGGTTGCTGGAACCCGGGCCTTCAGATTGAGAGCGCAACGCTCTGACCATCAAACCATCTCGTATTCACATGCTTTTTATTTTTTATATTTTTATTCTATATTTTATACCACTTTAAGTCACGAGATTTCTCTACGTGAAATTCGGGCTGCTCTCCCCGGGGGAGCGTGTCGCCACAAGAGCAGCGCCACCCTTGCTTTGTAATGTACCCTATTGAAATAAAAATAAAATAACATGTCTGCATACCTGAGCTGATAGAACATGCATAATACGGCAATGGGGCTGAGAAACCCATGAGTTAGAACCCCGATGGCTCAGCTTGTATGTTCTCTGCCTCCAGTCCTATTGAAACTGCGTCAGTCAGACAGCAAATACGTTTTTTCTTTATGGCACACACACACACACACGCTGAATATGATCTTATCTCCTCTTCCCTAGTAATCCTGGTACACACTCAGAATAATGTGATATATGCATTGTGTATGCTGTATATCATATTGCATCTATATTATATCATATTGCATCTATCTCTATGCAGTCTGACGGAAATCATAGCAAAGAGCCATACTGGCAAACATATTGTTCAATAGAAATCATGAATCTTGAACAGCTCTGATTCATGTGCCATATCAGGAAGAAAACAACAAACACATATTACACAGACACATGCACTCGCGCGCGAGTAGGTAGGCTGGCACACACACACACACACACACACACACACACACACACACACACACACACACACACACACACACACACACACACACACACACACACAGACAGGGTTAGCCTGGTGGTTAGATTCAAGATTCAAGATTTTATTTCAAGAAAGCGTTGTGCTCGTAATCTGACGGCTCAAGTTCGAGTCTGGTTCGAGCCGCCACCGAGCCGCCCATTCAAAGGGCTCCCTCCCCCCCACCCCCCTCCTGGAGTTAACATGAGTGCAAACTCCACTCATTTGAAAGTCTTTCGGGTGAGACTATAAATGGAGGTCTCGTGTGTGAATGCGCACAGAAAATCTTGTGCACACGTTAAAACCCATTTTGCGTTTTGGAAGTGTTACGTGTATTGTATTAAGAAGGAAGGTGGCAGGATGGTTAAGACGTTTGCCTGCCAACAAGTACATCGTGAGGTTCTGGGTTCGATTCCCAGCCTCGCCCTTTCTTCCAAGTTTGACAAAAAAATCGACCTGAATGTCAAAGTCCTTCGGATGAGACTATAAACCGAGGCCCCGTGTGCGAACGCATGCAGAACATCTTGCGCACACGTTAAATCCTGTTCCGCTTTTTGAAAAAGTAGGCCATTGTGTGCCGGTGGGAACAGATGACAAAATTTACAAAACCGCATACACACGGAGACTGGATGTAAAAAAGCACATGAGTGCTTATTCCATTATCCTCGATATAAAAAAATAAATCTGAGCGCTTTGATTTGTTGCTTTACAAGATTCAGCGCTATATAAATTCCATACACTATTATTATTATTATTATTAGTATTAGTATTAGTATTATTAGTATTATTCGTATTAGTATTAGTATTAGTATTATTAGTATTGTTATTGTGCGGATGGCAACAGTTACAAAAACACACACCCAAAAAGCCCCGCATGCACACAGGGACTGGGTAAGTAATCATTGCATTGTTCTCCAAGCAAAAGAATGAATACATAGATATACAAATTGTCAATCATCCCTTGAAAACAAAAGAAACCTTAGCTTTATTTGCCTTGCCTCTCTGTCTTTCTGTCTCTCTGTTTGTCTCTGATATCGTTCTTCTATCCCCCCCCCCACACACACACACTGAGACACACACACAGACACACACACACACACACACACACTCAGACGCACACAAACACACACACTCACACACACACACACACCACACGCACACACTGAGACACACACACACACACACTGAGACACACACACATACACACACACTGAAACACACACACACACACTAAAACACACACACACACACAGACACACAAACAGACACACACACACTGAGACACACACACACACACACTGAGACACACACACACGCACACACACTCACACACACACACTCAGACACCACACCACACTCACACACACACACACTCACACACACACTCAGACATGCACATACAAACACACACACACTCAGACACTCTCTCACACACACACACACTGAGATACACACACACACACACACACTGAGACACACACACACACACACACTGAGACACACATACAAACATACACACTGAGACACACACACACACTGACACACACACACTGAGACACATACACACACTCACACACACACACAACGAGACACACACACACACTCACACACACTGAGACACACACACACACACACACAACACATACACACCCACACATAAACACACACGCACACACTGAGACACACTCACACACACACACACACACACTGAGACACAGTCACACACACACACACACAGGCAGCACTGTTAAAGAGGCCATCTGTCATCCTGTGTCACAAGGGTAAACGTTGAATTGAGAGGATTGTTTGCAGGGCATCTTGACCTAACCAGTTTATTTAGCAATGGCGCGGGGGTGGATATAGGCAGGATAAGGGACGGTATCTTTATGGAACGAAAACTAAGAACCAACTGAAGAAAGCAAACAAACTGAACCAACAAAACTTCAGACTACAGACTTTCAATGATTCATTTTCTAGAAAAGCCTGTTGGGATACATGGAATTAACAATGTTTAGAGTTAGCTGATGTGGGCGTGTGGAAATACTGACAGAAACATCAATACATAACAACAGCTTATTCATTGCCTGTGCAATTTTATTATATTTGTGACAGATACATCAATACTTGATAACTCACTCATTCCCACTATAATTATATTTCACGCGATACGACATACACATAATATCTATATCTATATCTATCTATCTATCTATCTATCTATCTATCTATCTATCTATCTATCTATCTATCTATCTATCTATCTATCTATCTATCTATCTATCTATATATATCTATATATATCTATATATATGTATATCTATGTATGTATGTAAGTATGTATGTATGTATGTATGTATGTATGTATGTATGTATCTATCTATCTATCTATCTATCTATCTATTTATCTATCTATATAAACATTAAAAGGTAAAGGTAAAGGTGCCCCATAACCTATACGGTCGTAGGGAGGCGAGACATCAAGGACCTCAGCTTCTCCAGGGGCCAGCATATTTAGGGTGGCGCCCATCTCCTCTCCCTTGCTGCTTTACCTTCCCTGACCCTAAAGAGGCAGGCACCCATTTGCAGCTGGGTAAACTGGGGGACTGTACTGAAGCCAAGGATCCAATTGGTAGCCACGCTCTATGCTGCTTAACAATAGCTTGGGGAAAGCGAGTGCTCTGACCGCTGAGCTATCCCGTCCCCTAGAACAGAAAATACAGGAGTTATTGATAGATGGATGGAACCAACATTCAGTTTTGTATAAAGATCTGTCACAACCACTTATATTTACATCAATAACTGCATCGTACTCATTCTTAGAGGAAACATGTGCGCAGCCGTCAAATTGTGATGATGCTCTATGTAATCAATATTTTTTATTACTCCTTTTAAAAAATAGCACTTTGATCAATAATGTTTTACATTTTTAACCGTATGCACACAAGGACTAGTCGTAAAAGAAAAACTACACGAGTCCTATTCATTATTTTCGAAATTAAAAGAAAAAAAAGATGTAGAATGATGTAGCTCAAGGTATATATTGCCACTCAGCGTGTTATGTTAGAAGTAATGTGAAATGGCCTGACCTTTTGTCTTTCAAAGTAGGTCATTTCAATACGATGAAGCTCTGACATTTTTAGAGGGGAAAACCCTTAATTTGAAGACAAGCAGTATTCTGACATTCTGTTTTGAAAACTTTCACATATCAACTGATGTAACACGATTTTGTGTCGTGGAAAAGATCTAATTTGAAGACTTGCAGCATTTTGACTTTTTATTTTCAAAGCTTTCCTGCATCAAATGATGCCATGACATTTTCAGTAGAACAAAAACATCTTGGATAGATTACTACAGTTCCTTACTACAGATTAACTTCGAGAGAAATAGAACGTAATACTTGTGAAAATGAGGTTGGTCTTAAAAACAACAAAACGAATGAAAAATATATATTTCCCCATTGTAAACATCCAAGAAAGAAGACGGTGGCAGGATGATTAAGACGTTCACTTCCCTAAGAAGTAAACCAACGTTCTAGGTTCGATTCTCAGCCTTGTCAGTTCTTGCCAGTTTGACGAAAAAAAATTCAAACTAAATGTCAAAGTCTTTCGGATGAGACTATAAACCGAGGTCCCGCGTGTCGCTGTTATTGTTTTTGTTATTGTTATTGTTATTGCTGTTGTTATTATTGTTGCTGCTGTTGCTGTTGTTATTGTTGTTGTTGTGCTTCCCCATTGTAAAACCTTGAAAGTCACCCTGTCTCTCTCATCCCATCTGGAAATCACCATGACATTGTCAGGACACACAATAATAAAAAATGTGTGTGTATGGCTCTTTTCAAGTACCTCGTGGGTTTAGGCAGCCGACCTCAGAGAACTGTTTTCCTCCTTTACAGGAGAGTAGTGGTTATTCTGGACTTCCTGACGTTATTAGGTTATTGGCCAGAGTGCAGAGCTATAGATAAAACTCGTCTACCACTGGAGTCGAATAACTACAACTTATTTGGCATACTTTTTATTCAGACTTCCAGATATTTTTCAAACCGGTAAAGTCTATCTAGCCGTAACTATTCTGGCTGAGATATTGAACTCTACCTTTGTCCCCTTGTTCATCCACATTTTGATGGTGTAGAAAAGAGTCCGCTTTATGGGGTCTCGCCATAATTATTGTTATTGTGTAACGCAGACTAAACAAAAGGAATACAAATCTGTCTACCAAGAATATAAAAGCATACACTAGATAATAACACCTTTGGTCTTTTCCTAACAACACTTCTCCTTGGTTAAAACGAGTCGCAAAAAGTAGAATAATTAGCCATAAGCCATTTTGTTTCTTTTGTGTACAATTCAAGACACATTGACCTTTTGTAACCAAAGTTCCAAAGTATTTGCAAAGGCTAGAAGACGTATTCGGGTTACGTAGCTCGGCTAATGAAAAGGAAGGAAAGGAAATCTCCAGCAAGGTCCTCAGCTTTCTCACCAGCTATCAGCTCCCATTGTTGCCGTCTCAGACTCTAGGACACAAGGATCGGAATGAGACCAACATAAAAGGTTCATTGTATTTGCTGTACATATGAAACCAAACTATACACGGAACTGTGGAAGAATAGAAAAAAACCAGATCCAGTGAGAAATTTGTGGAGCACTTTGCAATAATTATCTTTAGCTGAAATTGACTCAAAAGTTCAATACAATGGATTTTAAATCGAAATTAGTTTGTACCTTGTCTTCTCTATTCTTTTATATTATATTCGCACCCTCTGACATACAGTAAAAAAAAAGGAAAATTCAGAAAAATATCTGATATATTATTTTGTTACTGTTTATTTGTTTTTCTTTCACTTAAAGTATGTTCACTGTTGGTAATCTTAGACTTTAAAAGAACTAAAATTAGATAAATACAAAGTAATTAAAACCAGTAAACGCAAAACAAAACCTACACCAGGTCATTGACAGGCGACCTAGAGATGACCTGATCATTATCAACGATTTCTGGTCTATCAGTGAGTATACTAAGAGATTCCCTGCTCAGATAAATGGTGGTAGATTCCCTACGTAATATGCATAAAGTAGGGCAATAAAATATGTTCACCAGATAATAAGCGAGAAAAAGCGCATACCACATTTTGGGAGTTCTTGACTTATCAAGCACTTTTACAAAGTTATATGCACCACCAAATTTGAAATTCACATTAGACAAGACCACATTAACATTTTTTCTTGTAGATGATTTTCATGTAGTCTATTATGATTGACTAATAATGAAGAAGTTTCATAAACATCAAGTTGTGATTTACTGTCTGCCAGTTCCCTCTTTGCTCAATGTTTTGTCATATCATCTGTCGTTGTTTTAGTTCAAAAAGCATGAATCCAGCAGAAAAAAACTGTTCCAACACCTCTTGACATGATAAAATATACTACAATGTCTTATTTTAAACCACTTTTCCCAATACAGTAGGAGTTTTGAATGTAGAAAGCTGATATAGTGAAACACAGCCATCTGTAAAGACAAGTCTGTGTCGCGAATTAGTTTCAAAATGTTTTCTTACGTTACAAGATTAAATACCGATGTTATCTTTTTCATGAAACAGCAAAATCCGTATCAAATGCAGCCTGCCTGTGCTTCCACTGTAGCATCTCAGGTGCTGCTGCACAAAAAGAATCGTAGAAGTATCAATATTGCATTTTGCAAATAAGACACTTGTGTAGTTCCAATGTGATTGTAGCGAAAATAATTATCTGATAAACTCTTTTAGGGTAATCTTTAACTGACTCTAAGAATACCTCCCATCACTAAATTTTGCACAGAAAGACTGCTGGTAAAGTACTTTATTACACATAGTGTATGCTGATCTGCCAGTAATGATTTGAGAAATTAGCATCTTGGAAAGGATTTTGTTTGTGTGTATTGGAACTCCAACACTACTATCTAGAGCTATACTTTTGGTGCTGTTAATGTGCAAGAGTGCATGTATAAATGCGTAGAGCCCGCACGTGCATGCATGCATATGTGTATATGTGCACACACGCGTGCTTGTGTGTGTGTGTGTGTGTGTGTGTGTGTGTGTGTGTGTGTAAGTCATAGTCAAAGTCAAAGCCAAACTTTTATTTCCAGATGATACTTTGTGTGTGTGTGTGTGTGTGTGTGTGTGTGCGGGTGCGCGTCTGTGCATTTATGTGTGTGTTTGTATGTGTGTGCGCGCGCTTACGCACATGAATATGCTTATGTGTACTTGCTATGCATGCCCCCCCCCCCCCAAAAAAAAATCCCAACACAACTCCTGAGTGCAAATTGTTACACTGCACAAACATGCATTACTTTTATCAAAGATTCCTCCCCACCCCACTGGAAGCATTTTTCAGGCATTCATCTCTGCCGTGGCCCTGCCTATGGATGACAATAACAAAATGCACGTGCAGTGAGGGCCACGTCTTCAGTATGCTCATGCCCTGGCCTGGCTGGCCATCCAGCCAATTGTCCTGCACATTGCTTTTGCTTTCTCGGGTGACACGGTATGATGGATTGTCTTTGGCTTCTAACACAGAAACAGAGAGAGAGAGAGAGAGAGAGAGAGAGAGAGAGAGGGGAGAGGAGGGGAGAGGGTGGGGGGTGGGAGGGGAGGGAGGAGGTATGGAGAGAGAGATGAGAATTTTTTATTTTATTTAGAGAGTGATAAAAAGCCTTCATGTGCTTTTTTTTTACTCCCAGACCCACCCCCTTTCAGAGATAAAACATGACACAAGACAAAAACAAGGAAAAAGAAGAATACAATAAACCAAATACCCCAACCCCCCCCAACAAAAACAACTCATAGCACCAAGGTAGAAATACCAAACAAAATAAACTCAACACAAATAAACAAGGAAAAAACCATTATAAGTTTTGACAAACATAGAAGAATAACTTAACCACTAGTCATCATTATATGAGGCAAAAAAGGGCAAAAAAGAGAGAAAAAACCACAGAGAGGGAGAGAGACAGACAGACAGACTGACAGAGACATACATACATACATACATACATACAGAGATACCCTGTTGTCATTTTTATCCTTTACTATTCCTGCTATGGGGCTCCATCCCAAACCGTCAGATGACGAGTGTAAGGATATCCCACTAGGCTACCCCCCCCCCCCACCCCCCCCCCTCGAAATAGACTGTATGGAAACAAACTCATACCATACAATACACTGAAATAGGATACACCAGAACAAAGTTGATACTATTATTTACTATTTAACCTTACACATTACTAAAACAAACTAAAGTCTTTCTAAGCTTTGATTTGTAGCCAAATACGAGGAAAACTGTGGGTGGTTCTTGGATTGAGGCCGAGAGGGCACTGGGTCATATTGATTGTCAGGTTGTAGCCCTGTCATAAAGTCTGGTTAACTGGTTGTCTGGCTGGCTGGCCTACTAGCCTGGCTTTCATGATAGGTAATGAGGGTGACTTTCTGTCTGTCTCTCTGTCTGTCTGTCTCTGCTCTTCCACTCCTGTCCTTCTGTCACTACTGCTCTCTGTGTATCTGATTATTTTTGGTTATGTGTGTCTCTGTCTGTCTGTCTGTCTGTCTGTCTCTCTCTCTCTCTCTCTCTCTCTCTCTCTCTCTCTCTGTGTGAAGGTGGCAGGATGGTTAAGACGTATGCCTGCCAACAAGTCAACCGTGAGGTTGTGGGTTCGATTCCCAGCCTCGCCCTTTCTTCCCAGTTTGACGAAAAAATCGAACTGAATGTCAAAGTCCTTCGGATGAGTCTATAAACTGAGGCCCCGTGTGCCAACGCATGCAAAACATCTTGGGCACGCGTTAAATCCTGCTCCGCTTTTCGAAAGAGTAGGCCATTGTGTGCCGGTGGGAACAGATGACAAAATTTACAAAACCGCATACACACGTGGACTGGATGTAAAAAAGGACATGAGTGCTTATTCCATTATCCTCGATATAAAAGAATTTTTTAAAAAGTGTATGTGTCTTTTCCTCATTATCTGTCTGTCTCTGTCTGTATTGAAGATAAAAATTATAGATCTACCAGTTCACTATCTGTTATGTTTTAGAAATAACCTGTTGTCGTCATCGCCATCAACAGCATCTTCCCCATTGGTAATTCTGAGAGAAGTAGCCGAAAAGCGGGGGAAAAATTCATTCCACACATGATATCCATAGAAGAATACAAACACTAGTATAAATACAACACTAGACTGCAGAAGTCACTGTAAATCGTCTTTGAAATGAAGCAGACGACATAGTGACATTGACCTTGCTGGCAGCAACAGTGTCTGCTTCCTGTCATAGGTGAAGGAGGCCACGTGCATGGCTGTGAGGTCATCTCATTTGCATACGGGTCACGAGGACACGCGGGAGATGGCTTTATATGGACACAGGGGATCAGGAAAGTGGATTGTTATTCTTTAGTTGTAAGGGGAAAGGGGAGAGAGAGGGGATTTAAGGGTTTATGTGTTCTGTTTCTTTTCCTGTTTTGTTTTTTCTTTGTTGTTTTTTGTTTTCTTTTTATGGTTGGGTTTTATTTTGGGGGAAGGGTGGGAACTGTTGCTTCAACATAGTTTGTTTGATTGGTTAGTCGGGTTTTTTTTTGGGAGGGGGGGGGGGGGGGGGCTTGTTGTTGTAAACCTTTGAAATTTTTTTGGGTCGTGTCTATCAGGATCCAAAACGATGCTACATAAAATGTGGTATGAGTTATTTCTAGCAGGCATTTTGTTGTCTCAGAAGAAGCAACATGGATGGAAGAAAGTGTTCCTTATGTTAATTGAATAAAAGCCCATGCCAATACTTAATGGAGCAGAGTTGTCATATAGCTTTGCAGTATAGAAAAAACAAACATAACCTAGTGCTAGTGGAGTCTTTTACAGTAAGATTTAAAATTATCTCCTTTCTATAGGTAACTTTGATTGTTAGCATCATATAAACATCTTCCAACACAAACTCCTCTATGTGCACAAACACACACACACATACACACACACACACACACACACACACACACACACACACACACACACACACACACACACACACACACACACACACACACACACGGAAGCACACCCACACCCACGCACACACAAAAACACACAAAAACACAAAAACACACATACACACACACCTGGAAATAAAAATTTGACAATAACTTTGACTTTGACACATGAATACACACATTGTCATATCCACACGCATGCATGCATGTGAGGCATAGAATCTAATGCCATCTTTAGCAGTGATCATATTAGAAATGTTCTTTAGAGATGAACAACAACCATCCTTTGAGGTATTCCTATATTTATATAGACAACCATGCCTGCTATATTTGCTAAAATAAGTTATTTGTTTACAATCTACGAAACAAAAAAAAATGACAAAAAGAGGCGAGTATAACTAGCTATGACATAAAAAAGTATTCTATTCATGCCATTTTCATACAACAAGAAGTTTGTTTCACCTGTTCAGATGTTTCACCTTTCGGAAGAGTAGGCCACTGGGATCCGGTAGGAACGGATGACAACATTTAAAGAACGCATGCACACTGCAGTCATATTACGATATCCCAGAAGTCGGAATGTGATTACCTTAATGATGGGCATAATGGTCACATATGCAACATCTCACCATTGGGAAATCTCAGAGCTCTAGCCGAGGAACGAAAAAAAAAACCCTCCCAAAAAACAAATGCAGTTGATACCTTGATCCTCAATCTCATTCTCCAACCTCCAGACCCCTATCCCTAAAATCATGCCTGCATCTCGCAGAATTTTAGCAACAGACTGTTGTTCTATGATTTCCCCTATTGCCATAATCGTCAAAAGAAGCAGTTCCCACTGGCATCTTCAACAAACGACAGGAACCATAAAGACATGGATTTCTTCTCTCTTCCTAAAACCTTTCGTTATATCTGAATATAGGCCGCTCACAAGAAGGACATGTTTGTTTAAAAAATGATCAAATGTAGTTCTTAAATAATACACAATTTCGTTATCTTGATAAAACATGATGCAGTATTTCAAAAGATGAAAGTCCAAAAGGAGATCTTCAAAAGGAAGCAGACATAATTACTATTGACCCTCACAGGCTTAGTAACAGCAACAGGCGTGGGGCCGGTCACAGGCAAACCATCCCACCTGCATGGCCGTGAGGTCACCTCATTTACATACAGACCACACCAAAACATTCTGAAGATCGGCTTTTTATGGACGCAACAGATTAGTTGAATTGATAAGGTCTTTCTCCTCCAGCCAGATAGCATGTCATTGGAGAGGAGTGGGGGAGGCTCTTAAATGATTCATACCTTCTGCTGTAGCTCTGTGTGTGTGCGTGCGTGCGTGTGTGTGTGTGTGTGTGTGTGTGTGTGTTCGCTGGCTTATTTGCTGCAGCTTCCTTTCATTTCCGTCATAATCCATAACGATGCTGTAGAACACGAGCCATGAATCACCTCCTGCTAGCTAAACATTTGTCTCACAGAGTGAAAGCATGACGGCAGTAATGACAGAGATGAAGAAGTGTTTTGCAGCCAAGAACAGGGAACACAGTTGTACTTCTCATAATAGAAGATCTGCTTGTAATCTTGATTTTGAAACCTTACTTTAAATTTTCCACCATTAAAACGTGAAAGCAGTTTGCAGAGCTGTAACAAAATGTTTTGTCAAAATATAATTGTAAAAGTTTTGGTTAGAGCTTTGAGGTGTACCAATGGTGAGATTTTGTGCATGCAACCCTTTACCCAGGGGAGGGAGGAGAGAGAGAGAGAGGGAGAGAGAGAGAGAGAGAGAGAGAGAGAGAGAGAGAGAAGGAGAGAGAGAGAGAGAGAGAGACTGACAAACAGACAGATATGCAGGCAGGCAGACATACAAACAGACAGAGACACAGAGACACATTGACACAGATACAGAGATGGCTTGAAGAGACAATCTTTCTACAGGGCTTGCCTTGTTCTTGATAACTCTCCCCTCTGTTATAAAGTAGCTCCATACTCTCACTGCCTAGCAATGTTTACATCCCTTTCCTGGCCAAGATTTTCGCCATCAGACCATTCAGTGCACTTATGACGCTAAATACCTGCCATACCTTTCTTCTCCGGAAATGGTGTGGCTGCAGAACAGACAGGCGTGGAAACAGTTCCTGTCATAAACATGCAGGTTTTAAGCTGACGTAATCAGCAGCGATCTACACAACTTCCTATCCGTCAAAATCAAGAAGTTTATGGATGTTGAAGGGTGGAACGGAAGTTGGCAGAGAAAAGCGTTTTTTCTTCGCGTCAGATTATTCTAATGATTTAAGAAGTTAGCTTCCAAAAGGAAAAAACAAAAGCAAAATAAGACATCAGTCTTCCTTCTTGCGGTTTTACACCACTTCCAGCATACATGTATTTAATCTTGCAGGTTTTGTCTCTCAGCAGTTTTAGTGTCCACTGAGAGAGAGAGAGAGAGAGAGAGAGAGAGAGAGAGAGAGAGAGAAAAGAGAGAGAGAGAGAGAGAGAGAGACAGACAGACATACAGACAGACAGTCAGAGACAAAGACAGAGAGAGAGAGACAGACAGATAGACAGAGACAGAGAGACAGAGACAGAGAGAGAGAGAGTTGGAAGCACAGGCAATGTTAAGTTTGTGGCTTTGATTTTAGAGATGCACAACATCGCTATGTTAACATCCTGATATTGGAGCTTCTTTCTAAGTCTGTATCAGACACAGGGTACATCCTGGATGATAGGCAATAGACTTGTTTCCCGCGATTCAGGCTGTACTGAAGGAAGTACACAAGGAACCACGCTCTGGTAGGAACATATCTGTGTTGACATAGACAACATTGCCTCATATATACCAGCATGAAAATTAAATAGGATTGCAAAACTCACACAACTGCTTGGGGTGGGGTGGGCGAATAGTATAGAGGTTAGAACAATATGCTCGCGATCTGACAACCCATGTTCAAGCCACCATAGAGGTACCCGTTTTTTCTTTGTAATTAATCCCCATAGAGAATATAGACTGCGGTCCTGTGTGCAGATACACACAGAGCATCTTGCACACACGTTAAAACCTTTTCTACCTTTCAAAAGAGTAGGCCATTGCTCACCAGTAAGAATGAATGAAAAATCCAAGAAAAAGATGTACACACCATATTGTTTTGACACCATCCCCAAAGTCATAATGCGGCTGTATTAATGGTGAACAAAATTAAAAGTAATTGGGAAAAAATCCTACTATTAGTGAACCTTGGAGGTCTAGCCCACAAATCAATAAAAACAACAACAACCAAACAAAAAACAACTATCCATTACTGCTGTACAGCATGTTGTAAAAACTGAAGAGTGATGTGACTGGGATATGGAACTCATTCCTATGTCTGATATTGTTACCCCATCACTTTTGGGGGGATGCTGTAACTTGTCAAAATAACACAACAGCACAGACTACTTGTTTGGGAATTTGTTTGAGAAGGAAGTGACAGACGGGTCCCAGAGCATATTCTATTGAATTCAGAAATTGATTGTTATATTTATTTAATGATGATGCATATTTATTTTTGAGTATTGTTTTTTCAGTAAGGGGCCGAGCAGTCCACATACTAGATTCAGTTCACAATTGATAAAAAGTAAAAAGTGGCACACTCTATTCAAAATGTATGTGTTGATAAAGTTTAGCATGAACAAAGAACAATGGGTCAGGCTAATGCCAGACTTCTACATAGCATCTAACTGGAGGAAGCCACAGATAGGAGCCCTACACACAACCTCGACACAATAATGACCTTCACCTTGCAGTTTAATGGCAGCGAATGATGGTTGACTCCTCACATGTAAGGGATGACACATACACGGCTGTGCCGTCACCTTATTTGCATACAGACCACGAGGTCATGCTGAAGATGGGATTTATATGGATGCAAGGGATTAGCCAAGCTGATAAAATCGTTTGTGTGTGTGTGTGTGTGTGTGTGTGTGTGTTAGATAGCATGTATCCGGGAGAGAAGGCTCTGAGATGATTCATACCTTCTGCTGTGTGCGTTTTGTGGTTTGCTTGGTGTAACTTTCTTCTTGTTCTTGTTCTTCGTGTTCTTGCTCTTCTTGTTCTTCGTGTTTTTGCTCTTCTTATTCTTGTTATTATTCGTCGTCGTCGGCATCGTTGTCGAACACAGATAGCAGCTACGTTTTTCTGTCATATGAACAAAAAATACGTTGCGCTACCATTAAGCGTCAGGCCCAGGGCATCCCACTTCGGTGTAGGAGAGAATTGTTATCACTTTACGTCTTTCTGGGAAAAATGCAGGAGTATGGACCAAGAAGACAAGAACTAGACAAGAAGGAGGCGACAAGGAGAAAAAGATCAAGACAGGGACAAAGAGAGGGATAGAAAAGAAGAAAATTCTAGCACAGAATTTCCAGAAGGTGGGGGAATGCTATTTATACTGACATCCCCACGGGGCAACTTAGTTCTCATTTCTTTCTTAATCCATAACGATGCTATAAAACATGAGCCATGAATCATCTCCTGACAGCAGTGCATGTTGCCTCAGAGAGCACAAACAGGATGGCAATGGTGACAGTGATACAGAATGCTTTGCATTCAAGAGTGTAGAGGACAGTGCTACTTTTCGTGACCAATGAGTTGTATTCCACTTGATTTTGAAACTTTACAAACTGTTCTGAAACATGGAAGAAAAAGCCCGTCATAAATATTTCAGATGGTAGTCTTGATAAAGAATACAGATGAAATTTTGCATCAATATGGGACTATACATCTTAAACAATTGAAAGTCTTTCTTCCAAATGAATTTTCCTTAATATTTGCAATAAGATGCTTTTCATTTAATTTTGTGAAGTAAATGGGTACTGTACTAAGAATATGGAAGTAAACTTATGAAATGAAAAGAAAACCTATTCTAAAATGATAATTTGATTTCACTTCAAGTTGTTTAATATATATTCCCACCGACCATGCATACAAGGGCTGTTACCTTATATCAGTTTTAGAAAGTACAATAGCATTCATCCCAAGTTATTATTGTACTCCTTTTCAAATACCTAAAAAAAAAATTCCAAAACATTTCTGATATCTATCAATGAGGTTTGAATTCTGTGTTCCCCTATTTTACGATAATATAATATCCGCCACATGCACACACGCACGCACGCACGCACACGTGCGCGCACACACCCACCCACCTACACACAGACACACACACACACACACACTCACACACACACACACACACACACATACACACACACACGCGCACGCACACACGTGTGCAAGTGCACCTCTGTTTAATAGCACGGGAAAGATGCCAAATTGGAGAAGCATGATAAATATATTACATACTTTTAAAGCAGCGCAGACGATATTTTTCTCTGCCAGGTATCAAGGCAAGTTAAACGCTATATTTTAGAAACCACTAGAGCCTGTCTAAATTCTAAGTGTTTGCGCAGTTCCTCTCACCCCCTCCTGCCAGCTCTAGTCTTAGTCTCTCCCTACCTCCTCCCCTGTGCACCCACCTTGGGCCTCTCAGACTCCTACGCTAAACTGAATTAACTGTAATCTTGGCAATGTGCTGGTCTGTTTCAGATGATTTGTCTTTAGAGAATTCCACACACAAATAGAAAAAAATCCGGCAGAGGAGTTACAGAGCTCCAGCAAAGACAGAGGGGAGCCTGACTGCAGACAAGCAGCAGGGCTGAAGGCAGGACATGACTGTGGAGTGGCGCCAGCAGGAAGCTGGTATCAGCAGACATCCGGTGCATGGAAGCTGGGTCACTGCACGTGCTGAAGTCTTCAGCCAAGCCTGGCTCTGCTGGCTCCTGCCGGGGTCACGGGACTGACTGCAGGTCAGGGTGTCTGCTTTTGGACAGTGCTCCTGGTCACCAAAGAGTTTATTTGCTGGATTTGCTGTTTCTTTAAGTTATTATGAGCTAGAACATTATGAAGGTTGCTGATTGGCGTTCAGTATAAAATAATTGTATTTAGCTTTTCGTTATTTGACAGATTACTGCTTTTAGGGTGGTTTTATTGTAACAAAGCAATGCTGATTATTTGCAGCGTTTAACCTCTCCCCTTTGACGCATAAAAGATATCCTGTAGAATGACCCCAAAATGATAAAACCCGTTCAGCTTTTCGGAAGAGTAGGCCAATGCGTGCCAGTGGGAAAAGTTGAATAAATTTACAAAACTGTATGCACAGGGGGTCTGAATGTAAAAAGCACATGAGAGTTTATTCCATTATCCACCAAATAAAAGAATAAAGAAATGAATAATAAAAAAGCACTTTCTCTTTCATTCATTAATTGTGACATTTTGTGTAAAAATTTCCCTTGTCCTCGGAAGGCTGGTCTTGGTGTACCATTGTGTATCGTTGTTGTTGTTGTTGTTGTTGTTGTCTTCAGTTTAACGTCTGTTCACTCTAAGTGATATTAGACGCTTTTGTATCGTGTACTTTCATTTGTTCTGAAAGTTAGTTGAAGTTTTCATGAACTTTCCTCCACCCCCCATAAGATTATTTTAGTTTTCCCGATCTTGTTGAAAAAGGATTATTGCCATCTTTATCATTATCTTCTCTTTATTAATATCTATAATGTATACAATACAGAGCCCCATCGCATCCATATTTTGCCACAAATTTGGGCTAGACATAGTACATTATCGATAGCTTTTTGTGTTATCTTTCTGAATAATCTTGTTGAAAACTAAAACAGACAGAAAAGAAAGAAAAAGGAAAAAGAGCACCAAAAAAATCGTCCCGCGATCTGTATGAAATGGGAGTCATCAACAACAAAAAAGAAAGAAAAAAACAGCAATGGAGAGAGAAAATTATAAAAGAAAGAAAGAACGAAAAAATCAAAGAAAGATGTAGAATGAAAAGAAGTAAAAACGTCGTAAATTAACAAAAAATACTTGTTGACATTTAGAATATCTACACATTTGCAGCCACTGTGGTTTATCAAAGGTGCACTACATGTATTACATTGAACCTTTAAATGAATGTTTCATGAAAAGCTCAGAAACTCACGTTCGTTCACAACATAAAGGAAGTTTACATGATTGTTAAAACTGACTTGATGTGATCTTCAAAGGGCAGTGAGACTCTACGTCTCCAAGAAGACGCTGATCCTGCAGTCCGCAGCTATCTTATCTACTGCTGCACTCTAGTCTCGTTCTCTTGTCTTCCTCACTGTTGCTCTGTGCATGCAGCATTTGGTCTCTCCACCATCTGTATACATGTCTGTCTGCAGCACCCTCTCTGTTGTGTTTTTCTGTCTGTCTGCCTCCGTCTGTGTGTCTGTCATTGTCTCTCTCTTCTCTCTGTCTGTCTGCCTCTGTCAGTCAGTCTGTGTCTCTTCCTCTGTCTCTGTCTGTCTCTCTGTCTTCCTGTCTGTCTCTGTCTGTCTCTCTGTCCTCCTGTCTGTCTCTGTATGTCTCTATGTCTTCCTGTCTGTCTCTGTCTGTCTGTCAGTGAGATTCTCTCTCTATATATATATGCGCCCCCCCCCCCCCTATCCTCTCGCCCCCCCCCCCCCTGTCTCTCTTTCTCGCTTCTCATGGTAGCAAACTATAACAAATAGAAGACCCTAAAACGTCTTGAATCTTTTATTGGATCCAAAAATTTAAAACATATGTGTTAAAAATAGTGTCAAGTCAAAAAGTAGGAAACGGTAACTCTTTTTTTCCTTCTTTTTTGCACGCTTATTTTCTTAAAGCCACAGAGTAATCTGACTCGGTGAGAAACACTTTGTGCTGCCAGCTTTCGTTCCACCCCTCTGCCTCCATAACCGTCTCCATTTTGACAGACAGGGGGTTCTGTCGATCACTTCTGATTACGTCAGCTTCAAACTGCACGTTTATGACAGGAACTATTTTCTGCGCATGTCTAGTTCTACACCCGCACCATTTCCGGAGAGGGAAGGTATGGCTGGCATTTAGTGTCGTAAGTGCACTGTATGGTCTGATGGTGAAAACTTTGAGGACGAAGAAAGTGATCGGAACTTGGATAGGCGGTAAGAGCGTGGGGGTACATTGCGTCAGAGGGAAGAGAGTGGTGTTATCAGGCACAGACCAGATGCTGCTGTGGAATGGCTCTCTTTCCCTACAGTTCTCAGTCTGTATCTGTCTTAGGCTATGTCTGTCTGGGTCCCTGTCTCTCTCTTAAGCTCATCATCATCGTCGTCATCGTCGTCGTCATCATCGTCGTCGTCATGAAATTTAGCTATTCTACAATTGTGGTCTAACAGTGTTAACAACATAGCCCACGCACTTTACACAATACAGTCCTGTAGTTCAAACGGAAAGCCTTCCCCACATCTCCCCATAATATTGTCTGTAGCTTGTGATGAAGTTTTCTTTTGGTGAAAGAAGCACACAGACATAGCCAGGCTGTGATCAGACTGAAGCCGTCAATGTGTTGACACAGAGAAGAAGAGCAGCCAGTAACTATCAACATGAAAGAACCACGACGGCATCATTGACTTTACTGTCCTTTTCTTTTTTAAATTTTTTATCACAGGCTGTCGCTGAAATGAGGGAGAGAGAGTGACGTGGCAAAAGAAATGGAACAGGTCACTTTGTCTGATTTTTGTCACAGCATCCGTTTTCGGGTGAAATGTCTCTTGAGAAAACAAACAAAACAGCATGAGTCAGACTGCTGGTGGCTCAAAATTCAGGAATGAAAACATAGAAGAAATAAGGCATTCTCCGCTTGGAAAAAAGGTGTGTTTTATCAAAACGCCGTATTTCATTGTATATTTCCTTAGTGCTTTTGAAAATGTAAGTGTTAAACTATGTTTGCCTATTGCAGCGAGCGATCCTCACCTAAAAAAAAAAAGTATGTTCTTTCGAGCCAGAAGGCCCATAGAGCCGGAGCTTATCCCGGTTTCTGTAGCGTTAAGCGAACTGATGGTTTTTCACCACCCCTGTGACAGGACGCTAGTCTGTCGCCAGATACTTCCCCAGCAGAGCTGGTACCCACTTGTACACCTGGGTGGAGTGAGGAAAATTGGAGTAAAGTGTCTTTCCCAAGGACACAACACATCCTCACCTAAACCTGAATAAAATATTTTGTACTTTCTGTCTGTCCATCTGTCTGTCTGTCTGTCTGTCTGTCTGTCTGTCTGTCTGTCTCTCTCCTGTGTCTGTCTGCTTTCACAATCCGTCTCTCTTTTTTTCGCTTTTTGCTATTTTCTCTGTCTCATTTTCTCTTCACTCTCTCTCTCTTCCTTTCTTCTACTTAAAAAAAAATGTTCTCAACCCCTTTCCACCCCCTTCGAAATCAGAGGATGCCATTAAACACGTCAGCGCACCCAAAGCAATGAGGACAAGGGGAGATAACAAATGCGCAGTTTCCGCCCAAGTCATAAGAAGCCGCCAGTGATGCAAGCCCCTGTTTAACTGACAATTAATGACGTCATGGCTGTCTGCAGCAGATGCTGCCCAGGAGATGCAGATGAGAAGGAATGATAATTCCCTCTCGCTGCTCTGTCTATCATAAATTCTGGGCCTTGATTTTAGCAGACACCATCGATATGTCAGTGTAAGGGTGTGGCGGATCCAAGAAACATTGTAGATTGTCGACAAGGTCTGGATAGGTATTTTGTAAATCGTAGACATAATCTGTCATCATATATTGTAGACATTATCTGCTAGGATATATTGCACCTATCAACTGCCAGAATTTATTGTAAACATTATCTATAAGTATATATTATTACATGTTATAGACATCTTCCAGAATATATTTCAGACATTATTTGCCAGGATATATTGCAGACATTATTTGCCAGGATGTATTGTAGACATTTGCCAGATGTATTGTAGACATTATTTGCCAGATGTATTGTAGATAATATTTGCCAGGATATATTGTAGACATTATTTGCTAGGATATATTGCAGACATTACTAGCCAGGATGTATTGTAGATATCATTTGCCAGGATATATTGTAGGTTGTAGACATTATCAGGTAGGCTATATTGCATACTGTAGATTGTAGAGATTATCTGCCAGAATATATTGTAGGTTGTAGACATTATCAGGTAGGCTATATTGTAGATTGTAGAGATTATCTGTCAGAATATAGTGTAGGTTGTAGACATTATCTGCCTGGAATTTTGCAAACTGTAGACACTGTAGACAGTGAGCTGTTTATGGTGTGTGATGGATCGGCGGCTTTACTGAAGAAAGCAGACACATAACCAATCTGGGCTTGGAGCACAGCTAATCTCGTCGATACTGCAGAGGGTAAGGGCTCATAACTGCCACAATGAAAGCTCCATGATTGCCTCCTTCCCTTCACTGCCTTGTATCTCACGGGGCGTTGTTAAAACTGGAGAGTGATGTGGCGAGGAAATGGCACACATTCCTCTGTCTCATTTTGTTTATAGCATCTTTTTGGGTGAACGTCACTTGCCAAAATCACTGGAAATAGAAACCAGCATTAAAGAAGATTCGTGGCGAAAGCAGATAAGAGATGAATGATGCAGTATCCACTGTGAGGACAAATATGTTTCATTGAATGCAGCAAGGGGCCATTATTGTTCATTTGTAAATGGAACTGTTAAAAAGGCAAGTGGTCCTTTCAAAGCTGCTCTCATCTTGAATCACCTGTCTTGAGAGGGATGCCAAAAACGTCTAGCCCACATTTAGGCAAACGTTCCCTACCGTATTTCCTACCTGAGACTTTCCCCCCACATATCTGTCCCTAATTTTCAACAGCATCTTTCACCTTCTAAGTGTTGTTCCGTGTGTGTGTGTGTGTGTGTGTGTGTGTGTGTGTGTGTGTGTGTGTGTGTGTGTGTGTGTGTGTGTGTGTGTGTGCGTGCGTGCGTGCGTGCGTGTGCGTGCGTAGTGCGCGCGCATGGATTTGAAATCTGTTGCTCATTATGTTTAAGGAGAGTTGCATGCCTGTAAATGATTGAGTGCAAGCGCTTCGATTTGTTTGTTTTTTACAAGATTCAGCGCTATATAAATTCCATATACTATTATTGTTATTATTATAAGATATTAAAAGCCCACAATCTTAAAACGATGACGAGAACATTTGTAATTCTTTGTAATGTTTATAATATGTGTCCTGGCGAACAATATTAATTTTATCTCATCTACTAATTACTTTTATACAGAGATCTGTAATACTATGGTCTGATTCATGCTGCTATGCTGTGTTTGCTTTGAAAAGTAACACCGAAGTAAAAAGACACTGTAACAAAATCAGACAAAGGAATGTGTTGACTTTTTTCGCCACTTCCCTGTCCAGTCTTCATGATACCTTACAGGAGGTGAGACATTCAGTAATGCGCGATCAAGTTTATTTGAGACTGGGTTTTATATGGTATTGCTTGGGTTAAACAAAAAGATATTCAGAAAATAATACAAATCCATACTACAGCATCTCCGAGTTAAAAGTTTACAGCGTGCTCAATCATAAATATGGCATTGCTTTTCCTGTATGTCAACAAATGTAGCGTGGCTCCAGATTACCTCTGCTCTCTTCGTGATATGTCTATTTTAGGTATCTGACTTAAGATTTATTTAAGAAGCTAAGCGCGGTGCTGATTGAGGCCTAAATCTGGACTAAATATTATTTTTCATGAAGAGAAGGTTGACATAATCCATTACCAATATTGTCATTCTTGTGCTTTGTGCATTTGTTTGCTTGTAGGTGTAATGTCTTTTTAACATAAGATTATGAGAACCATGTGCTACTTACTCGTCATTCATTTGTTTATGCGCATGAAGCGTGTTGTGCCTGAAAGCTTGGTTTATTGTCCTCATCAAAAGACAAGTACTCTGACCATTCTTCCTGGCTTAGAGGAACAAAAGACAAACAATTCCAGATTGACGAAGTATTCAATGCAGCGGTGAGGCTGTCTTGTTTCTAAGCTGGTGAATGAGGATCAGCCCTGTGTTTAGCTTGATCATGCCAGCCACGCCCTGTTTCTTTACCATTACTGCTTCCTTTTTCTGTCTGTTTTTTCTTTTCTGCTTCTTTGAATTGTGGTCCCTTTCTGCCGCCCCTCTTCGTCTATCCGTCTTTCAGACAGTCTGTCTGTATGAATGTTGTCTGTTTATCTATCTGTGGTACACCACAAATATTCTCGCATTGAAAATGGATAACAGAGACGGCGGCATTGAATGTCCACCAGCTTTTACTCAAAGTCAAACTTTCATAGTCTAGTCTAGTGGTTTCTTTCAACAGACCAGGTCATCCCCACCCCCACTAGCGCAATTCGCCAAGGGTGCCACTAAGGTGTCCAGCCCAGTTAGCCGGCTGGATAAGGGTCAGAGTCGCAGTCAGAGTCTCCAAGTCTCTAAGTCAAGTCTCTCTCATGCTGTCTCCCCTTGAGCAGCCAGATTCCAGTCCTTACATGATGACCCAGGTATCCCTGGAATGCATCAAACATCACCAGGGAGGGAGTAGCGTCACTGTTCACACACATATCCTTCATTAGAGTCACCCTAACCTCCTCTGGCAATCGTAGGGCGTTCCAGCAAGACTATCGCAGGGCCGTTTGGCTGACTGGCGACTTTCATCATAGACACAGGCTTTGACCTATACTATTCATTAATAATATTGCGTGTGGACAAAGAGCTGTGCTTGGGCATAAAGACTTTTGCCCACCACTCAGCCACCGCGGTACCAAGCACCTTACACAGGCGTTGGAACAATTGCAATTCATTCGCGGGTGGGTGGTGAGCTACCCCTGGGCATGAAGACCTTTGCCCACCACTGACCACCTGGGTGCCTTACATGCGCGTTTGAACAATGCTGTTCATTAGGGTATGGACTGTGGAGCTGGACTGTGCTTGGGCTTGAAGACCCTTGAACAACTGGGTACCAAGCACCTTACATAAACACAGATCACTGTGTAACATCTGTCTGTCTGTCTCTCTGTCTCTGTCTCTCTGTGTGACAGAATACAAACTCAAAATGCTGAGAGAGTAGTGGCAGAACCCTTTCTTTCCTGGCTGACAAATTAGACACATAAGTGTTGAAGTAATGTTCAGCTAAAGGACTAAAACATAATGTAATAGTTTCCCGAATATTTGCGCTATCTCTGCACCAAGCTAAATGCTTTTCCCTGCCAGCTTGCATTCCGCTCCTCAACATCCATACAATTCCAGATTTTGACGGACTGGAAGTTCTGTTGATC
Source organism: Rapana venosa (assembly GCA_028751875.1). Classification (NCBI taxonomy): domain Eukaryota; kingdom Metazoa; phylum Mollusca; class Gastropoda; order Neogastropoda; family Muricidae; genus Rapana; species Rapana venosa. The sequence goes on from CM054142.1 coordinate 11,856,466, forward strand.
ACCTCTGATTACGTCAGCTTAAAGCGGCATGATGGTAACAGGAACTATTTCTGGGCCTGTCTGTTCTGCGCTGACACCGTTTCCGGAGAACAAAGGTATGGCTGGCATTTAGTGTCATAAGTGTAGTGTATAGTGAGATGGTAAAATCGTTGGCAAAGAGTTGCATTATGTCAGACTGAAGACTTATCAGGCAAAGCCTTGAGAGTGGGATGAGTCTTTTCCCTACCATTCTCATTCCACCTGTCTGACTCTTCTCTCTCTGTCTCTGTATCTCTGTTTATCTCTGTCTCATTCTCTCTGAAAAAATGTCTGTGTGCCTTTCTTCTTTCTCTGCAGAGGTAGGCCCAGAAAGATTATTGTCGTACCAATGTATGTAAAAATTGTGTTTTTATGAAATTTTACCTTTGCTTGTATTTTACAAAACAATGATGTGCTAACAGGTGCACCATGATCTCCTTCCGGAAGAATAACTACTCTGTCAAAACACTCACACACACACACATACACACACACACACACACACACACACACACACACACACACACACACACACACACACACAACACATCTCAGGCCAATGAACCACCTAAAAAAATTCCAAAGGCCATCCAAAGTTCAAAATCGCGCGCGCTTATGCAGAGAGAGAGAGAGAGAGAGAGAGAGAGAGAGAGAGAGAGAGAGAGAGAGAGAGAGAGAGAGAGAGAGAGAGAGAGAGAGAGAGAGAGAGAGCAAAAGAGAGACAGACAGAGACAGAGAAAACAAAATAAAACAGGGACAGAGAGAAGAGGGGGACAAAGAAGAGAAACAAAATCAAGTTAAAGGCCCTGAGAAGTCTAATGGCACACAGATATACACTCAGGAATATTCTTCGGTTTTTTATGTACACTTTTAATTAGGATATATATCTATATTTATCTATATATATATGTCTATCTATGTCTATCTATCTATCTATCTATCTATCTATCTATCTATCTATCTATCTATCTATCTATCTATCTATCTATCTATCTATCTATCTATCTATCTATCTATCTGTCTGTCTGTCTGTCTGTCTGTCAGTCTATCTATCTGTCTATCTATCTATCTATCTATCTATCTATCTATCTATCTATCTATCTATCTATCTATCTATCTATCTATCTATCTATCTATCTATCTATCTCGCTGTAATTTGAGAATCAAACTTGACTTAGCAAACTGCTGCAAGTAGATTTGTAACCAGTTTCTGAAGTTTTGAAATCAAGTTTTGTGCAGCTCTTCCATTATAAAAAGTACTCCCTTTCTTGGACGCAAAACATTCGTTATCACTGCCACTGTCATCGTTGCCATTACAGTTGCACTTTGAGACAAATGTGGTGCTGGGGGAGATGATTCACGGCTCATGTTCTATAGCATTATTATGGGTTGCAGCGGAAACTATGAAGAAATATGCACCAAGCACACTAGCAACTACACACAGAGTAGAAGGCATGAATCATTCAGAAGCCTTCTCTTTCCCATGCCTGGAAACCCGAGCAAGAAGAATGGTTGTATCACTTCAGCGTGGCTAACGTATTGCATTTGTAGGAAGTGCGTCTTTAGTGCGTCCTCTTCATCAATATTTAAATAGAGTGACCCCCACAGCCGTGCATGTGTCATCCTTTGATGTCACTCGGAACCCCGGCTGTTGCTGCCATTAAACTGTGTGGTGATGGTGAATATTTATTGCGTCTGGTGATGTTCGGGTTTTTCTTCTTCCGTGGTCGCTTCCATTCAGACGCTGTGCATTATTTTTGTAATATCATATTCATAATAAATTTCTAGAGCTGGTATTCATTATCATCAACCTTGATTTATTTTATCCACCCTGTGTCGTGAGTGTTAGATCTCTTGCACCAGCAAACATCCATGATATAAAATTTAATACAAGAACATATTTTTTTCGTTCCTCAGCTAGAGCTCCGAGGTTCACCATTGAGGTATCTGCATTCCGACTTCGGAGCTACAGTTTAGAATTCAAGCTACCGGTTTTGCAAGAACAGTCCCTGCTCTTTGGAGTTTGTATTTTTTACTTCATGAGTTCTTTTGATATGCACAAGTCTCTAAGCACACATGTCCGACTATATGAATGAGTTGCAATAATACTAATAGTCTATCATAACATTTTGATTTTACATCGTGACATTTTAATTAGATATATGTATACTTTGATAGATGAAACTTTATTTCATCTGCCATTATAATTATTCTCAAAAGAATTCCCCAAAGCTGCAGTCTGATTCCTGTTGCGCTGTTGTTTAATATCGACGAACAACGTTCACCACAAAAAGGATGCCATAAACAAAACCCGCACAAAGAAATGTGTTCCGGTTTCTGTCCACATCACTCTCTATTTAGCGGCCCTGGGTGGGTAAGGACGCAGTAGCGGGAATGACGCGATTATGTTTCCTTCAGTTATGTGTTTCTGCTTCCGATCTGTGTCAGGCAAATGACATATATTCCTAGCAAACATTTGGCAACGCTTGGTTTCTTCAGTAAAGTCTCCCGCATAACAGTCCATAAACAGCGCATTGTCTACAATCTACGCCATTACATAAGGTGGCCTTTTTATTTCGAGGATGATGGAATACAGCACTCATGTGCTTTTTTTTACACCCAGTTCCCGCGTGCATGTAGTTTTGTCAATTTTGTCATCCGTTCCCATTGGCTTACAATGGCCTACTCCTCCAAAAGGTGGAACAGGTTTTAATATGTACGCAAGATGTTCTGCGCGTGTTTTTACGAGGGGCCTTGGTTTACAGTCTTGTCTGAAGGACTTTTGACAAGGAGAGTAACACATGATTTTTCTTTTGTGAAGATACATGCATTGAATAGACAGTGCCTGACGCATTTACTGTTACAAAAAGGAACCAGCCATTGATATATGGATATCTCTATAAATTCTTGCGTCACCTCGGTTTTTAACCGATTTAGATTTTAAAAAACCCAACCCGAATAAGAATACAAGAGTAAAAAGCAAGAAACTATAAACAACAGCAACAACAACAATAACAATAATAATAATAATAACAATAATAATAATGACACTACTACTACTACTACTACTACTACTACTGCTGCTGCTGCTGCTGCTGCTGCTGCTGCTGCTGCTGCTGCTGCTTCTCCTCCTCCTCCTCCTCCTCCTCCTACTACTACTACTACTACTACTACTACTACTACTACTAAGAGAGAGAGAGAGAGAGAGAGAGAGAGAGAGAGAGAGGAGAGAGAGAGAGAGAGAGAGAGAGAGGAGAGAGAGAGTATGCCGTTTATCTTGCCTTTTCGGTGTGATTAACTTATCTAGATTACTAAGGTGTATTGATAATGAGGACGGACCATAGGTGGGAAACTTGAACGTCACAAAAATATTCATGTCATGCATCTTTGAAGAGGCAGACAGAAACCATCTTGGTGCTGCATGTTTTACCCTTCGTTCTCTGGTTAGAACTCGGAAGTTCACCACTGGCGAGATTTGGCGTTCACGTCCGTTTTTACCCGCCATTGAGGTAGCCGCATACCGACTTCGGGGATGATGCCTGAACACGACACTCGAGTACATCAGCGCAACGATCTAACCACTAAGCTACCCCCACCCATATACTGTTGATCATTATCATCATCATCATCGTCATCGTCATCGTCATCGTCATCATCATCATCATCATCATAATCATCATCATCATCATCATCATCATCATCATCATCATCATCATCATCATCATCATCATCATCAAAAGCAGCAGCAGCAGCAGCAGCAGCAGCGGCAGCATCATCAGCAGCACTCCCATGCCCAAGATGGTCGTCGGGGGAACGCGTGGGACACGTTGGTGGATACTTTGCTCCAGGCTGGTCTGTCTGTCTTCAGCCTTTGGCAGCAGCAGTGCCATCCATGTCAAGGCTGGTCCAGTCTTTGATGTCCTGCATCATCCTGTTCATCGTCTGTCTGCCCCTGCATCTTCCTCCCTCAAGTGTCCTCGAATCATTAGAGGCCATGATTAATCGATGTTGCAGGAAGCCAATCATCACAGGGTTGGCTTTGAGCTATGAAGTATGCTGTGCTTTGACAATCCTTTCTCATGTGTGTGTGTGTGTGTGAGTTGTCAGCTTTATGAAACAGGCTTATATATAGGAATCATTAATTTTTAACAGTGAATTTTGCTTATGGACACAGTAGTAGAGTTATATATTGATGGTCTCTGAAACAGATTTGGTAAAATAGATGCAACTTCTTTCTGTATATGCTTTTGACTCTCTCTCTCTCACACACACACACACACACACACACACACACACACACACACACACACACACACACACACACACACACACACACACACACACACACACACACGCGCGCGCGCGCGCGCGCGCGCGCGCACACAAACAAACACACACACACACACACACACACACACACACACACACACACACACACACACACACACACCACACACACACACACACACACACACACCACGACATAAATGCACATCATAATAATACTAAAAAAAAAACCCCAAAGAAACAAATAAGAAATGTAAACATTAATTTTTTTTCTGAATCTATTAAATGTTAAAAAAACCACCTTTAAAAACACTCTCAGAATTCTTTTTTCTCCTCAGAGCAGTGCTAGTAAACGTAGTCTTTGCCTGGTATCAAGTAAGGGGAGTATTCCTCATTTCCAAACATTACTGTCTGAATTCTTGACTTCTACAGCCATCCCATCCCATTCTCCTCCTGCTCCTCTCCTAACCTTTAACTGCCTTCTCCCTTCCACAGCCTTACCACTCTGAATTTTGGTTTTCTTCGAGAACAAAGCTAGCGGTAGTCTTTGCCTGCTATCAAGTAAGTGAAGCATCTTCATTTCAAAACATGAATGTCAAACTCAGTCTGAATTCTTGACTTCTACAGCCACCATATCCCATTCTCCTCCTCCTCTCCTAGCCTTCTCTCTTCCACTTACTGAGCCTTTAAGACACACAGGCTGAACTGAATTAGCACTAAGCATTACAGGGATCAGCGCTCTTTGGTTTGTTTCACAGAAGTTATCTTAAACAAGATTCTGCAGATAACCAAAAGATTGCGCAGAGGAGTTACAGAGCTCTAGCAAAGACAGAGGGGAGCCTGACTGCAGACAAGCAGCAGGGCTGAAGGCAGGACATGACTGTGGAGTGGCGCCAGCAGGAAGCTGGTATCAGCAGACATCCGGTGCATGGAAGCTGGGTCACTGCACGTGCTGAAGTCTTCAGCCAAGCCTAGCTCTGCTGGCTCCTGCCGGGGTCACGGGACTGACTGCAGGTCAGGGTGTTTGACTGGAGACAGAAAAACTGCATACAGAATTGTTTGTTATTTAAATTTCTTGAAATTCTAATTTTTTGTGGTTTGTTTTATTTGTTAAAGGCTCAGTCAGCAGCTATTGTGGTCTGTCATATGAGCGAACATTTTTTAATGCATTTTGCTGCCGTTAAGCACCTAACAAAATTAGGCCCAGTGCATTCAACTTTGGCATGGGAAAGAATTGTCATCTTTTAAGTTTTTCTGGGGAAAAAGGGAGGAGAATGGCCCAAGAAGGTAAAAAAAAGAAAGAGGTAACAGGAAGAAAAGAAACAGGGCAGAAGGAGTAGATAGAAAAATAAAGAATTCCTAGCACATAATTTCAAGGAGGGGATACTATTTATACTGATAAGTGCCCAGCATTCCCATGGAGGAAATTCAATTTTAAAAAGGAAAGTAACTTGAGTACAGACACACTGAAGCAACATAAACCATGCAAATTGGCTCAGCATTGAGTAATGACTATGTTGTGGTGTACAGATTATGCATTGGTTTTAGCTTTGTGCAATTGTTAACATGTTTGTTAAAAACTGCCTTGATTGTAAAGCAGCAATGCCGACAGCACAGCCCCTTTAACTGTTCTGTACAGTTGATAGAATATGACACCTGTAAAGATCCTTGCAATGAGTAATTTAAAAAAAAAAGCTATACATCGGAAAATATAAAATTGTGATCTTTCTATTTGTCTTTGAGATCCCACTCTCAAGAAATAGTCACATGTTTTGTTATACACTTTGTTTAGAAAATGTTTGTTGTGATTTTAATACTTTGTCCCCCTATTTCTTCCTTTTTCTTCTCAATCATCGTCACAACCACCACTGCTGTTATCCTTATTTTTCTTTTCTTGTATTCCACCATATTCAAAGTCATCTCAAAAACGCACCCAAAATCATTTGAATTGTCATTTTTTAAACTGAAAATATGAAAAAAGACTAGCATGCAGGCTATCACGTTTACATTATTTAGATGCAAAAAGCTGTAGAATGGCAGATTAATATGAAAAATATATAATGTTGTCATTCTTTAAAGTTATCTACATTTTTTGGGTTCATTTTGACCCTTTCTCTGACACAATCAGAGATGTGTTTCTTTTTCACATGACTTATTCTGTTAACATGTTATTTCTGTTTCTTTACCTTCATGCATTTAACTCAGCCTCTCTCTCTCTCTCTCTCTCTCTCTCTCTCTCTCTCTCTCTCTCTCTCTCTCTCTCTCGCTCCGTTTATATGTATACAAATGCATTAAGCATCTTTAGTCTTTTTCAGACGACCGAGGCACACACACATGTGTTGAAACAATAAATATAAGGGTATAGAAAAGAAGGGTGATTTGGAAACGCTGCATATTAATTTTTTGTGAGTTATTTGACCTGGAAGGAAACAGTTTTCCCTGCCAACTGCCATTCCACTGTACCGTCAACATCCATAAAACTCCAGATGATGACAGATAGGAAGTCCTATAGATCGCTTCTGATTACGTCAGTTTAAAACCTGCATGTTTATGACAGGAAGTGTTTCCACGCCTGTCTGTTCTGCAGCCCACAGCATTTCCGGAGGAGAAAGGTATGGCTGCCATTTAGCGTGATAAGTGCACTGTATGATTTGATGGTAAAAACCTTGGCAATGAAAGTGGTGGAAACATTCACAGGTAGTGAGAGTGGAGCTACATTATGTCAGAGCTACATTATGTCAGAGTGGACCAATGTCAAGCACAAGGCAAACTGTCTCTCTCTCCCTCTCTCTTTCTTGTTTGTTTGTTTTGCTCTTTTTCTTCTTTTTTTCCCCCATTGATTTTTTTTTTTTTTGGGGGGGGGGCGATCTCTTTGTTGTTGTTTTTCTTTATTTTTCTTCTCTGGGTGTGTGTGTTGTTTTGGGGATTTTCTTTTATTTGTTTGGTCTTTATTTGTTGCTGTTGTTGGTTTTGTTTTTGTCTTTTGAAAGGGTTATTTCCCTTTGTTTCTATTGTGTGAGAGTATGAGTGGTGGGTTATTATTAAGATGTACCTCTACGGGCGGGGGACTGAATGTAAAAAGCACATGAGTACTTATTCATTTTCCTCGAAATAAAAGAATTTGTCATTGTCATTGTCGTTGTCATTGTCTCACTCTCTCTGATTCTCTCTGTTTCTCTCACTTTTGCTGTAATGGCATTGAGATTGAAGCGAGCTTTTCTTCCCACTACTTCTACTCTGTGAAGTACTTTCCTCATACTGGTGATGTTGTTGGCTAGTAGTGCTGTGTCATCAGCGTAGCAAAGATTTGTTATATTTGACCAGCTACCTCGAGATCCCTGTTTTCAATATCAGACTCTGTCATGACTTGTTCTCTCTCTCTCTCTCTCTCTCTCTCTCTCTCTCTCTCTCTCTCTCTCTCTCTCTCTCTCTCTCTCTCTCTCTGTGACAACGATGATAATGCCAAAGACGATGACGTTGATAACAACACAAAGTCGACAATGAACATGATGATAACATAATTTTTTTTAGGGTAGCACATTAAAATTATCATACACTTTACTACATCCAAAGAGACAGGCAAACTGAGGCAAAGAGAGAGAGACAGACAGGAGACAACAACAAGAGAGAGAGAGAGAGAGAGAGAGAGAGAGAGAGAGAGAGAGAGAGAGAGAGAGAGAGAGACAGAGACAGACAGACAGACAGACAGGAGACAACACAGAGACAAAGAGACAGACAGAGGGACAGAGACAGAGAAGAAAGACGGCTGCAGCAGAGCTCTCCCAATTACCTATCATAAAAGTCAGACAAGTAGGACAAGCAGACAGTGAACTAGTTAAAGCGACGTTATGAGGGCGCTGCAAGGCTGCAGTCAATGACGGCCCAGTGACCTCCTCTCAGCCAGCCTGATGCCAAGAGCCACAGTGTTCAGCTTGCCCGATCACAACAAGCAAGCGCAACTCGGGGAAAATAACGTTCTAGTCAACCTGCGTCAGTGAAGTGTATGACTGAACAATAACAAGTGTCTTTATGGACGGTTTTGAATGGGAAGTCATACAGCTTAACTGTCCGAATTACGATAAGAGTGTATAGAGCGAGAGGGAGAAGTTGAGACGTATTAGTACCTCCTCTCTCTGTCTGTCTGTCTGTCTGTCTCTCTCTCTCTCTCTCTTTCTCTCTCTCTCTCTATCTGTGTTGTAGCTGGGGTTTTTCCCTTGTTTTGTTGACTGTCCCTAATCAGGGCAAGGGTCGGATGAAAAAAGAGTGTGCGAATGCTTAATCTGTAACACTTGGAAAATAATCATTCATTCATTCATTCATTCATTCATTCATTCATTCATTCATTCATTCATTCATTCATTCTCTCTCACATGTACACACACTCGCGCGCGCACACACACGCACACACGCATGCACCCACCCACCCCTAAAGACACACACACACACAGTACACACACACACACCCCCTCACCCACACCCACACACACACACAAACACACACACACACATAAAGTGGTAAATCCTGCCATCAGGTAGGAACTGTATGAGGACATAAAGTCAATATAAAGATCGGTAACAAAATGTTAAGTGCAGTCACTGGGCTGAAGAGTGGTGGTTTTGCCTTTGCCTTTACTTTGAACTCCAGTATGGAGTTATGTTTGATCCAAGTTTGCTTTGAGACATCATTGAGGTGATCAGTTTGGTGTGACCTTCCTTACAAATTCGCTACACATCCACCATTTTTGCGGATGGCATCATTTTGATTGTAATTGTCCTTTAATAGTTGATAGAAAGGGAAAAAATCACAGAAACAGATGCATAAATTGTACCGTACAACAGATTGTAATAGAAACAAAGTGAACTTCGGGGACTGTATTAAAACCAAGGCGCGCTAACGTCCACCTATAATTATACACTTGGTAACCACACTCAACGCTGCGTAAGGGACAGCGAGTGCTCTGACCACTGGGCTGGTCCGTCCCTACAATAGACTACGCTAAAACCACAGAGCTGAGGAATAATCAACCAGAGGTAACTGCAAGCCAGATGCTTAGGAGGAGGGGTTGCATCAGACCTAGCTCAGCTGATAACGCTAGCACCCAGCATTAGGTGCTAGTTTCTGACGTGGAGAGCGTTAGGTAAAACAAAGAATGATCCAGAAATAGTGAAAAGCAGGATACTGAGACACAGCTTAAGAGATGGGGTACCAGCTGGATAGAGACATAAAGACAGGTTTGCTGGAAAAGTATCACCGATACGTTATTCTCCCACTAGAGGGATAGATAAACCCATTCATTCATTCATTCATTCATTCATTTTCATTCATTCATTCATTTTCATTCATTCATTCATTTTTTTTGTTCATTTAATTATATTTGTTCGTTTATTCATTCATTCGTTTGTTTGTTCGTTTATTGATTTACTCATTTATTGTTTATAACAGGTATATGTTTACATGAATATTGTCGGAGCTGAAATATCACGCAAAACAGTTAACTTATACAATAGAAATCTGTGATAGAGAAGGAGTCAGCGAGGGCGTTCACAACAAAGTGATTAAGGGGTTTAAGTGTTCGTTTTGTTCAAAACAGAAGGACTGCCACCAGTTTCTTTCTTGAGGTTAGTATAAAGCACACATATAAGCAAATGGATGAGTTATGAATCAGTTAATTACTTCTATGATACATATAATGGTTGGAACTCATATAGCCAAGGAACATTTTTTTAAATAAAAAGAGATAACTCTATGTCCCCTTTTGAGCTACAGAGCATAACAAGCAACAATCGAAGAAAGTATCAACACATTGTAGCCATTTTGAACGATTCTTAACAAACACAAGTTCCGTGATAAGTAAATGAAATAACAAAATGATTTTTTTAGTTTGTAGCCTTTCCAAAGTTGAGAAACGTCCACAACTTTGAAAACATTAATCTTCCCGCTTTAAACAATTAAAAAATGTAAAAACAGACATAAGTCTCAAATACTCTTTTCGAACAATTCTGTTTTAATGATTGTCAATTGTGGGACATTTTCTATGAAATAAAATTTGTACCCAATCACATTTTGGTTACAATTGTGATAAAGATGGAAATCTCGTGAAATATCTTAATATCTACCAGTTTCAATCTCAAATTCGTGATTGCTGTATTCAAACTAAAGTAACGATAACCATAATTATGTCTCTGGTAAGGCCAATAAGTAACTTTCTTTTCCTAGATGAGTTTCAAATTCCTACGACATAAGCATTCATTACTTTTTTTCTCCAAAACACAAAGCAAAATTTTAACATGAATAGCCTACACTTCTCATTTTGCATTTTGACACAAACATATTTTATCAGAAAAAGTGCAAATCCCAAACATAGTCAACTACAGTTGCAATCAGACTGCTTTCGATACAGTGTAATCAGGGCAAAGAAAACTGAACAAAATCTGAAGCTCAATATCACACACGCACGCACACACACACACACACACACAGATCTCAGGCCAGTGAACCACATACAAAAAAATTCCAAAAGGCCATCCAAAGTTCAAAATCCGCCATCGGTCAATTTTACTAACATGGTTTCTGTTGAAATGAGACCTGGCAGGATAAGTCACATGTAACAGATAACAGCAGTAATCATTCAAGAATGAGAGATGCGTCACTGTTACATAACTGTGCTCATGTTTTCCCCTCGACAACTCTCAGCGGGCATGGCAAAGTTCAGTATTGACCCAGTTAAGGTACCCGACATTGATAAAGAAGGCAAGAACATGGAGTAGAGCAGAACCACGCAGATGATGCATATTCCTTGCACTTATCGGATTACGTACATACTCTCACTCTTCATCTTTCTGTCTTCCTTCTTCTCTATCTCCCTGTGTCTCTATGGTTCTCTCTGTCTGTCTGTCTTTGTCTGTCTGTCTGTCTGTCTTTTTGTCTCTCTCTCTCTCCTTCTTCTTCTTCTCCTTGTCATCCTCCTCCTATCTCTATAGAAGTGTGTTTATTCTTTTAGGCCCTAATATATAAGTATGATAACAACGTATTTGATTATCCTGTCTATATTTCTCTTCTCTCCCCCCCCCCACCCCCCCCCCCCCCCCCCCCCCCCCCCATTGTATCTGTCTGTCTCTCTCTCTTTCTCTGTCTCTCTATCTCTGTTTGGCTGTCTGTCTCTCTGTCCCTCCCCATCTCTCTTTTTCTCTCTTTCCCTCTTTCTCTACCTCTCTCCCTTTCTCCCTGTCTCTCTCTGTCTCTCTGTCTCTGTTTCTGTTTCTTTCTCGCTCTCTCTCGTTCTCTCTTTCGCTCATTCTCTCTCTCTCTCTCTCTCTCTCTCTCTCTCTCTCTCTCTCTCGCTGTCTCTCTCTTTCTCTCTCTCTCTCTCTGTCTCTGCCTTCTCGCTCTGTATTTGTTTAAAACCCACATGGTAGTTTAGATTATGATTTCATTCACATTGCAGTGTTTGATATCGTATTTTGAAATGCTCTTTTTTTCTTTTTTTTTTAAATAATCGTAGGTTGATGAATTAGGTTTAGCTGGTTTTCTCAGCCCAACCAGATTCTATTTGCCTTAAGAAATAATTGATTCAGGTAATATGTCATGTTATGTTTGATCTTCTTTCAGGTTGACATTTGATATTCTGAGCGGAATATTTAGAATGTGTTGAAATTAAACTTGAAATGAATATTGAGGCGATGTTCAAAACTGAATGAGGTATCAGTCTTAATATGGTCTTGGTTCTCCGGTGGGTGTCCCGGGGGCCTGTCAGAATAAATAGCATCCCCTTCTTTTAGAAATTCTATGCTAGGAACTCCCTCTTTTCTATCCCTCTCTTTGTTTCTGCCTAGTTCCTTTTCTTCCTGTCACCTTCTTCTTGTCTATTTTCTGCCTTCTTTGTCTATTCTCGTGCCTTTTTTAATCCTAGAAAGACTCTTAAAGATAACCATTCTCTCCCACGCCTAAGTCAGATGTGCTGGGCCTGACTTGTTAGGCGCTTAACGGCAGCGCAACACATTTTTGCTCATAGGATAGACAATAGCTCCTGTCTGATGTTCGACGAAGAAGAATGATTTTTAAAATTTTATTCTTTTATTTCGAGGATAGTGAAAAGCACTCATGTGCTTTTTTTTTTTTTTTACACCCTATTCCCTGTGTGTATGCGGTCTTGTAAATTTTGTCATTTCCCACCGCCACACAATGGCCTACTCTTCCGAAAAGCGGAACAGGTTTTAACGTGAGCGCAAGATGTTTTGCGTGCGTTCGCACACGGGACTTCAGTTTATAGTCTGATCCGAAGGATCCGAAGGGGGGGGGGGTGGAGTCGGCACTGATGATAACTCCAAGAGAAAATATCCCCCCCCCCCCCCCCCCCCCCCCCCCCCCCCCCCCTGTACTGGTTTTCGAACCCGGGTCAGCAGATCACGAGTGCAATGCGCAACGCTCTAACCAACTAGGCTTTCCCGTCCCTCTATTATGGTCTTGGTGGTCGGCTTGGCTGTAAACAATATGAAGGAAGATGAAGGGTCAAGCTGCCCCGCAAACAATCCTCTTAGATCAACATTTACCCTGTGACACAGGATGACAGATCGCCTTTTTAGACTGGTTTGTGTGTGTGTGTGGTGTGTGTGTGTGTGTGTGTGGTGTGTGGTGTGTGTGTGTGTGTGTGTGTGTGTGTGTGTGTGAGTGAGTGAGTGGTGTGTGTGTGAGTGAGTGTGTGTGTGTGTGTGAGTGTGTGTGTGTGTGTGTGTGTGTGTGAGTGAGTGAGTGTGTCTTGTTGTTGCTGTTGCTTCGATTTTACGTCTGTTCACTCAAAGTGATATTGGACGTATGTGTGTGTTTGTGTGGTGTGTGTGTATGTGTGTGGGCGTGCGCGCGCGCGCGCGCGCGCGCGTGTGTGTGTGTGTGTTTGTGGTGTGTGTGTGTGTGTGTGTGTGTGTGTGTGTGTGTGTGAGAGAGTGTGTGTGTTGTTGGTTGTTGTTGTTGTTGCTTCGATTTTACGTCTGTTCACTTAAAGTTATATTGGACGTATGTGTGTGTTTGTGGTGTGTGTGTGTGTGTGTGTGTGTGTGTGTGTGTGTGTGTCTGTGTATTTGTGTTGTCGTTCTTGTTGCTTCGATTTTACGTCTGTTCACTCAAAGTGATATTAGACATATGTGTGTGTTTGTGTGGTGCATGTGTGTGTTTGTGTGTGTGTGTGTGTGTGTGTGTGTGTGATCGTGTGTGTGTGTGGGGGGGGGGGGGTTGTCGGTGTGTGTTATTGTTGTTGTTGTTGCTTCGATTTTACATCTGTTCACTCAAAGTGATATTAGACATATGTGAGTGCTTATGTGGTGTGTGTATGTGTTTGTGTGGTGTGTGTATATGTGTGTTGTATACGTTGTGTGTCTGCACACGTGTGTGTGTTGTGCTGTGTTGTGCTGTGTTGTGTGTGTGTGCATGCGTGTATGTGTTTGTGTGCGCGCGCATATGTGCGTGGCCCGTGTGTGTGCGTGCGCGCATTATGTGCTTGGCCCGTGTGCGTGCGTGCGCGCATTATGTGCGTGGCCTGCCTGTGTGCGTGTGCGCACTCGTATGCGTGTACAGGCGAGCGCAATGATAGTAGAAGCAGACAGAGTGGGTTGCGAAAAAATACATGATTGATAAGACAGAGAGAGAGCGAGAGAGAGAGAGAGAGAGAGAGAGAGAGAGAGAGAGAGAGAAGAGAGAGAGAGAGAGAGAGAGAGAAAGCGAGACAGACAGACACACACAGACAGACACACACAGACAGGGACAGAGAGAGATATATATAGAGACAGAGACAGAGATACATAAAACAGAGAGACAGAGACAGAGAAAGAGAAACAGAGAGACAGAGACAGACAGACAGACACAGACAGGGACAGAGGAAAGAGAGAGAGAGAGAGAGAGAGAGAGAGAGAGAGAGAGAGAGAGAGAGAGAGAGAGAGAGAGAAAGAGAGAGACAGAGAGAGAAACAGAGAAACAGAGAGACAGAGACAGGGAGAGAAACAGACAACGACAGACAGACAGACAAAGACAGAAAGAGAAAGAGAAACAAAGACACAGAGAGAGAGACAGCGAAAGTGAAACAAAGGGCAGGACATGCACATGCATCATCTGTGCTGTTCCGCCTCTAGCCCTCACTCCGTCTCTGTCGCTGTCTGCCGCTGAAACTGGGACATTTAGGTGTCCTTAACTGGAGTCTTTGTCGCTAACTGGACTATGATCCCGTTCAAGGGGATTTTTTTACCCTTTGGAGTTTATACCAGTACTGACTATGCTCACCCCAAAGTACTTTGGGTCAGGCTGTAAACCGAGGTCCCATGTGTGACACGCAAGCAAAACATCTTGCGCATACGTTTATAAAACCTGTTCCCCTATTCGGAAGAGTAGGCCACTGTGTGACGGTGAGAACGTATGGCAAAATTTACAAACCCGCATACACACGTGGAATTGCTGTAGAAAAAGCACATGACATGCTTATTTCGTTATTTTCAAAATAAAAGAATAAGATGATAAAACATATAACGTCTGTGTGAGCCTTGTCTAAACGTTACTGGAACAAATGTTTTTAAATTGCTCAGCTAATCGTTTTATATCAACGCATATGAAAACTCGACCAAAAACTGGCAAGACAAATATATGACATAAATCAAAGTCAACTCATACTGCTGATATAAAACGAATGCTCCCTAACCATTCTGTGCAAAAATCAGTTGATAACCAAATCGCACACTGACAGAAACAACAGGAATTATAAGATTAGGAATGGTTTGTCTTGCGATTGGCCGTCTGTGCATTGGCAGCCCACCTGGTAAAGGAAAAGGGGAGGTCAGTGTCTACTGAAAGTTTCCAGAGCGGGGAAAGATTTCTTATCTCTGTTGAGGCCTATCCACTTTATGACAACTGCCACTTAACGACAGCGCTGAGCGCTGCTGCAGTTTTATGACCGTGGTTCATCTTCCCTGGTATGGTCTTGTATAGCGTGTTTTGTTCTAGTCGTGATCAGTATGGTACTAATCGTGAATTTGCCACAGGGCACTTTCCTATTACCAGAGTTGATTCTAAGGTCTAGGGTTTGATTCCTATCGTACACTTGTCCACAATGCAAGAATGTTGCTTCTGCCTGTTTAAGTGTTTAGTAGGCTCATTATGCAAATATAAAAAAATATCCATGACTGGACCAAATTTATGTTTGGAAATTGGACAATGTTGCTAAAATTGTGTATCCAGTATGCTGGATTTTTTATGAATCAATTATGTCGATTATTGCCAAGGTAATATCATCGATCATCATCATCATCATCGATCATCATCATCATCATCGTCATCATCATCATCATCATCATGATAATAATAATGATGATGATGATAATAATAATAATAATAATAATAATAATAATAATAATAATAATAATATAACAACAACAACAACACAAACAATGATTTTTCTTTCACTGTACTTTGCAAAATTGTGGACACCTCCAAAAAATGGACAGATCCCAACAAAAGCCTGACACGGGTGACCTCAAAGACAAAGATGTTGGTCATGTACAAGGGTCAATAAATGTTACAATCTAAATCATGCATCATGCAGGATCCTGTAATCCAGCAGGGTCGCTGGGACACACAGGTCACATTTCTGTTTATCCTGATAGTTCATGGCCTTGATTGGCGTCTGTACCAACCAGGCTTTTGGTGATGTTTTAGATGTTGTTGGTCCACATTTTGTACCTAGTGTCTTCTTGTTGCATCCACTTTGTGCCGTGGAAAATCGTTCTCTAGGCTAGCAGATCCGAATACATGACCGCATACTTGTAGCTTTCTCTTGCTCTTTCTTGGTAAGAACTCTTTGCAGGGCTGTATGTTCTGAACACTGTGTTTTTTGTAATATGGTTTTCATAGTTCATGCTGATCCTGTTTTCCCTCGCCATCCTCTCATGTGTATGATTATCAGCGGGTACTGGGAACGGGATAGCTCAGTGGTCAGATCAGAGCACTGGCTTTCTCCCAGCCAAGGTAAAGCAGCATCGAGCGTGGTTACTACTTGGATGGGTGGCCTTTTGCGCACCTTGGCTTCAGTACAGTCCCCCAGTTCACTCAGCTGTAAATGAGAACCTGCCACTTTAGGGTCAGGGAAGGTAAAGCGGGGAGGGAGAGGAGATGGGCGCCGCCCTCAATATGCTGGCCCCTAGAGAAGTGAGGTCTCTGACGCCTCGCTCCCTTACGATCTTATAGGTTATGGGACACCTTTACCTTTACCTTACTGTGTTGGTGCGAAAGCATACTGTGCATAGGTACACATTCCAAGAGAGACAATGATTTTCAACTAAAAGCTGCTGACTGTTTTCCTGTCAGTGTCTCTGGTTCTGTCCATAGACAGCTGTAAGTGGTTACTTGTAGTGGATGGTCTGCTGTGTGTTTGTGCAGTCTAGCAACTTGTTTTGGAAATTTGCACATCTTGTCCATGTGGCACTGTGTGATGGATTGTTTAGGCCTCAGAGAGAGAGAGAGAGAGAGAGAGAGAGGGGGAGAGAGAGAGAGAGGGGAGAGAGAGACAGAGGAGAGAGAGAGAGAGAGAGAGAGAGGGGGATGGGCTTTGTGACCTCATGTTTTTCAGCTTCCTCACATTGTCATTTCTATCCCTACTCTGTCACTGCCTTTCACAGCGGCTGACTGGGCAATGCACAGTTGTGTTCCCCGCCCTTCCCTCTTCCAATGTGCTGTGCTTAGCTTTAATGTCCGAAAAAGGTTCAACTTCATACACTTCCTCTTAAAAGGATTATGGTATTTAATTTTTAAAAAAAAAAGATGTTTTGTTTAAATTTTAAAACAAACTTTGGAAGGTTTACTTTTTCCATATACAATTTGCATAAAGGAAAATTGGATAACTCAAGGTGGCATCTGTTATATAAGATTTCTTGTTATTGTATCACTGTCGTAGAATATAATAGATATGTTCACTGCTAATCTATCTGAAAGTCTCGCTCCTTTGCTTAATTCTTTTTCATTTCATAAATCGCTGGTTTTGTTGTTCCTTTCTCCACTTCTCTGTCTATGTCTCTTTCTCTTTCATTCGCTCACACATTTATTCCTTTTTCTCCTTTCGTCTGATTACATTTATATCCTCATCCATTTCTGTTGATTTTATTTTTTTCTGTTGCTTTATCATTTCTTCAAGATGACATATTCCAAATATTCCGGAAGGGGGGGGGGGGAAGTTTCAATCACATAAACTGGCCTGCTATGAAACAAACAAATTCACTTTAAGGTAATTGAACAATTCCTTTTATTTATATTGGTGCAGGCACACACATGCACAGTCATATGCGCTGCTGTTTGGGTGAGCAGACAGATGCACACTGTTTCCTACCAAAAGACTAGAAAGAAAATCGAATACGACAGCTGAAATAATAACAGATCATGCCACTATACATTCCCAATGTCGGAATGCGGCTACCTAGATGGAGGGCAAAGACGATATCCTACGCAAAAATCTCACCATTGGTGAAAATTGGATCTCTAGCTGTGGAACGAAAAAAGTCACTATATCATCTTTGGAACCTGTATAAATGCTCACTTTGCCGCAACAAATCTATTTTCTGCAATGTCCATAACCAAATGATTCCAGAATGCTGCAGTTCTGACTAGTATTTCTGGTATGAATAGAGATACAAGCTTTATTCGGACCTAGTTCTCCGCCCAAATCTGGTTATATATTAATATCGATATTGCAGGAGCTCTGAATA
>CM054142.1:11877001-11944501 GCA_028751875.1 Rapana venosa
TGTAGTAAAATCTTCAGGAGTGAAATATAGAGAATTATTCAGATTCATCTTCTTCTGACATATTATTAGTTTTGTTGTGGTGTCTTCGAAATCGAAGAAAGTGTAGATTAAGATCAGATTAGGCTTTTTAAACACAAACAATGGCATAAACGCTACAGACAATTATGGTGTACTTAGAAGTCTTAGAAGTATCAGCAAGAAGAAGCGACATTGTGTTTAGGTGGGTGAAAGCTTGATAGAACAGAAACTTAAAATTTTTTGTATATTCTTTTATATCGAGGATAATGGAATAAGCACTTATGTGTTTTCTTTACATCCAGTCCCCGTGTGTATGCGGTTTTGTAAATTCTGTCATCTGTTCCCACCAGCACACAATGGCCTACTCTTACGAAAAGCAGAACAGGATTTAACGTGTGCGCAAGATATTTTGCGTGCGTTCGCACACGGGACCTCGGTTTATAGTCTCATCCGAAGGACTGCTCTTGTAGTTAGCATTGCTTAACGGTCCAGAAACTGCCTTATGACCACAGAGTAAAGACCTACCAAAATGATCGTTAAATCATGGCTAGACCTTAATCACAAAAAAGTGATAATAGTATTAGGTAAAAACAAACGAAGACTAACTGCCTTTACCCTCTTCATTTGTACACCTATAAAACAATTAAAACATGTGTGTGAAAGATCCTGTAGTTTGTATTATCTTAAAAAGTTGGTTTTGCAGAATTATGAGAACATGCACATGTCTTCAAGATTCCCCGAATGAACTGGGGAATACAGAATACAAAATACAGTTGAGCAACCAATCTCTGTCAAGCAGGGTTTTTGTTTTTCGATTCGAATGTATGTTTTAGGGGCAGTTTTGTTGTTGTTGTTGTTGTTTGTTTTTATTGGGGGGTGGGGAGGCTGTAGTGATTTTATTTACATTGTATTGTAATGTATCTTCTTTCAAACAGGGTCATTTTCTTTACGCGAAATTCAATCCACTTTCCACGGGCAGAGCGCGTCGCCACATTCAAGAGCATTGCCACTGGTTTACAAAAGAAAAGTATTTTTCTGTGTGTATTTTCCCCACGAGGGTGGCTTTTATATATGCAATCTTGTCGAGAACAACTCTCTTGTTGCTGTAGGTTCTTTGACGTGTGTTAACTATGTGTTGTTGCACACGGGTCCTTGGTTTATCATTTCATTTCAAAGAATAGCACTTTAAAGTTAATTTCTAGTGTATGGGGGAGAGGCGGAGAACATTCGGGTTCAGAGAGATGTTAAAATATGCTGCAAAATGATGCGCACTCAATGACATCACCTTGCACAAAAACGTGAAACTGAACACACCGAAACTCCTCCTTTGAATAAAACTAGTTTTGAAATCCCTTGCATCAGGGAGGACCAGCCTGCTATCTCTCTCTGGGTTGAGGGCGGATACATTGCCCCGAGCAGAACTTGTTTACAAGCCCCGAACAGTCGTCCCTATCGATTCCTGTCCTGATGTGGCTGTCGTAAAGTCTCTTTAAGCAGTGAACGGCCCGCTCCTTCCACTTTACTGCTTCTAACTTTGGAGGTAGTGCCGGCAATCTGTCTCTTGTCTCCATCCTTTTCTCTTTGTGTTCTCTGTCCGTGTATATCTCTTTCTCTGTCCGTCTGTCTGTCTGTTTGTCTGTCTTGTCTGTTTGTGTCTGCCTGTCTGTCTCTTTCTATCCCTTTCTCCCTCTCTCCCTCTCTCTCTCACACACACATACACACATACATTATCTCTGTCTTTCTGTCTCTGTCTCTCTGTCTCTGTCTCTCTCTGTCTTTCTGTCTCTGTCTCTTTGTCTCTCTGGCTCTGTCTCTTTGTCTTTCTGTCTCTCTTTGTATCTCTGTCTCTGTTTGTCTGTCTATCTGTCTGTCTGTCTATCTGTCTGTCTGTCTGTCTCTCTCTCTCTCTCTCTCTCTCTCTCTCTCGCTCTCTCTCTCTCTCTTCCTGCACTCTTATATATGTCTCCTGTTTTTGACCACTTTGACGCCACCACTCCTCTCCATGATTTCACGGATATTTATTTTTCTCCATTCTCTTCCAGAAAAAAGAGGCTATCCAATAACAGAGATTGCCTTGCTGTACAATAAAGCAGCCACGCTACTTTTAGTGCTAGAACAATCTCTTTGTATTTATGAAATACAGGCCCCAACATGCACCAACATGTGAATAAGAACAGTCAGGGGGTAAAGCATATACTGACGGACAAGAAGACAGGAAAGCAGCCAGGCAATGAAAACTACAAACAGACAGATAGACAGACTGAAAAACACGCACGCGCGCGCGCATACACACACACACCACACACACACGCGATGGGTGATGGTGATGGGTGATTGTTGTTATTATTGTATCTCTATTATAATAATCATTATCATTGTCTTGTTTGACTTATCTTGCTTGTTTGATAGTTATTGTGTGAATATATTATTTTTGATAAGCGCTGTTTGAAGAGTATGAGCGCATATAAGCACTCACTCACTCACTCACTCAGTCCCATGTCCCAAAGTACGTAGGGGGGACATGAGAGAAGACGCAACAGAGATCTTTTTCCATGCTTCACGATCCTGTGTGGCTAGTAGAAGGTGTTGCAGGGGTTGGGCGGTCCAGTCTTTGATGTTGTCAACCCATGATTTCTTTTGGCGGCCTCTTCTTCTCTTGCCTTCAAGCTTCCCTGCAAGATGGTTTTTGCTAGGGTGTTGTGTCTTGTGGTGTGACCAAACCACATCAGTTTTCTCCTCTTTATGGTGGAGAGCAGAGGTTCTTGGGGGCTCACACGCTTTTTGATTTCTTCTTTCACATAGTTGTTGGTCTTGTGTTCTTTGTATGATGTTTTGATGAGTCATCTGTGGCACTTGTTCTCGAATAAGCACACGTTTGCTGAATGGCGGAGGAGAGGAGGGAGGTCATTGAAGGCAATATTGTCAGTAATGACGCAATAAATGCCTAGTATTTTCTAACGTTTTGCTCCTGTACCTTTTTATTATCTTAAGTATAAACGTGAAAGAATGGATGATATAGTAGGTGAAGTAATTTGTTTGTCCTGAAGTTTTATGATTTATTATTTTAATTCTTAAAACATTCTTTATTTAAGTGTGTGTGTGTGTACGTGAGCGCGCACGCGCGCAGGTGTGTATGAGTATGTGTGTGAGTGTGTATGTATATGTGTGCAATTTGTATTTTTCAATGTATTATCTTATCGATTTTCCTCTTTTTCCTGGTTTAATTAAATAGTAAAGGATGCAATAATGCAGTATTTCTGTATAATCATTAATAAATTTCTTCTTAGATAGATGGTTTGATGAAAAAAAGCAAATGCATTGCTTATTCAATGTACCATCTGGAAATAAAAATGACTTGACTTGACTTGACGCGTGCCCGCACGCGCGCGCACATATGTACGCACTTACGTACGTACACACGCACACATACAACACACACACACACACACACACACACACGCACGCACAAACGCACGACAGAGCATACACACACATTCACAAGTGCACTAGCGGACACGTACGCACGTACATATGCATGCACACATACACACATACACAGAGCGGGTGGGTAAGAAAGAGGGAGACAGACGTAGTAAGAGATGTAAAAAAAAGAGAGAGAGCGAGAGAGAGAGAGGAGAGAGAGAGAGAGATGAGAGAGAGAGAGAGAGAGAGAGAGAGAGAGAGAGAGAGAGAGAGAGAGGGAGAGACAGACAGACAGCAACAGAGGGACAGAGACTGATTTATTGAGGTAAACAAGTATCACAACCAACAGAAAGTTTAACGTTGCCATTGCTTACATGTTATTCTTTTCTTTTTTTTGGTGCTTTATCCAAAATAGCAGACTGATTCTTGGATGCACGCACACACACACACACACACACACACACACACACACACACACACACACACACACACACACACACACACATATATATATATATATATATATATATATATATATATATATATATATATATAATTATATATATACCGTCAAAATATTTAAAACTTTCTGAAATCTGTTAGTGTCTGTCATGGTAAAACATCTCTTCTTTAACAATAGTTCTCTTATGCTGCTTGTCATCAACATGAAGAGCAGATGACTATTACAGAACACTAAGTACGATAGTCACAAATCTATTTTCACAGTTCTGTTTCCACAACAACAAGTATCAAAGCTTGAGGATGCAAATGGGAACCTGTGATCGATCACTTTCAGTATAATTATGGGTACGCTTTATTAAAAACTAAACGTCCCTTGCCTTTTTTAAAACCTAAAACTGAATGGCAGAGTATATCTAGTCATCAGACACGCAAGTACACTGTGCTGTAGAATGTGTCTTTGGTTTGTAATTTTTTGTTAACTGAAAACAATAGAAGAACATGCTTTTTGCGCAATCATATCAATCTGGTTCATGTATTTTTTTAAAGGACAGTTGCTGTTGAAGTATTTTGCATTTAACAATTAGAGATTATGAATAGAGAATAGATTTATATATCCTGTCTGACGATATTTTTCGGAGATAAAGAAATATAACCTATATTGAATGTGTAATTAAAAAAAGCAATATAACAGCGCAACAGACTTTGTTTTATCATTTCTAAAACTGAAACCTTGTTGAAAGCTGCATCCGTGACCAGCAGCAGTTATGAACGACAACAATCAAACAGTGATTACTTCCCTGTGCTCCGTATTCTCCACCCACATCCCTTAGCAACTCAGACAACAATGGCGATCAATATCTGACACAACAAACAAGACAGCACATCAGGAATAGTTATGGCTGGAGACAGACTCAGCTGACCTTCACCTCGTGGCCACAACAGGTCCTTTCCCTTCTCACATGTAAAAGAGGTCACCGCATCTGCATATAGATAAAGACAATGCATGACAACAGATTTTTATGAATGCACTATATTTGATGATTTTATAACATCTTTTGCCTTTTTTAGAGGGGGTTTGGGGAGGGGCTTTATTGTGTGCAATGAAAAGGCTCTAAAATATAATTATTTTTTATTATCTTGTTTGCTGGCATGATTCATTTTACTTGCTGTACATTTTCTTTATGCTCTCTAGCTCTAGGATCCAATATGAATCGTGACCCATCCATTGTACACAGCACATTTACATAGACCTCAAAGGGAACTTCAATAAAGGTGTTAAACATAACAACAGAGGAATACAATATTTTCTTGATTTTTACGCACCTCGGTTCAATACCAATACAAGAAATTATTCATAAAACTATGAAACATAATATTTTTTTCAAAGACTTGAAATACAAATTCTTACAATCGTAAATTGTAATCGAAAACGCAATCATTTCCTTAAGTTTTGGCAATACTCTGTCAATCCATTATCATAGTAGCTGACTAGCTGGAGTAGATTGCATGTTTAGTTTTTATTGTTATCGTGCTTTTCAATAAATACAAAAATTAAAATGAAACAATCTTCTCTGTAATTCAATTATTTAGGAATCAACAGTAACGCGGTCAGAAATGAGTGGCTACTTTACGATTGTCATAACTTCTTATAATTATGATGTAGAACGTCGGTAAGAAAGTCTCTCTCTCTCTCTCTCTCTCTCTCTCTCTCTCTCTCTCTCTCTCTCTCTCTCTCTCTCTCTCTCTCTCTCTCTCTCTCAGGGACTGGATGTAAAAAGCACATGAGTACTTATTCATTATCCTGGAAAAAAAAGAATTTGTCTCTATTACTTACAATGTTTAGATGGTCTTTTTATGACTTATTGGGGTTTCCCCCCTCTTTATTGTGTGAGTGTATGGGTATTGCACTTATTTTTATTATCATGACATTCAATTTGTATGAGTATAATTAAAAAGTGTTGGTGTTGTTGATCGTGTGCTCTGTGTGTATATTTAGTATTATCCCTCACACACACACACACACACACACACACACACACACACACACACACACACACACACACACACACACACACACACACACACACACACACACACTCACTCACTCACTCACATTCTCTCCCTCAATGACTGTATAGGTTTAGATTCTTCTTTTGTTTTGTTTCTTGTTTTTACTGTGTGAATATATGAGTATTGAGTTTATTTCATTATCATGACATATAATTTGAAACGAGTATAATCAAAAATGAGTGTTGATGGTGATCGTGTACTGTTTTGGGAACTATAAATTGGATGTTATCTTTAAAATACACACACACACACTCTGTCTCTGTCTCTGTCTCTCTCTCTCTCCCTCTCTCTCTTACCTTTTATCGTTTTGCTTATAGTTATGGTGTATCCTGATGAAGGATTCATATTTTATATTTTCAATACTTATTGGACTTGTCCTCTGCACTTAAGTCTTAACGAGTGCCCTATTTCAATATCTTATTGTTATGTGTAACAAGTATATGTACCATTTGATAATGTGTAGATGTTTATCTTTGTGACTTATTAAGTTTGGTTGTTATTCTTCTTGGTTTTGTTGTTGTTGTTGTTTCTTTTTCTCTTTTTCTCTTCTTTTGTTGGTTTGGTTTTCTTTCTCTTTTGTTTGTTTGTTTGTTTTGGTTGTGGGTTGGTTGTTTTTTTTTTGGGGGGGTGGGGGGTGGGGGTGGGGGGGGGAGTTGTTGGGGGGGGGGGGGCTGCTTTGAAAAGGGTTATTTCCCCATGTTTCTACTGTGAGACTGTATAAGTGTTGGGTTATTATTAAGATGTATCCCTACGGGCGGGACTGGATGTAAAAAAGCACATGAGTGCTTATTCATTATCCTCGAAATAAAAGAATTTGTCATTGTCATTGGGTCTCTCTCTCTCTCTCTCTCTCTCTCTCTCTCTCACACACACACACACACACACACACACACACACACACACACACACACACACACACACACACACACACACGCACACACACACACACACACACACTCTCAACTTTTTTTTATATATATTAAAAAAAAAACACTTTTATTTCGAGGATAATGGAATAAGCACTCATGTGCTTTTTCCCCCCATCCAGTCCTCGTGTGTATGCAATGTTGTACGTTTTGTCATCCGTATCCACCGGCACACAATGGCCTACTCTTCCGAAAAGCGGAACGTCTTTTAATATGTGCGCAAGATGTTCTGAAAGATCAACCAATCAGTAAGTGTTTCAAGAGATTACAGTTGAACTGAACGGTGTGCTAAAGACAATAACGATGAAGGGAGACAACCGTTTACCCCCAAATGATCAGAAGCAGCCGGCAGAGAAGTCACGTGCCTGGTGCACAGCCGCTGCGCCGACTTCGCGTCTGCTTGCAGCACATGCCGTACGACAGACACTGATGGCGAGGAACGATAACCCCGCCTCAGTATCATGCCCTGTCACAAATTGCTGGCCTTGATCTCAGACATGCACGGTGTATATGTAATCAGAGCCCTTGTCTGCAGAGTTTGTAGCAAAGCTGGGTATGTCTAGGATGTTCGGAAGACTGCCGTGGACAGTTTGTGACCTATGACAGTGCGTGTATTGAATGTAGTGTAACGCAGGTTATGTTTTGCCGGTAAATCAGAGATACCATGCTTCATAAATGATGACGTGAAGAAAGCATGGTTCCATTATTTACTTCACTGTTGCGTTTGATACTAGGCACCATAAAGTTTGGAGAGTGACAGACACGAAAACTACAATGTGTTCGTGTGTCTGACTCTGTTGCGTGCAATGTACAGCATCTCTTCTAGTACCCCCCCCCCCCCTCCCCCCCATCTTTTCTGTTTGTTACATTATAGAAAAGAACCACCAAGAGGGACTCCCCAAATCAGACAAAATCACTGGAGAACAGCAAGTGAATCGTTAGCAAGATAATCACAAAAAATATCTTGACCAAAAGCAGCCACATTTTGTGGTAGCATT
This sequence comes from Rapana venosa, assembly GCA_028751875.1. NCBI lineage: Eukaryota > Metazoa > Mollusca > Gastropoda > Neogastropoda > Muricidae > Rapana > Rapana venosa. Next base: position 11,884,899 of record CM054142.1, read on the forward strand.
ACAATCACAAAACTACCAAGTAAACACATTCCAAAGAACAAACCTGTATAAAAATGCTACAGACGGGGAAATGATAGCTTACTGGTCAGAACACGTGCCTTCCCAAAACTCAGGTTAAGCAGCATTGAGCGTGGTTACCAAAGTGGATAGATTTTCGCTCATTCGCCTTGGCTTCATCACAGTCCCCCAGTTCACCCAGCGGTAAATGGGTATCTGCCATCTTTAGAGTCAGGGAAGGCAAAGCAGCGAGGGAGAGGAGATAGAGGCTGCCATCAATATGCTGGCCCCTGGAGAAGCTAAGATCTCTGACACCTCGCTCCTCAACCACCGCATAGGTTATGGGAACACTTCTTTTCACAAACATCTTGCAAATGACTAATACCGCGACCTTTATCCCTGTTAGAGAAGATTAATAACCAGCTTACCAACCAATCAATCAAGAACATCATTAGTATTTCTGTCACCAGTCAGACACCCCGACCTGCAGTCAGTCCCGTGACCCCGGCAGGAGCCAGCAGAGCCAGGCTTGGCTGAAGACTTCAGCACGTGCAGTGACCCAGCTTCCATGCACCGGATGTCTGCTGATACCAGCTTCCTGCTGGCGCCACTCCACAGTCATGTCCTGCCTTCAGCCCTGCTGCTTGTCTGCAGTCAGGCTCCCCTCTGTCTTTGCTGGAGCTCTGGGTTTCAATCACAGAACATTGCGGCTGCTGGGAAAGAAAAAAGCTAACCCTTTGTGTTTGGAATGACGCAATGTAAAACAATGCAGCAGATACTGATATCAGTTCTGCTTAGAGATAACATCTCTGAACAAGTTTGACATGAAAAATATCATCGAAACAAGTATGAAGAATTTACAGAGAGAAACAGAGAGCAAACCAAACTTCTTTTTCCCAGAACAAAATAGATAAGCACTGACCTGCATTTTAATTGCATCCAGCCCCCTCTCTTATTAAGGAGAGTAAGGGAGTGAATGAGAGACAGACAGACAGACAAACAGAAAGACAGACTAGAGTACTTTCAAAAAACTATAGCACCAGCAACATCTCTTTCTGTCTTTCTCTATCTCTGTCTCTGTATGTCTATCTGTCTGTCTGTCTATCTGTCTGTCTGTCTCTGTCTGCCTCCACCCCCCCCCCCCCCCCGCCCCACCCCCCCCCTCTCTCTCTCTCTCTTTCTGTTTTTTACATTTTTTTTGGTTTTGTTTAGTTTTGTTGATAGTCCTTAATCAAGGCAAAGGCCGGATGAAAAAAAAATGTATGTGAATGCTCATCTGTAACCCTTGAAAACTACAGATCATTCATGCGCTCATTCATTCTCCCTAATAAACAATGTGTCAGAAGGTTACCAGCAGTCCACAGTGTGCTGCAGGCAATCACAGTGACGCCAGACAACAAGTGCACTGCTTACGTCAGCAACGCTTGGAGAAGCAGCCAGCACCGCCGTCACCCGTCTGTCGTACAACTGCTGTGTCCACGTCGCGTCTGCTTGCAGCAGATGCCGCACGACAGATGGTGATGGGGAGGAGCGATAACCCCTGTCTCCTTATTCTGTCTGCTGCTACAGGCCTTGATCTTATGCATGCACATCGTCTGTGCCTCAAGACTCCTGGTGTGTGATGCTGGCAGACTCAGGATAAATCAGACAGTGCAGGGAGCGTGCTCTTTGTGTCGCCTGTGAGACAGATTCTTCTCTGCGGGCGGTGTAATGAAGGATATTTTTTCCCTGCTGGGATAATGAGGAGACGCTGCTCCATAACTGACAATGCAAAGGCACCATGAAAGCGCGGTGTACTTTACTGTATTGCTCCTGACAGGGCAACATTAAAACTGGGTGGGGGAGCGTCACAGACAAAAAGGTGGAACCCATTCCTGTGTCTGACTGTGTTTCAGCGCGCTTTCTTTCTGCTAGTCAGTTCCCTGTGTCACAGGCAGTATAGTGAAACTATAATTGGCTGCCCGCATGTGTTCCCTCAATGTTTATGCCTGAGACATTTCCCCCAATCCACTTCACCATGGGTGGTTGTCTTAGTGCTAGATTTTTGGATGAAATGATAAACCAAGTCCCCTGTGTAAGACGCATTAAGTGCACGTAAAAGAACCCACGGCAACCTGGCGAAATTCTCTAGAAAAAATCCCACTTTGATAGGGAAATGTACAAACATGCAGACAGGAAAAGAAAAAAAAAGTTTGCCCTGCTCTTGTGGTGAGGCGCTCTACCAGGAGAGAGCAGCCCGAACTTTATGCAGAGAAATCTGCCGTGACTTAAAGTGGTATACAAATCCAAATATAAGTCTATCTTGGGTACATGTAGAGAAGAAGATGAGCAGTCAGACACTGGCAGCAGCATGTCCATCTGTTACCTCATGTCTAGGATCATCAGGGTTTTCAGAGGGTGTCATTACAGTCAATCAACGGTGTGCTAAAGACAACAAGAAAGAAGAGGCAAGACGACCAGGGCACGAGTTCCACCCAAGTTCTGCGCATCAGCCAACCACAAAGCGGTCACGTGTCTGGTGCACAGCTGTTGTGTCCACGTCGCTCCAGCTTGCAGCAGATGCTGCTCGACAGATGCTGATGGGGGAGGAGCGATAACCCCTGTCTCACCGTCCTGTCTGTCACAAATGACGGGCCTTGATCCTAGACATGCGCATGGTGTGCACGTACGTGAGGAGGCTGGTGTGGGGAGTTGGCTGGCGTTGAAGCTGGCAGACCTGAGACACGTGGCCCACTGTAGCCAGCCTGCTGTCTGTGGGCCCTGCTGCAGCCATAGCTGCATGCAGTGCAATGCGGGGAATGTCCTGCTGGCGAGGCAGGGAGGTACTGCCACATAACTGACAACGTGTAACAATCATGATTGCAGTATTCGTGAAAGTGTCTGGGTTTTTGGTTTTTTTTCCATGGAAATGTGGAGAAAGAGAGAGAGGCATAAAGTGACGTGGCAAGAAATGAGACGCATGCCTGTGTCTGATTTTGTTACTGGCTATATAGCTATTTCCTGGTGAACTTTCTTGTTCTTGTTGTTCTTGCTCTTCTTGTTCTTGTTCTTCTTGTTCTTCCTCTTGTTCTTGTTCTTCTTGTTCTTCCTCTTGTTCTTGTTCTTGTCATTCTTTGCATTCTTCTTCGCATTCTTTGCTTCTTTTTATTCTTCTTTGCATTCTTGTTCTTGTTCTTGTTCTTGTTCTTGTTCTTGTTCTTCTTCTTCTTCTTTGCATTCTTCTTCTTTGCATTCTTCGCATTTTTTGCCTTCTTTACATTTTCTTCCTTCCTCCTTCTTCTTTGCATTCTTCGCAATTTTTACACTCTTCAAATTTTTCTTCCATTCTTTCTTCTTCTTTTCTACATAACTTCATGGATAGTAAGCGCGGCACTGCATCAGTTTACAAACAAACTATGGAAGTGACTTGGTGATAATCATCCTCTAGAGCACGAAGGCGCAAACAATGAATAATTTGGTAAAAAAAAAAGCCAAAACAACCAACCACTACTACTTACATGATCCACAGTTTCTGAGACTCATGTATTGCTGTGGTTATAAATTAATGTCGCAGACGAGTGGAATATTGGTCAAATCTGAATTATTCTACGGTGTATGTCATTCTTGAAATAAACAACTTAAAATAAGTTCTTTTCTTTTCCAAGGCATACAGCACATATCTACCAAACAGGATCCTTTTCCAGCTTGTGACTTAAATACAGTCTTAAGTTTTCTTGCTGTAGATTGTAAAAATCATTCTGTGGATGAAAAATTGTTTTTTTTTCTATCTTTCGGGAATAAAAAGGTTCCTCCTATGGATTTTCTTTCTTCAAAGGATTGTTCTCCGTTTTCTTGTTTAATTTCGAAATGTTTTATTCTTTATATTTTTAGTGATTATTTTTCTATATCAACTGATGTAATTGCAAGACAATTATTGTGTGACTGATAAGTACGACATTTATTTTGTATTTTGCTGTGAATTTCCAGAGCAATAGAGGACAGTAAGGCATTGAGAATAACCGGAGATTCATTTTAACATATATATATATATATATATATATATATATATATATATATATATATATATATATATATATATATATATATATATATATATATATATATATATATATTATATATGTTGTTGTTTGTCTTCAATTTAACGTCTGTTCACTCTAAGTGATATTAGACGAATATCTATCTATCTATCTGTCCCGTAGTCTGACGACCGTGGGGGCACCCTCAAAGACTCAACAACCAGTTTCCTCCATTTCTCTCTCTGTTCTGCCTTTCTCAGGGTTTTGTTGAGTTCTAGGCCTGTCCATTCACTGATGTTATCCTCCCAGCTCTTCCTTAGTCTGCCTCTTCTTCTTCCTCCTTGGACAGTGCCTTGTAAAACTGTCTTTGCAAGTCCTTTGGATCTTGTGACATGCCAATACCATTTAAGTTTACGTTTTTTCACGATCGTTAGAAGGTTCTCATAGGGTCCAATGGTTTGCTGGATTCTGTTATGCACGCTTTCGTTGCTTATGTGGTCTTTGTAGGAGATGCCAAGGAGTCTCCGAAAGCATCTCATCTCCACCGCCTGTACTCTTCTCTCCAAATCTGCAGTCAGGGTCCATGATTCACAGGCATACAGACGAATATATATATATATATATATATATATATATATATATATATATATATATATATATATATATATATATATATATATATATATAATATATATATCGGTGTGTGTGTGTTGAGCTTAATGACATTTTTGTATTTTAATTTATATACATATAAGTATATATATATTCCTACATTGGTGTGTGTGTATTTGTGTGTGTGTGTGTGTGTGTGTGTGTGTGTGTGTGTGATACTGATACTGATGGATACCAATATGAAATGTAGCTTTCTTGTGCCTTTCGAGATAATAATACGTGTCAATGTGCCTGTCAGTATTGTAAGTGCTATTCATGGGATGATTAAATTGTTTTTGACTTGACTTGACTATTGAGAGAGAGAAAGAGAGACAGAAAGAGCGAGAGAGAGAGAGGAGAGAGAGAGAGAGAGAGAGAGAGAGAGAGAGAGAGGAGAGAGAGAGAGAGAGAGAGAGATAGAGGCGGTAAAAGGACGTATAGAAACAGAGATAAACAGATTCATCGACAGATGAACAAACAGACAGACAGACAAACACAGAGACAGACGGTCAGAGGCAAAGAGAGCAGACAGAAAAAAACCCAACACACCAACAACCTCACAGCAGCCTATCACTGCCATACCCTTGATGAAGTCTTTAGGCAGGCAGCAGAGTTATCGGCGTGGACACCTGAGGTAAATGGGCTGAGGGGTACAGCGGGTGCTCCTTCCGTCCAGCAGCAATGATGAAAGATGCAGGCTGACTGACAGCCCGATCAAGAGAGGGGAAAAGGGAGGTAGAAACACAGGGCAGAACTGATGAAATGGACACACTGGCAGTGTACTAAATGAGGCTGAGGTGCTTTCAGACCTTATAATCCAGTAGTCCTTATTCTCCCTGTCTCTGTCTGTCTGTCGGTCTGTCTGTCTGTTTCTGTCTTTCTGTCTATCTATCTGTCTATCTGTCTGTCTATCTATCTATCTATCTATCTATCTATCTATCTATCTATCTATCTATCTATCTATCTATCTATCTATCTATCTATCTATCTATCTATCTGTCTGTCTGTCTGTCTGTCTGTCTGTCTGTCTGTCTATCTATCTATCTGTCTGTCTGTCTGTCTGTCTGTCTGTCTATCTATCTATCTATCTATCTATCTGCTTTTGTTTCTGCCTCTGTATCTCTTTTTGTCTCGGTCTCTGTATGTCTGCCCCGTGTGTCTTTCTACTGCTGCTACTACTACTACTACTACTACTACAACTACTACTACTACTACTACTACTACTACTACTACTGCTGCTGCTGCTGCTGCTACTACTGCTGCTGCTGCTGCTACTACTACTACTACTACTACTACTGCTGCTGCTGCTGCTGCTGCTGCTGCTGCTGCTGCTGCTGCTGCTGCTGCTACTAATACTTCTGCTGCTGCTGCTACTACTACTACTACTACTACTTACTACTACTACTACTACTATACTACTACTACTACTACTACTACTACTACTACTACTACTACTACTACTACCCTTACTACTACTACTACCCTTACTACTGTTGCTGCTGCTACTGTACTCTACGATGATGGCAACGAATATGACGACGACAACGGCGGCTATGTTTCCTAAATTCCGATAAATATTGGCACTAGTCATATTTTTTATAGGGTTTCTTCTTTCAAAAGGTATTAAGCAAGACTACTGTCATGGAATTAAGAAGAAAAAGACAATAGCTAACACGTTCATGTACCTCAAAAGCTGGTAGCTTTGTATTTGGTTTCACAAATAAGTCAAGTCAAGTCACGTCAAGTCATGTCAAGTAAGGTCAAACTGAAGTTATGTCCAATCAATAATAATTTATTTCAGAAACTCTATAGTGAGTACATAGAATCATATATATATATATATATATATATAACACGCAATTCTTGTCACCAAGATGATAAAACAACATGCATTAATGAAAAACAGACCCAAAGGAAATGAATACATAGAAAAAACCCAAAACAAACCCCAAACCACCTACCTTGTCACGCCTGCCTGCAGACATAATCCCTGGAGGTTAACTGGCTGAAATCACTCTTCAATGGTAGCAGCTCTGAATTCAGTACCAAGCTTCTCTTGGGAGTGACTGTCACTAAACGTCTTCACGGTATTGTTGGTACAGAGAGAGAGAGAGAGGAGAGGGGAGAGAGAGGGAGAGAGAGGAGACAGAGAGAGAGACAGAGATACAAAGAGACAGGCAAAGACAGAGAGAGACACAGAAAGACAGAGAGACAGAGAGTATTATTTTCTGTAGAATTATGAGAGGAGAGAGGGAGGGATAGAGAGGGAGAGCGAGAGAGAGAGAGAGAGAGAGAGAGAGAGAGAGAGAGAGAGAGAGGGACAGATAGACATATATTACTATTTTCTGTAGAAATTATGAGAGAGAGACAGAGATACTGACACAGAGAGAGAGACAGACAGACAAACACAGAGAGAGAGAGAGAGAGAGGAGAGAGATGAGAGAGAAGGAGAGAGAGAGAGAGAGAGAGAAGGAGAGGAGAGAGAGAGAGAGAGAGAGAGAAGAGTATTATTTTCTGTAGAATTATGTTTGAGAGAGAGAGGCATACAGACAGACGGACAAACAGACAGAGAGAGACAGAGAGACAGATAGATAAAGACAGAGAGATACTGACAGAGAGATATTGGCTTATTGATTCATTGATTCACTGACACATCGATCATGTTTATTTGAGATAGACAGAGAAACACAGAGAGAGAGAGGAGAGAGAGAGAGAGAGAGGGGAGAGAGGAGAAAGAGAGAGAGAGAGAGAGAGAGAGAGGAGAGAGAGAGAAGAGAGAGGAGAGAGAGAGAGACAGACAGACAGACAGACAGACAGAAAGACAGAAGTACGGGCCAAGAATATTTTCCCAACAAGCTCGGGAAGGGAGAGGAGAGGGAAGGAACGTTGAGACAGAGAGGTGACAGAAAGGTCGCCACTCTTACCTATTTCATTTTAACTCCGCTGCCAGATTCCCATTTCATTTGTCTGGCACTACTGATGCTTCTGGCACCCGTGAGCTGGCTGCCAGTTAAGTCTGCAACTTTCATGACCGTTGAATGATGGAGAGAGTACTCAGTGTGCCTCCCTCCCCCATAGTCCATTTAGTGATTGTTGTGTTGTGTTGTTATCAGGCTGTGTTAGCAGTTTTGTCAGTCAAGAATTGGAGGGTTAGTCGCTTAAGTCTTACATTAAGCGTTTTCATTTTTTTTTCAGCTTTGCTAATCTGTGTCTTTATTTTTCTGTCAGTTTTTTCCAATCCTGTTCTCTGTTTCGTTTTGGGGATTTGTCATCTCTGTCTGTCTGTCCATCTGCTTGTTTATCTCTCTGTTTGCTTGCTTCTTATATCTCTGTGTTAATTTTGTATGTGTCTCTATATATCTGTCTGTCTATTTTTCTTGTCAGTGTTTTTAGCTCTGTTTCTGTCTCAGTCTGGCTATCAGTGTTTGTTTGTCTGCCTGTCTTTTTTCTCTGTCTCTGTTTGTCTGTCTCACGACAAAATTTACCTAAGAAAATCACTCCAATCCAAATTCAAAAGAAAAAAGTTGAACAAAGCTTTTTCTGCGAAGTTGTAGGAGTAAAGTTCGCTGAAAATCTCAGCTGGTTCTAGTACAATCTCATTTGTGCAGATACAATTCTCAAAGAGTATACCAGGTCACACACACACAATCATACATACACACACAGATGAACAAAGTTGTGTAAACTTAATCTTTTACCCTCAACAAAGATCATTTTGATTTGACTTTACACAAACACACAGAGACACAAACACACACACCACACCACACCACACCACACCACGCCACACCACACCAACACCAAAGAGAGAAAGTCAAGTCAAGTCAAGTCAAAGTAAAGTCAAGTCAAAAACACTTGAATCATCCCATGAAGGGCAATTACAATACTGACAGGCACATTGATACCTATAATTATCTCACAAGACAAAAGAAAAATACATTTCATATTGTTATTAGCATTCCAAGATAGCTTTAACAAGAGAGAGAGAGAGAGAGAGAGAGAGAGAGAGAGAGAGAGAGAGAGAGAGAGAGAGAGAGAGAGAGAGAGAGAGAGAGAGAGAGAGAGAGAGAGAGTAGAACAAAGAGAAGGGAAAAAACCAGAAAAAACCATCTCTTGAAAAGACAACCACCACCACCACCAACACTCCCCCTAAACCCCTGTAGAGACGAAATGGCGGCTAGGCTTATATTCAATCAGCACAGTTGATGAGCGACGTCCACACCAACACCCCTCGCTACAGCGCTCACTCTGTCCTGCTGATCTTGACCAGCGCCCTGCTGGCAGGTGGACAGTGGTCATCCATCATGCTGTCTCCCCCAAATAGCCTGTCAGCGCTTCCTCTGCTTGTGGCCACTGCCTTTGTTAGCAGCTAACGATGCTACACACAGTCCGGTCCACAGCCAGTCGTGAGTCTGTAGTAATCTAAGACAAAACGTAAAAAAGGGCGGGATAGCCTAGTGGTTAGAGCATTCAGCTAGTCATCTGCCTGGGTTTGAGCCACCACTGAGGCGACCCGTTCGAGGGGACTGTTTGATGATGATTATGATGATGACGATTGTTGTTGTTGTTGTTGTTGTTATACTCAGACTACATCTCCCCCGTTGGTATTCCAGGGGCCTGTCAATGTAACTAACATCCCCATATTAAAACAATTCTGTGCTAGGAATTCCCTTTTTGCTATCATTCTCTTTGTGTCTGTCTTGTTCCTTTTCTTCCTGCCACACCTTCTTCTTCTTTTAATATTCTACCGCCTTGGACCATTCTCCCGCCTTTTTCCTTAAAGACCTAACTCACCGAATAGGAGGTTTCAGAAGAGAACAATTCTCCCCCTACGCAAAACGTCGGATGTGTTGAGCCTGACCTCTCAGTTGCTAACCGGAAGCGCAACGCGTCCTCTTTCACATGACAAACAGCAGTAGTTGCTGTCTGAGCGTTTGACGAGAAATAAACTTCAACACTGACACAACAGATTGGACAATAGATGCTGTCTGAGTGTTCAAAGAAGAAGAAACAGCAAGATCGATACAGCAGATCACACGTAAAATTTACACGGCACAAACAATAGGACAAACACTACAGCCACACAAGTCTGTGAGTGACCATAGTTCATGTCCAGTCAGCCTGTCTCCAAAGGTCAGTTGTATTACAGCCAGGTCACTACAGTAAACAGTGGACTGGCGAGGGACCTGGACCCATTCCCCTGACGGGAAATCAATGAAATCACGCCTTAACTGCTACAGCCCTGCTGCACAGAATGCCATCCTTATCTTGGGAAACACTTTCGTGCAGTTTGTTCATTTTACATTACATTGTTGCACGCTGGTAGACTGTCTGTGAGGCGGGGAGAGGGTTGGTGGTGGGGGTGAGGGGTGAGAGGAAGAAACGGGGAAGGGCAGAGAGAAAGAGAGAGAGAGAGAGAGAGAGAGAGAGAGAGAGAGAGAGAGAGAGAGAGAGAGAGAGAGTGAGTGGAGAGAGAGAGAGAAAGAGAGAGAAAGAGAGAGAGAGAGAGAGAGAGAGAGAGAGAGAGAGAGAGAGAGAGAGAGAGAGAGAGAGAGAGAGAGAGAGAGAGAGAGAGAGAGAGAGAGAGGCGAGAGAGAGAGAGAATGTAAAAAAAAAAGTACAAGAAATGTGAACAATTGATAGATTTAATGGGTATTGAACAAACACAAACAAACACAAAATCTAAGAAAGAAACAAAAAGCAAATTAACTAACTAGCTAGCTAGCTAACTATCTAACTAACTACCTAAACACCTAACTACTCTACTACCTACCTACCTACCTACCTAACTCACTCACTCATTCACTCACTCACTCACTCACTCACTCACTTACCTACTAACTAACCGACCAGCCAGCCTACTAACTAACTAACTAACTAACTAACTAACTAACTAACTAACTAACTAACTAACTAACTAACTAGATAACTAAGTAACTATCCAACTAACCAACTAACTAACCAACTAACACAACAAGACCAACGATACGGAACACACACGCAGCGACGGTGTCTGCGCTCTATATTCTCGCTGCCTTTCCCAATATTCGCAGAAGAGACATACTCAATCTACGGCCTCATTTCTCTGGTCCTCCTTGTTCCTGAATTCCATCAGAGCCTGGAGGTGAGTGGGCGTGTACACAGTCACCTTCCATCAAAATGAGGTGGTGAAGCAGGAGAAAGTAACAGAAGGCGTGAAGAAAACAGGTGCAGGAAGAAAAAGATGAAGGAAGAAAAAGAACAAAAGACAAAGGAAGACAAAATGTAAGCACAGATATTGCACACAATCACAAAGACAGTCAAGGACGACAAAAAGCTGAATTGGCGCAAAGACGTAAAATATCTTATATGAATGCAACACAGACACAATGTATATCAGAGAAGAACAGGCACAGAAACAGAGGCAGAGAGCTAGGCAAACAGGGAAACACATAGACATGTATGCACACCAGACAGCAAGACAGACACTCAGCCAGCATCCCGAATCAATGTCAATACCTCAACACACTGCAGTCATTGTTGTAGGGCTTCGTGGTTCACCAATGGTCAGATTTTGTATATGTGACCGTTTACACGGTAGCGGAATGCCGACTTTTTATATTCTTTTTATATTGAGGATAATGGAATAAGCACTTGTGTGCTTTTTTGCATCTAGTCCCGTGTGTATGCAGTTTTGTAAATTTTGTCATCCGTTCCCACCGGCACACAATGGACTACTCTTCCGAAAAGCGGAACGGGTTTTAACGTTTGCGCAAGATGTTCTGCGTGCGTTCGCACACGGGACCTCGGTTTTATAGTCTTACCTTGGAGAATGTGTCTACAGACAGGTGTGCATGTCAGTTATAAGATGTATATTAAGCACAGTGCTAATCTCTTTGTCAAAGAGTGTAGAGTTTTAACGGTGCGCATAATGTTCGCATGCGGCCACAACACGACCCTCGATTAGCTACCGGACTTTCAGAAGGTATGTCTACTGAGTTAACGCCAGGATGTAAAATCCCCTAACAAGCTCTCGAGAGTGTGTCTAACCAGGGCCGTGATGGCGAGCTCAATGCTCTAACCACTAGCGCCCCACTCCCAAGCTATGATCTAAAACCCACAGTTCAACAGGCAAAGACTGGAACTGTTTTCAACGGCTGTGGAGCTTCAAAGGCAGAGTCATTGTTTTAACTCCAAAGACACTCCGCTAACAGCAGTTCCATGAAAAGATGGTCGAAGGGAGTAAGAGGGAGGATACACTTCAGTTTAATCATGGTAAAATAAACGAGCGAAAGAAAGATTATTAAGGAGGTTTGGTGGAAGTGCATGGGATGAGTATATATCAAAGGAAATATTCAAGAGAAAAAGACAAAGAGAGGAGATGAGATACATGCGAATAAGAGGAAGAAGATAGAGAGAGAGAGAAAGAGAGAGAGAGAAGAGAGATAGAGAGAAGAGAGAGAGAGGAGAGAGAGGAGAAGAGAGAGAGAGAGAGAGAAGAGAGAGAGAGAGAGAGAGAGAAGAAGAAGAAAGAGAGAGGAGAGAGAGAGAGAGAGAGAGAGAAGAGAAGAAAGAAAGATAGATAGATAGATAGAGAGAGAGAAAGAAAGAGAGGGGAGAGAGAGAGAGGAGAAGAGAGAAAGAGAGAGAGAGATTCTTTTAGGTAGGTAGCTACGCTGTTCATACCTGAAAAAGCACACTTCAGTAGTTTCTGCAAAAAATGACAAAATCAGGATACTACATCAGAACAGAATTTCAAAACTAATCACATAAAAATGAGCTAAAATAAGAAAGAAACAGAATGGTGATGTATTAAAAGGAAATTTGGCATGTCAGATTTCAAGGTTTACTGAAAAGTAAATACCCTTTTGAGTTCACAAAAAATGTGATATTTTGGAAGGAAATTTGCAATTCTTGAGAGGACAAAGAGACGTTTATAAAATGACACAACTTGAGATGTGCACTTGAAGAAAAGGTAAACTGAACATAATAGCACGAGGAAGGGTTTACAAAAGCTTTACGCAGAGCGCACGCACTAATTCTCACTGTCTGTTATGTCTCACTCACACAGTAAAACTCGCAAAGCATTATGCCAAGATGCCCCAAAGTCTAAACAAGTTATGCTGGGTCCCAGAACTCTCTCTCATTCTGAACTAATAACCGCCGCCAAAAAATCTTGGCACGTAGCGAGTTGGCGCCGAGTTGTCGTCTGCTCCGGAGGCGCTGTTCAATGCACACATCTGAAGCATGCAGGGGAAGTAACTGTCACTCATTTGCTTTTACTGTCTGCAAGTACACAGAATCAAGCTGGAACCATAGGGAACATATTTATGAGTTTTGAAGACAACATGCTGAAAACTTGCAATAAATGTTGACAGAGTTTTTATTTACAACTTAACTTTAAACAGAGTTGTTTTTACTTGAAAGAAAAAGTGATGCTAATTAACTTATCTTGTGGAAACAATATCTTTCAATCCTATGTGTCCATGAAGTTATGGGTTTGAATCCTAGTGATGTGTGGTGAATTAAGGGTAGGAATTTTACGATCTTCCAGGTCAGCTTCAAGTGCATACCTGCCACTGTTTTAATTTCCTTTATGTGTACACACATGTAGAAGATCCAATATGTACGTTAAAGATCCTGTAATTCATTACAGCATTCAGTGGGTTAGGCAAACATGAACATTCTCAGCATAAATCCAACGTGGTTACCCTCCTGATAGGCAACAATGGCTGCATGCACAAAATCTGACTATTGGTAAACCTCAGAGCTCTAGCCAAGCAATGACCAAAAAAAACCAACCCAAAACAAAAAGAAAAAGCAAGTATTACTGCTAGCACTTTTTTCCATGAGTGTTTGGTTGTTTCACAAAGTAAATATTCGATTCAGGCAACACGTTCAAATCCCTCCTTTTGTCCTATCACTCAATATATTTTTGTTATAAAAGGTAGCCCACTGACATTTTCAAAAAATCATTAGCATATGGTTATGAACAAATCTACTTTTATTAAATGCAAATTTTGATACACTAATTTTTTTCACATCATCACTCACTTTACTTCTGTTTCTCCTTTTCTATCTTACCTTCCAAAGTGGCCTGAGGATAGCTCTGAAGTGTGCTCTGAAGTGAGTACTTCCTGAAGTGTGTCCTCCTGAACTAGACTGGACTGAAACTGAATAAAGACCCCAGGTTTCTGTCACTTGAAGTAAAAAGAGGCAAATGTCTTTCTTGTATTATTGTTGTAACGTTCTCTTTTGTTCCTAAAACCTGCTGGTACACAGCAAAAGGCTCTAATACAAATGACGCAAGTCTGTGAGGAGACAGGTTGAATGAAAGTGAACATACATAAAGCATAGAGACAGTGACTTGACTGATTTATCATTGGGGCACTGCACTGGTACAGTTCATCCCCCTGCAGCCTCCAGTGTGCATGCTGGGTATTCTGTCATCCATAGCAATAGCTATAGCTAGCCTATTATTATACAAAATGTGAAAGAGATGTTAACAATTGCACAAGATATTCTGCATGCGTTGGTATACAGGAACTTGATTTATAATCTCTTCCTAAGGACTTTCAGGGGAGTGGGGTCAGCACATGACTAAATTAAAAATCTCTTCGATGGAGACCCGAACATAAATCCACAGTGACCTCATATCCAAACCATGATGCTCTGACCACAAGATTATGTTGTCCCTGCAGTGTGTCTAGGAATGAGTTTGAAATCTTCACCAGGATGTGTGTGAATGTCATCATCAATATTGATGAAGTTAGTTGTGAATTAAGATGGCTGAAGATGCATCATTGGGCGTAATTTGTTGTTGTTGTTATCTCTGTTTCCCATGAAAAGAGAGCGAGAGAGAGAGAGAGAGAGAGAGACAGACAGGCAGACAGAGAGACAGACAGACAGACAGACGGACGGGCAGATAGACAGACAGACAGACAGACAAAAAGACAAACAGACTAAAAGACAGAAACAAAGACACAAGAAGGAAGAAAGAGACACGGAGAATAAATAAAGGTGATCACTCTATGGACTGAATTAAAAGTAAGTGTCTGACATGTTGGCAAAGTAAAGAGCACTGCAAAATGCTGATTCTGTTCCAAGCAATTTGTGTCTGTCTGTCGGCTTTTGACACTTGCTCAGGTAGAAAAGTCCTCCATGTTATTCAAGAAGCGAAATCATTCCTGTGAAACAAGTACAGCTTGTTTAATTATATAGACTAAGACTGTTCTTCTTCATCGAAGGCTCAGTTACTATTGTTGTGTGTTATATGAGCAAAAGTGCGTCACTTATTACATGGGAAAACAAAATAGACAAGTACACTGTGCATGCCTTCTAATTTACTGACTAATCCTCATTTGTTCTTGGACTGTCCACTTTGCATACCGAATATCTAAACACAATCATAGACGAATTAAGGTGGGGGGGGGGGGGGGGGGAGGTGATAGCCTAGTGGTTATATTGTTGAACTCCTGATCTGATGGCCCAGATTTGAGCAACCACTGATGTGCCCGTTTGAAGGGATTTTCCTCATGGAGTTAACATCACTGCCGACTCCACTTCCACAAAAGCTTTTTGGACGAGGCTATAAACCAAGGTCCCATGTGCGAACGCACGCATATTGTCTTGCACCTACAATTACAACACATCGCGCAACCTTTAGGAAGAGTAAGAAGCTACGTGCTGGTAGGAACAAGATAATAACATTTCTAAAAAAACCGCACGTGTGTGGTGTTTTGATATCCCTGAAGTCAGAATAGGACTACCTTAATGGTGAGCAGAAACGGTCGCATACGCAAAATTTAACCATTGGTCAACCTCACAGCTATAGCCAAGAGACAGAAACAAAAACATGAACCCCCAAACCCAAAATAAACCCTAATAAACAGGATGTAGCACAATACTTTCGACAATAATTTTTGTTCATACTTTGGCTAGAGCTTCGACGTTCACAATATTTTGCATACCTTACAGTTTTTCGCCCATCATTAAGGTAGCTGAACTCCGAACTTCAGGGATGATGTTGAACCATAAGACTAACGAGCACGCTCTGTGGCCCGGTAAGGCCTTGTCAAGACAGTTTGCGTTGGCATGACAAACAACTCTTCTGCGCTTCTTCACCTGGTCCTCCCTGATCCTGCAGCCCTTCAGAGGCTAGAGGGGTGGGCAGGTACGCCGTCTGTAGTCGTTAATGCAAGGACTAAACAGCGTACCTTGTGGCATGGAGTGAGGAAGAGGAGGCGTGAGGGGAAATGTACAGACAGACAGAGAGAGAGAGAGAGAGAGAGAGAGAGAGAGAGAGAGAGAGAGAGAGAGAGAGAAGAGAGAGAGAGAGAGAGAGAGAGAGAGAGAGAGAGAGAGAAGGAGAGAGAGAGAGAGAGAGAGAGAGAGAGAGAGAGAGAGAGAGAGAGAGAGAGAGAGAAGAGTGAAAGAGAGAGAGAGATTGAGATTGAATGAATGAAAAATGAATGAATGAATGAAAGAATGAATGAAAGAATGAATGAATGAAAGAATGAATGAATGTATGAATAAAACGATGAATGACTGAAGAAATAAATAAATAAATGAATAAATGACTGATTTTTTTCAAGGGTTATTGACAAGCATTTTCATTTTTTTTTAATCTGGCCCTTGCCCTTATTAGGGACTGCAAGTGAAATCCATGCTATGATTTTCCAAAAACTGTAATGAACATATATCTAATAAAAGACAAAATACTTAACTGACTAAAGCATTGACATCAAAACAGATATATATCTTTCTACTGGCACAAATGGCATACTTTTCCAAAAGGTGGTATGGGTTTAAAAATGTGCTTTAGATGTTCTGCATACTTTTTCAGAAACAGTACGAAAAAATATGACAAAAGATATAAACAGTTAACTCTTTCGAAGCTGCAGTTAGTGCAATCTATTGTAAAAGCAAAATGATGATTTTTGACATGACTGAACTCGTGAAAAAATAATGTCACATGAAAAATACATTTGACAAGGTATTCATGGATCGATATCTTGAGACAGAGAGAGAGGGAGAGAGAGAGAGAGAAAGAGAGAGATACAGAGACAGACAGACAGACAGTCATACAGACAGACAGACAGACATACAGACAAATAGAGAGACAGACAGACAGACAGACACACTGACAGAGAACCAGAGACATAGCAAGCACTGAACATGATGGCTGGGGACAGTTTCGTGCAGAGCGCACTAATGTTGGCTGTCTGTTGTGCCTCCCTCACCAAGCGAAACTCGCAAAGCATTATGCCAAGATGCCCCCAAGTCTAAACAGATTATGCTGGGCCCAGAAAACTCTTCTTCATTCTTCTCTAATAACTGCCGCCAGAAATCTTGGCACGTAGCGAGTTGGCGCCAAATTGTCGTCTGCTGGGGGTGGTGCTGTTCAATGCACCAATTTGGAGCATTCGAGGAAAATAACGGTCACTCTTTCGCCCTCTTTCTCTGTCGTTCACCTGTACAGACAATAGATATGGTGAAGGTTATAAGTACTCTAATTTCATTTTGTAAGATATAGCGCTATATAAATTCCATTTATCATCATCATTATGATGATGATGATAATGATGATGATGATGATAATGATGATGTGCTGAAAAATGAAAATAAAGATTTTATAAAACTTAAGTATGACCTTAAACCTTTTCTTATGACTGTTTAGAAAAGAAAAGATATTGCTAGAAAATAGAAACAGTGATTTTAAAATCCGATATTTGGCCTTAAAATTTTTTTAGAAACAAATGAGGGCACATCATTAATATCAGCACTGCTATTTAGAATGTGGGCATACTGATAATACAGGTAAAGGTAAAGGTGTCCCATAACCTATAAGGTCGTAGGGGAGCAAGGCATCAGAGACCTCACTTCTCTAGGGGGCCAGCATATTCAGGGATGTGCTCATCTCCTCTCCCTCGCTGCTTTACCTTCCCTGACCCTACATAGGCAGGTACCCATTTACAGCTGGGTGAGCTGGGGGAACTGTACTGAAGCCAAGGTGTGCGAACGGTCACCCATCCAAGTGAAAACCACGCTCGATGCTGCTTAACTTGGCTGGGGGGAAGCCAGTGCTCCGACCACTGAGCTATAAGACCTCCATTCTTTCTTTCGTTCTACCACTCACCATCTGTTTGTCTAACAATATAACTATTAAAAGCCTTAGATTGACTTTTTGTTAAATATAATACTAAGTGATTTCTCCATCAGGGAATCATTCATGCACTGAAATTCCTGTGTCTTCTCACACACCATATTTTTGTTTCATGACCTTTACAGTCAGTAGACTAGAAACACGATGATTAGATTGGTCTTCTTTTGTAGATTAGTTTCAAAAGTGACCCAGCAAATTTGAAATTTGCCTACCTGAGAAGAATTTCTACCAAGAATAGCTTCCAGACCCAGTCACTTTGAATGAAGTGAAAACTTTTGACTCCTGCAAAAGTCCATCATTGTAGTTTTCCCCTTTTGTTCTCTAAAATCTATGATTGAACAAGAAAAGTTTCTAATACCAGTGACGTGACTGGATGAAAAGATAACCGGAGAACCATGAATATGAATGATTATTATGGAGATGCTGCGTTCAGAAATGAGTTCTGAATTCTTCACTATCAACTTGTTGATGACTTTCGTCATAAATATTAATGAAGTTATTTGCAAATGAAAAGCTATTGAAGAAGGAAGTGGTGTGTAGATTTCGTGGAACTTTTACATTTTAAAGGTGAATATCAAACAGGCAGAGAGAGAGAGAGAGAGAGAGAGAGAGAGAGAGAGAGAGAGAGAGAGAGAGAGAGAGAGAGAGAGAGAGAGAGAGAGAGAGAGAGAGAGAGCAGACAGACAGACAGACAGACAGACAAACAAGTAAACAGACAGAGAGACAGAGACAGACAGACATAGACAGACAGACGAACAGACAGAAAGAGACAGACGAAGGACAGGCAGACAGACAGGTAGACAGGCACTAGGGCACATAGTCAGAAATACATACAGAAATCCATACAGACAGATAGACAGACCCTCGGATATATCGTCTAACAAAATCAGAGTTACACAGACAGAAAAAAACAGACAGACAGAAAATTTATTCAGATGGTATATGCATTACACTAGCACTGAATAAGAACCCACAAGCCATGACAGTATAACAGAAAGATCATAAAACCAGAACAGAGGAAAAAATCACACTGATTAAAAAGTTGGAAGGCAGATACTAGAACTAGATATTATAACAAGTGACCTTACTCTTTAATCCAGAACAAATGATGGGAAGGGGGAAAACGCCAACATAATCAGCACATACTTGTTGACTCGATGTAATTTGGTTTTCTGTAAGGGAAAAACGGATCACTAAAACCACATATTTAGCTATAAACTGAGACAAAGTTTGTTCGAAACAAGCGTTTAGGAAAAATGGACTATACACGACACGATCTTTACTGAAGTAAGACGCTAAACCTGTTCAAAACACACTGTTGACAAAAGAAAAGACGCTAAAATTTTGTTCAAAACACGCTTTTGACAAAGGATAAGACGCTAAACTTTTGTTCCAAACCAATTGTTGACAAAGGATAAGACGCTAAACTTTTGTTCAAAACAAACTGTTGACAAAGGATAAGACGCTAAATTTGTTCAAAAAACATTGTTGACAAAGGATAAGACGCTTAACTTTTGTTCAAAACAAACTGTTGACAAAGGATAAGACGCTAAACTTTTGTTCCAAACCAATTGTTGACAAAGGATAAGACGCTAAACTTTTGTTCAAACAAATTGTTGACAAAGGATAAGACGCTAAACTTTTGATCAAAACACACTGTTGACAAAGGATAAGACACTACAACTTTGTTCAAAACAAACCTTTGACAATAGCTAAGACAATAAACTCATGTTCCTAAATATTGTTGATAAATCACTATACACAATGCAATACGACATTTTCCCACCAAGAATAATGACCATGTTGTTTATACTCAGCAGACGATGTCAAAACAGTTTATGCAGACATGACAAATCCTCTGCTTCATTCACCTGGTCCTCCTTGCTACTGTACCCCTTCAGCCTCTAAAGGGGTGGGCGGGTACGCCATCAATGTTCATCAAGCTAACATCTCTAAACAGGGAAGCTGAGAAAGCGATGGACGGAGGGAAACAGGCGTGTTGTGTCGCTAAATGATTTTCTTGTCGTCAAGTGGACTAAGGTCTTCAACTGTGCGAAAGTGGTCCTAACGTAACTGGAAATTACTTTTTTTCTTTTAATTAAAAAAAGTGCTTACCATATTGTTTTCTATCCACACATATAAAAACTCGACCAAAAATTATGGCAGTGAAAAGCTATTCATCTCATCTCATCTCATCTCATCATCTCATCGGCTCTCATAACCCCCTCAAGTCGTAGGGCATCTGTACGACTGACCATTGCTCATTTGTGGTTGTGGGCTGCCTTGTGAAAACTCTTGCATCGTGATGCTGTTGCCCATTTCTTGGCTGCCTCGCCTTCTCTCCTGCACTGACAGATGTACATGAAGACAACTCAGTCCGAATCGTAAACGAGTGCTCTAACTTCCTGGGAAATGTTGTTTGATCGATTCCACCGCTATAACAAGACTAGAATTGTCAGATCTGGAATCTTTGCTCGATGCAGTTGTGATGAGAAGCTCACCTGGTAAACAAAAGAGGTCAAGATTTCCATCGGAAGTTCGACCTGAGGAGGATTCATCTTCCCTGCAGTGACATTACTGACAACAACCACTGTACGAAAAAAACGAAAGAGAGATGCTCGTAAATAAAACAGTGGGAAAAGAAGTTGACTAAACAGATTAGAATTGCAATGACGATCGCAAAACAGCATACGATAGATGCAAGTAGAATAAAAAGGTAGGAAAGGAAGTTCAACTGCAAAAAGTTTTAATCAGCATGACCTAACGCAACGAACAATAGAGAAGTGACACAAGAATAAGAGAGACGAGGTTAAAATGAGAAAGAAAGTAGATAGAGAAGAAGAGATGAGAGAGACTGAGAAGAAGAGAGAGAGATAGAAGTGAGGAAGAGGAGAGAGGAGAGAAAGAGAGAGAGAGAGAGCAGAGAAGAGAGAGAGGAGAGAGAGAGAGAGAGAGACAACAGAAGAGGAGAGAGGAGAAGAGAGAGAGAGAGAGAGAGAAGAGAGAGAGAGAGAGAAGAGAAGAATGGAAAAAGAAAGAAGAAAGAAGAGGGAGAGAGGAGAGAGAGAGAGGAGAGAGAGAGAGAGAGAGAGAGAGGAGAGGAGAGAGGGAGAGAGAGGACAGAGAGAGAGAGAGACAGCAGACAAAATAAACAGAGAGAGACAGACATACATGCAGACAAAGAGACAGACAGACAGAGATCGAGAAAGAGACAGAGACAGAGCCGCATAGACACAAAGACAACACAGAGAGGGGACAGACAGACAGAGAGACAGACAGATGGACAGAGGGACAGAGACAAAGACAGACAGACAACAGACAAACAGAGACAGAGAGACAGACAGACAGAGGCAGACAGAGACAAAATACAAACAGAGACAAACAGACAGATAAACAGATACACAGAGACAGACAGACACACAGGCAGACAGACACACAGAGACAGAGAGACAGTGCAACATCCTCCCCCCCCCCCCCCCCCCCCGCCTCTCCCCCCCCCCCCCACCCCCATTCCGAAAAAAGAAAAAAAAAACCGCCGGAGCTCTTTTGCTTACTCATGGAAAAACAAACAAGCAGACCAACTCTCGTCTAATGATGACGCCCGCTACAGAACGGAAACGTGGGTGGATACACTTCAGCTTGAATTCTGCCTGAACACAGCACGGGGAGCGGTAGAGGAGGAGGGGAAGTGTGTGTGTGCCCTGGAGGAAGTATTAGAAGGTAGCAAGCAGCAAAACGTGAAAAAGAAAACCCTGACGAGATGGCTGTATCTGCTTACCTCCCTCTAGCCTGCTTCTTGCTAACGAACGAGACAGAGAGAGAGAGAGAGAGAGAGAGAGAGAGAGAGAGAGAGAGACAGACAGACAGACAGACAGACAGACAGACAGACAGACAAGTAGACAGAGGGAGACACAGACAAACAGACAGACAGGCAGACAGGAGAGACAAATATCGTCAGACAGCGAACAGAGAGGGTAGGGTAATGATTTGTAGACTGCTACACCTTTATATGTGTATTAGGTGAACACATACATCTCTATGATTAGCATTTAAATTATGCAGAAATTAATGTACAAATTCTAAATAACATGATACAGTAGAAAATACAACGTTTGTGGACAGAAAAGAAGGAGAGGAAAGAAGACAAACACTGGAAGGAAGAATGAAAGAGAGGAAAGAAGACAAACACTGGAGGGAAGATTGAAGTGTGTTTCTTGCAAATTTTTTTTTATAACATACCTTAATCATTAAAGAAACCCTTTAACAATTTAAAATCTAGAGACATCCAAGAACACGCAGTTTTACAGAGAAAAGTTCTGTGATGGACCTCCACACAATATTGATATAACAGATACATTTTCATGGTGTGGTCATATAACTCTTTCAGGGTTGGAGAAAAAAAGCATTAATTATTTGAACATCATTACCCATTGAAAAGTAGCATTACGCGCAAATTGATAGTTTCCATTTCTGTTTTTAACTGCTAAATGAGCCGGCAAAGTATCTTGACAAGACGAAAAAAAGCCTTAACAGGACATGCTGCTAAATCTTGAAACTGTTCTTTATCCTTAACATAATGACATGAGACAGAAATCCACACAGGCAGAGAATGGGCGCTAAATTGTTGTCTGCTCAGGAAGTACCGTTCGATACTCAATTCCGAAGAGTTCAGGGGAAATAAATGTCACCTGGGGCTTTTACAAAACAGCCAAAAACATTTGAAAGAACCTCACGAACTCTCAAGATCAGATGCCAGCAAAGAGAACCAGTCTGCGTCTTTTAAAAAAAGAAAAGAAAAGGACATGTCCATTGAGATGAAAAACCCCACAGACAACCACGCTGATATCTAAAAAAAAACCCCAACAACCCACCTAGTTTACATTCAGTCCACACCCTTAACACCTATCCATATTTCACTTTTAAAAAGTGGGCCAAACATATCCAGTGGTATAGATGATACCTACACACCTGGCATGCAAACTGTGTGCAACCAACCGGTCTAAACAAAGACTGCCAAGCACTGGGGCAGTACAATATCCTCAACCGACATGGACCAAGACCTGAAGGACAAAGTCCTATGTCATGTTCACAGACAGATGCGGGGAGCACTACATAGGTTGTGTAACACAAAGAGACAGGCAGATGGAAATGCCAGGATTGTGTGACTACGAGTCGTTGAACTGTTCGTTGCCTCCTGTTTTTCTCATGCATAATGTATAGGTCACCGTGTGTCTTCGCCCTCAATGCCTGGCTAGTTTCCTTTGCTTTTTCGTACAAAGCTACAGGGTATGCTAGGCTGGTTTTGTGGCCATGCTTCATTTTGTGTCGTTGCGGGTTTCGTGTTCGATCTTTCTTTTCGGGTTATATGCTGGTTTTTATGACGTCCACTCACTGGTGTCTTTTTAAGTAGATTTCCAAAAGACATTTTGTTCAGCTATAACCCATCAGGGTTTCCTCCCATAACAGTACCTAAGTTTGGTGTGACGGGAGTGGATAGCTGCATTTTTCATAGCTTTTTTCCAACCACTTTGCTTCATTGAAGCAACAGCTATCTACTATGGTTTTTTTTTGTTTCTCGGGTATAGCTCCAAGGTTGGCTAATGGTGAGATTTTGCGTATAGGATCCTTTTTTATGCCTAACATTAAATCAGCTGCATGTCGACTTCGGGAAAGTTATGTATGCACAAGGTTTATACATGCATAGATACATAGATGCATACATACATACATACATATACATACATGCATACATGCATACATACATACGCACGTAAGTACATACGTACATACGTACCTACATACTGTAGTACGTACATACGTACTTTGGTACGTACTGCTGTACGTACGTACATACACAAGTGTGTATGTAATACAACTCCAAGCAATTTTATCGGCATTTTGGATAATTTGCTAGATCAATAGAAAGTAGGGTTATTTTCGGGTTGTTGTTTTTTTTTTTACACGGAAAACCAGTGTAACTGCATTACACATTCTCTCTGAAAAACCATTATAGACAATTGCCTTCAAGTGAAGATAGCAAGAGAATGCCAGTTGGTTAAGTGTGTCTATATCTGTTGGAATGGGTGGCACCACCAAATAAGAATATTATTTGATTTGATTAAATCCACGGTGTTTTTTTTTCTTTCGAGCATATGCACTCATGTACATTGTACATCCAGTCTGTGTATGCATGCAGTTGTGTAGTTTTACTGTTTCATAAAATGAAAGAACATGTACTAGACAGCCTTCTGTTGTAGCTTTACACCGAACTAAAACTTCAAAGTATCTTTATTATCACTATCAACGCAATTATTCCATCATACAATAAAATAAAACTTTAACTTCAAAGTATCTTTATGATCATTATCAAACCCTCCCCCTTCACATAACATAATAAAACCAAACTAACTTTAAAGCATCATTATTATCATTGTCAACGTCATCAACGCATCACACAATAGATATAGAAAATGTATCTTCCTTTTTAACCCATAAAGCAATCGTTTCACGTTAATGCTAGTGTGGGTGACAGCCGTGATAAAGCCTATGTGGTCTATGGGGATATACAGGATATGGTTGGATTAGAACCTCACTTTTGACTTTTCCTCTTGTTCTTTGCCTTCGACAAGTTTTTCCTCAGAGTCTCTAAATTCCCAGATCTGCAGGACGGTAAATGACAGGACGCAGTGACAAATCTCACTACAGAATGGGTAGCTTATTCAGCTCGCCGCGGCAAACCTAAGTGTTATCAGTTGGCGACATAGTGGCCGAAAACCTTTACACATCTGACCACAGCTGAAAATGTCATCATTTTAATGAGAGTTGTAGAGATTGTAAATGAGCGGCAAAGGAAAATGTTCCGTTACCGAAGACAAAGCACCCCCCCCCCAAAAAAAAAAACCAAAACAAAACCACAACCAAACACAAAAAACCCAACAAACAACACCCCCCTCCAAAAAAACAAAAACAAAAAACCAACAACAAAGAACAAGGAGGCTAAGAAAAAACAATCCAAAACGAAAATGGAAAAAAAACACCCAAACACACAAACAAACAAAAAACCGCCGAAAAAACCCTACAAATACGGAGGTCAACAAAACTATGTTTAACAAAGGTAAAACAACTAGTAAACAAACAAAAGAACGCCACTATGCATCGCAACATAGTGTGAAATATCGCCCTGAGGTAAAACTACACCCGTGGTAAAAGCCGCGACGGTTGAAATAGATGGCTGCTCCGCTACACACGATGAAATATTCACCCCAATGCTCTCTGGCAATATGGTACGATGCTGGAATAAAATACTGCTGACCATAGCATTTTTCAATGTTATGACTGTTGGTGGATATATTTTTACCGCTAGGCAATGCTCTTGGCTGCGGACACACAACATCAAACATACCAGGTACAGTTCAGGGGATATTCAGCCTTGGCCGTGTATGTGGTATTGATTCTTTAAAAGGTATGACACCAGTGAACGTTTCGTATATTACAGTAAACCATTTAATCATACTGACAGTCGGATTGATGGCAATCGTCATCATGTATGTATGTATGCATGTATTTTTTAATTTATTTTATTTTATTCTTTTATATCGAGGATAATGGAATAAGCACGTGTGTGCTTTTTTAAATTCAGTCCCCGCGTGTATGCGGTTTTTAAAATTTTTTCATCTGTTTCCACCGGCACACAATGGCCTACTCTTACAAAAAGCGGAACAGGATTTAACGTGTGCATATATGTGTGTGTGTGTGCGTGAGTGCGTGCGTGTATGTGTGTGTGTGTGTGTGTGTGTGTGTGTGTGTATTTGGGCTATTCCCAATCACAAAACGGCATTCCCCACTTACATTCCAGATGTAAAATCAGATGCTCAGTTTTGCCGATTAGTACTATACAATCGAAACACTGAATACTAATTTGCTGCATTTAGACTGGAGTTTGTACTTTGGTGTATCAGTTTCAGATTTCATCATTGTCTTGATCTTAGATAGTAGCATTATATCAGAAAACAAGATCAAACATAATCTCTGCACAGAAAGAGATCAAGGGGACTGGAAAAAAGCAACAAAGCACTCTGCCAACACCCCCCCCCCCACTCACACACACATAGACAGAGAAGATTGAGACAGAGTCAGAAACAGAAACAGAGAAAGAAAGAAAAAATATCATCAACACACACGATACTATTGCTCCTTCAATCATATAGAAGCATTTACAAATACAGCATTTTATCTCTACGACCCTTTGATAATTTTTTTTGAATTATTCCTGTTTTTGCGGACAAGACTCCGATTTATAGCCTCAGCGAAAGGACTGAAATGACTTTCGGGGCAGCGGACCCCGGCACTGATCTTATCTCAGAGGAAAACATCTCTAGATAGGCATCTTGGTTGTGGTTTGAATCCTGACCATCAGGTCATGAGTGCATCCCTCTAACCACCAGGCAATTCCACCTTCCATTTTTAAAGAATTTTAGTCCTTCCTCACCCCTCCCCCCTTAAATAGTTGTGCTGGTTTTATCACAACATTTTTACCTTTTGTTAATGATCCATTTCATTCATTATAGATGTCTATTCATTCTTTGACTCTGACATCTGTGAACAAATTAGTAAAAACACGCCCAAGTGAAAGTAATTAACTGAATGAACAAAAATGCAGATGCACGATTACATATTCATGGTTTTCCATTCACACACAGCTGCGACTCAAGAACGGCAGTGGGTCAGGTTATCAATAAACATCAAGCCCAGTCCCCTGTTTCTGGATACATTCCACCTGAGGGACTGGTCCCTGTCTCTGTTTGTTTCTCTGTGAGTGTTTGTCTCTCCATGTCTGTGTCTGTCTGTCTGTCTGTCTGTCTCTTTGACATCCCCTGTCTTTCTATAAATTATGTCTGCGTGCTTATTTGTTTGTCTCTTTTTCTTATCTTATCACTGCATAAGGTAATACAATAACAATATAGGCACAGTGTGTGTAAGTATGTGTGCATGCACACACATACACGTGCAGACTCCAGTCTTCCCAAAAGTCTTTCGGATGAGACTATAAACCGAGGCCCCATGTGTGAACGCACGCAGAACATCTTGCGCACACGTTAAATCCTGTTCCGCTTTTCATAAGAGTAGGCCATTGTGTGCCGGTGGGAATGGATGACAAAATTTACAAAACCACATACACACGGGAACTGGATGTAAAAAAGGCACATAAGTGCTTATTCCATTATCCTTGATATAAAAGAATAAATACTTTTTTTTAAAAACACACACACATGCATGTACAACTGCAAAGCATCTGTCATGCGCTGAAAAAGCAGTCAGAAGGAACAGTTTTATAACTTCAGTCCTGCATGGCTGAACACAGGCCCCACTGTCCCAAGACAAAGCATATTGACAATTCTCTTTCACAGCCTCTCTCTCTCTCTCTCCCCAGTGATGGTGGTGTGATGTCTGGCGTGGTGGCGGAATATTTCAGTGGGTCATAAAAACCTGTTCCCTGCCAATGACGTGCTGCACGCGGAAAACAGAAAGGGGGAAGGGTGAAGTCGTTGTTTTTGCCTGAACTTGCAGCAATGGCTGTTGTCATAGTTTCAGGGTAAATGGAACCCTCTTCAGTTGAGTACAGAAGGAAGTGTGAGTCTTTGTGGTATTGTGAATGTTGTTGTTGTTGTGGTAGTGTTCCCCATAATAGCATTCTGACTCATTTAACCCACACACAGAGCCTCAGTTTATCCTCTCATCAGAAGGGCTTTTAAGGAAATGGAGTTGGTACTGATGTTAGCACCAGGGGAAAACCCCTCTTGCACATGTGCCTCCATGGAAGCTCAAACATGGGCCATCTGATCATGAGCACAACACCCTAACCACTAGACCACCCCCCTGCAAATAATTTGTATGGTTCCCTCTCCCAATATACATACAAAAAGCTGCTTACCTATACAATTTCTGCCATACTTGAGCACTTTTTTTGCCTCATGCATGCAGTTTTGATCCTTGTATCAATTTTGGGATACAATGTAAAGAATCTGTTGTGATTAGAGATACATCTCTCTCAAGGATGTGTCTGTCTTGTTCTTTGTATTTGTTTTCTGAGCATGTGACTTTCTCTTTTGCAAATATGAAATAAAGCAAGTTGTTTCCAATATTTAAGTGGATTGGTGGTCTAGAGGTAACACGCCTGTCTAGAAAGTGAAAAGTCCGGGTCGGAAGTGTGCGGCGGTTCGAATTCCGTTTGGACCCGAAACTTTTCCCCCATCCATTAGACCATGAGTGGGGTCTGGGCACTAGTCTTTCGGATGAGACGATAAACCGAGGTCCTGTGCGTTACACATAATTATATAGCGCACGCAAAAAAACCCCTACGGCAACAAGAGTTGTCCCTGGCAAAATTTTGTAGAAAAAAGCCACTCTGATAGGGAAACAAATACAGTTGCAGACAGGAAAAAGAAAACAAAAGGGTGGCGCATCTCCTGTGGCGACGCTTTCCCCAGGGAGAGCAGCCCGAATTTCAGGCAGAGAAATCTGCCCTTACTTAAAAGTGGTATAAATAAATAAAGAAATACTGGTCATCAAAAGTATCATAGTTAGAAAGATATCAGTTCCACCTTTCAGATACATTTTCTCTGTTTGTCTGTCTCTGTCTGTCTCTCTGGCTCTGTCTCTAGTTGCCTGTCTATCTGTCAGTCTGTCTGTCTGTCTGTATCTGTCTCTAGTTGCCTGTCTGTCTGGCTGTCTCTCTGATTTTTCAACGTTATTTGAAGAATGGCAGCAATATCAAAGGCTATAAAACGGTCCCACTAGAATAGTTCAAAGTACAGACATTTTACCGCTGGCAACACAGTGCGGCAGAACGTTTCTTGTGACATGACTGTGGTGGCCTGCTGATGTGTACTGGAGAGGTCCCCAGATGGTCAGGAACCCGTTCACATCACCGTTGTCACCCCATGCTGCCGCTTTTCATCTGCTTGCACAGACATGTCCGTCACACAAATCACCACTTGCAAAGTCAGCAAAGTTGGTAGTGTATGTTTCCACTTCTTTGATATTTTCTGTATCCCCATTAGCAAAATGGAGTTTCAAGGTTGGAGACTATGAAAAAAGAATAATATATAATTATGCTAGCAGCTTGAAGATGAATTCAGTCATTCTGTAAAGCTTTGTAGCTGTGATAGCTAATCTAGGTATGTAGTTTTCAGCATCGTGGCTTTCACTGGCAAACATGTGTAGCTTTGTTTAACATTTTGGGGTACTTTCAAGCAGCCTTCTTTCTCAAATCATGTTACATGATAGATGCACGTGTTTCTATTACCAAATATGGTACACAGTATTCCACGAGATTTTCCAGTCAGTTTTAAAAAAAAATCCGTTTGAGTCTTCTCTGTTTACAACAGAAATCCGTTAAAGCCACCACACACTAAGCCTCAATCCCTCATATAGTTTTTGTCATCAATCCCTTTATTTTTGAACTGGAAAACAAATTGAATAAAACAAAAGTTTCTATGTTTTCTCAAATAAATGTATCAACTAATTCATATACCATTTGCAAATGTGTACGAATTTATAGCACACTGAGTCACATGCATATGAACTCAACAAGCAATTACTTATCAGCAGATAATATATAAACAAAAATGTGTACAAAATGACACATTT
Organism: Rapana venosa; assembly: GCA_028751875.1. Lineage (NCBI taxonomy): Eukaryota > Metazoa > Mollusca > Gastropoda > Neogastropoda > Muricidae > Rapana > Rapana venosa. Next base: position 11,914,356 of record CM054142.1, read on the forward strand.
ATTTGTATTTTCTCTTTTCTCTATTTTCCCAGGCACACTCAACAACAAAACTCCAGACTAACGTAGCAATTCATGCTAAATCAAAGAATAGACGCCTCTACAAAATGTTACTGATCACATATCCATGAATCAGGACTGACCTTAGCAGAGGCTACGGAGGAATGTGGTGTGGTGCACGTGTGTGGTCCTCCAGTGGTCTGTATTGGTGGTGGGGAGGGGGGGGGAGGGCTATCACTATCAGCATGATCTTCATCAAAGCCCTCTGCACATCAGCTCCTGTTTCTCTGGCACTGCTGATAAGATACCGTTTACTGTAGCCGCCGTGGCTGCTTCAGTTCTTGCCGAAATGCACGCGTTTAAGAGACAGATGCTCTTGTCTATGAGCTTAACTATTGATAAGGAACTGGTTAACTTGCACTGATAGGCGCCTTGCGTTGATTACTTCTTTCTGTTAGTGTGTGTGTGTGTGTGTGTGTGTGTGTGTGTGTGTGTGTGTGTGTGTGTGTGTGTGTGTGTGTGGTTGTTGTTGTTGTTGTTTTGTTTTTCTTTTTTGGGTGGGTGGGCAGGAGGATATTTTCCTTTTGTTAGTTGGTTGGCTGAAGGATTTGTATTTGTTTTTCTTTCCTTTTTGGGGGTAGGGGTGGGTTGTTTTCATCTACTATTTTTGTTTTGTTTTATGGGTTTTCTGTTAATATATATTACACAGAAAATACTAAAATTCTTCCTCTCTGTCTGTCTGACTCTGTCTCTGCCTCTCTCTTCCCTCTCTGTCTCTGTTTCTCTCAATCTGCAAGCTCTCTCTGTCTCTTTATCTCTGTCTCTTCAAGCTCTCCTCCGCATCTTTCTTTAACACACACACACACACACACACACACACACACACACACACACACACACACACACACACACACACACACACACAATGTCAGAGCAAGGAAAGGTAAATACGGAGAGGAGAGAGAAAAACAAAACAAAGGAGACAGACACAGGGGCCAAGCTAAGATTGAAGAAAGGAGCCAGAGTTAGAGAGACAGATACTGGAGAGAGAGAAAATAACAATGAATAATCAGGTCAGGTTACGCGACCCTAATCATTTTGATTTACATATTCATAACTATTATTTTTCCTTCACTCTTTGTGTTTTAAGTTTATTCTCTCTCTCTCTCTCATAGAGATAACCTTCACATGCCATTTCAGATCATCTCTAGCTTTTCTCGACAATCAAAGTATCATTCTACCCTTTCCTTTTTTATTTTTTGCTTTATTGTAAAAGAGCGCTCGCTCTCCCCAAGCTAAGATAAGCAGCATTAAGCATGGTTACCAAGTGGATGGGTGACGGTTTGCGCGCCTTGGTTTCAGTACAGTTTCCCACTTCACCCGGCTGTAAATGGGTATTTGCCCTCTTCAATAATAGCAGTGAGGGAGCGGAAAGTGGCACCGTCCTCAATGTACTGGCCCTAGGGAAGCTGAGGTATCTGACGGCTGGCTCCTCAAGGACTGCATACGTTATAGTAATCCTTTTTGTGCACCTTTGCTGTAGGCTGCACTAAAGTTGTCTTCATCTTTAGCTGATTTACACTGGTAGCGAGCCAGTTTTATGATCACAGCAGTTTGCCGCCTAGTGTTATTTTTCCATTTGGTGTTCAGGAATCCTACTATGCTTTAATGAAACAACAGATAGGAAACATTTGATCTTCCATCTCCACAACAAACAACATAGTGCAATAGCACTGAAATCTAGGAACAATTAGTGGACAGAAAACAAACAAATAGGTGCCAGTGTTTGTCAGACGCGCTCTCGGAGTAGCAGCCTGAATCCAAAGAGAAATCCTTGCCATTAAATTATTTTATAAAATGAGCGCTTTGATTTTTGCTTTACATTCAGCGCTTGAATTCTGATGGGGTATTACTCTATTATTATTTAAAGCTTTAAAGTAGTCGTACTTGAATTTGTACAGATGCTAATATATATGTAGACTAGGCACCCAAAAGTAGATATCACAGACCTTTGCTTTGAATCTACCCTTTTACTAGGATCAGTGTGTAAAGTTCTCGCGAAAATTTGGTTTTATATGGAGGTACATCATCTCCATTTCTCCAGCAAATTGACAATAGACCTGAATGATTAGGAAGTGGCATTTTAAGTCAGAGATGACCACTAGGGGAACTGCAGCCTTAATTGATGGTGATTGCATTATCCCTTGCGTTTGAATGAGCTTTCTAGGGGATCAATTAAAGATTCTCATTGCGAAAATGTTTTAATTGAATATCGATCCAATTTTTGCGAATAGAGCAATAGAACACGATCAGAATAGATAGGAAGGTGGTCATTTTGAAGAGGTCCAGAAGATGGAACCACCACTCTAGGCAACTCAGTCTTGTACAATTTGATGGTGTATCTAATTTTAGTAGCACACGGCTTTGCATTGTGGTTTCTTCCTCAAGGGAGACAATTAGGACCAATCCAATTCGTCACAAAGTTATAGTTTTTGTGACTCTATCACACATTTTTGGTAAGTCATGGCCCAAAATTATCTCCGAAATTTGACAGCACAGCTTATGATTCAAGGCAAGGTGGACCTGGGTACATAAAAGCACAAAACAAACTTTCCTTTTAGACCTACTACATCTTCCAGAGCATAGCAGGAATATTTTCTAAACGTGCTGAATAACAGTACTAAGCATGTATCTCATTTGCAAGCTGTAATAGATTGAGGAAAACAGAACTAGAAGTCTATATGAGACCTTAACAGCTTTGATCTCGGTAGTGTTCTTCATCTTTATTCATGCTGTCTCTGTACCTTATTCCTTTTCTGAAGCAAACGAATTCACCAGCATCCCCTTAAACAAATCTCAACACTTTAATGAATAAAGATGACAAAGAGAAAATGAAAACAAGGCAAACTGTATACACAACCTAAACAGTAGCAACATCATCATCATCACCACCAAAAACAACAAAAACCTGATTAATGAAGACTAGAGGAAGAAGACAAAGAAAGAAATACAGCTTGAAGCGAGGGGGGAGAACATGTTATGTTGCCTCAAGCCCCACCAAGACTAAACCCAATATTCCCTAAATCATCCATACCTACATCCATTATTTGTGCCTATCGCCAATTGTGGATTTCACAGTCAGACTCCCTGAAGACCAGACATTTCCATTTTGTGCCATAACATGGGCATAAATCTGTCAATGAGAGGATAGATAACAGTAGATAAGAAACGAGATAACCTACATACTTCGACATCTCTCTCTCTCTCTGTCTCTCTCTGTCTCTGTCTCTCTCTCTCTCTGTCTGTCTGTCTGTCCGTCTGTCTCTGTCTCTCTGTCTCTCTCTCAAGTTGTGTAAAACAAACTAGATGGCTGATGGAAAAGAGAAAGCATCAATTCACACAGCGACGCGAAAAACAGCTTTTCATATTTATGAATTTCCAGTAACACCTCCCTGTGACTTAGAGATGGCAGCAGGTCAGGTTTTCAATTAATATCAAATCCAAAGTCATGTTTTTGAGTACATTCTCTCCCTGTGCCATCTGTCTGTCTGTCTGTCTGTCTGTCTGTCTCTCTTTTTCTCCCTCTTTCTGTGTATTAAACGACATATTGATTACAAGAACAATTTTTACCCCTTGTCAAATGACCTCTGAAGGCAATGAAAATAAAGTGTCTCAGCGCTTTCTTTTTCTGTGTTTGTTATTGTTTATTCTCTCTCTTCTCTCTCTCTCTCTCTCTCTCTCTCTCTCTCTACTCTTCTCTCTCTCTCTCTCTCTCTCTCTTCTATCTACTTTTATCATCTATCTATCTATCTCCAATTTGGGTTCTGAAAAAAGTTAAGATAAAAATTACACAAAAAATTACAATATGTGTTGACATAAAGATTGTAGAAAACATTAGTGTAGTGTTCTTTCACTAGGCACATGCACACACTTACATGAACACACACACACACATACACACACACACACACACACACACACACACACACACACACACACACACACACACACACACAACACACACACACACACACAACACCACACACACACACGCACATCCATTGATGTCTGAGAAACAAAGGAAAACATCACAAGATAAGGGTTTTACAGCACAGTCTGCATAGATGAACACAAGCCCCAGTGTCCCAAGACAAAGCATATTGACAATTCCCTTTCACAGCGTCTCTCTCTCTCTCTCCCCAGTGATGGTGGTGTGATGTCTGGCGTGGTGGCGGAATATTTCAGTGGGTCATAAAAACCTGTTCCCTGCCAATGACGTGCTGCACGCGGAAAACAGAAAGGGGGAAGGTAAAGTCGTTGGTTTTGCCTGAACTGGCAGCAGTGGCTGTTGTCATGGTTGTAGGGTGAAGGGAACAGTCTGTATTTAAACCCGGGGGATTCAGTTCATATGGAATGGTGTTGCCAAATCTAGTCTGTCCTTTGCATGGTTTATCAATGAATGTCATGGCCATAAAATGAAGACTGTTTCATAACTAACTAGCTACTATAGTTGTTGTTTATTTTTTATCTATTTTTGGGTTTTTTTGAATATGATGGAATAAGCACTTACGCGCTTTTCCCCATCCAAACCCCATGTCTTTATTGTTTTGTATGTTTTGTTATCTATTTCCACTGGCTCTTGCACCAACTCTTTTGAAAGGTGGAACAGGTTTTTTTCTTCTTCTGCATGCACTGGAACAGGTGTTAACATGTGCGGAAGATGTTTTACGTGTGTTCATACAGAGAACTTTGATTTATAGTTTTATCCAAATGACTCTTGGAGGACTGGAGATGGCACTGATGTTAACTCAAGGGGCAAAAAATCCCATTGAAAAAGTACCATAATGATGTGTATGATTGCTTCATGAAAAGAAAACAAGTAGAAAAATCTGCTTTCTTGGAGAAATGTACATATGTAAGAATGTGTATCTAGTGTAATCATACTGACTGTTTGGTTTAATAACTACATGTCTGGGAATGTGAGTAGTTGATCACAAATGGTTAAGTGATTAAGTTTACTATTAGTTTCTATTATTGTGTATATATAAGTAACAGATTTCTTCATGTTTCTTTTCCATTTTTAATGAAGGCTTGGTGTAAAGAAGCCTCTGCTTATCAAAGTACCTTAAATAAATCATGTGAGTTTGAATTTGAGTTTAAGTTCTCTCTCTTAGTCTCTGTCTGTCCTCTCTTTCTGTCTCTGTCTCCGTCCCTGTCTCTTTCCCTGTTTTCTCTCTGTATGTGTGTATGTACTATGTGTGGCTGTCTGTATGTCTGTCTGTATTTACCATGCTATTTGGAAAATGGTTGTAATTTTGTGGCCTATAAAACTGTCCCACTAGAACAGTTAAAAGTACAGATATTTTATAGCTAGCCACGCAGCACAGCAGAACCGCTTCTTCTGACATGACTGTGGCCTGATGATGTGTACTGGATAGGTCCCCAGATGGTCATGGAACCTGTTCACATCACCATTGTCACCCCATGCCGCAACCATATGTTTACACACACATCTCCAAGTCATGTTTATTTAACTTGTCATAAAGTTGGCAAACGGCCTGCTTCATGTTCCTATTTCTTTTTTGGATAACTTTCTACGGTACTTTCAGCTTTGTTTGTGTTTTTTGGGGTGGAAGGGTTCTTATCAAAATGGTAAGAGCTGATAATAGTTTGAGAATAAATTCAAAGTTTTCTTAAAATATTTGCAGATATGATAGCAAATTTTAAACCGATGAATTCCAGAAACTTGCTTGGGTTTTTTTTAGAAGCAATAATGTCTATGCACAATGTTCTATACAGAATTTTAATTATCTTCTGTCAAAAAATATAAAAACAATAGGTACAGAAATACAAGTATTCATTGTGAACACTCACACAGATAGAGTACTATTTAGCGTTTATTATCAAAACTGTATCAATGAGAACAGCTGATCCAAGTATTGCAATATCCTTCTCAACATAAAAAACACATCCAAACATCCATAAAATGGAAAAATATATGTTCCGCATTATGGCAATAGTATACTTGTGAAAAGTTTCTAGCACATTCACAAGGGGATAGAGGGGAGGGGAGTACACCCCCAACATAAGTCCCAAGTGATAGCACAAGTCAAAGAATAAACATGGCGTAGAATCCATGCCGATTATGTAGAATAAGTATAGAGCTATATTGTACATGGATAGATAGTCATCAAAATCATAATAGCAGGAAGTGTTCATCCATGGTATCTAAAACAACGGACTGGTAATAAAACAGCATGGTTCTCTTCCCCAAATTACATTCAGCAGCCTCTCCTAGCACCAGACATATGGAACTGTAGAAAAACAACAGCTATATATGAGCCTCAGGGAGTCCTCATGGATGTTTGATCTTATATTGGTTTCCATAGCTCAGAGCTGTAAAGCAAAAGCGGAGACCAGCTGCCTTTGTCTTTGTCTAGCTGTCTTTGTGGCTGTTGTGTTCCCCATATGTAATGTTTATCTCTCCCATCAGAATCCACATTCTAAACTATCAGAAACAATATGTTTCATTGATGCATGTCATAAATCAAGATTTAACACAATTTTTACTGTGATTGATCCTGTCAGTGCTGACTGGTTTTCCTTTCACTGCCAGCATACTGGAAAACCAACAAGACTTGGGGAAACACGGCTAACTGTGCTTGAAACTCAAGGCAGCATTTTGTAGCAAGTTCATAAACCATCCCTAACAAGCAAAGGCGGAAATGTTTAAAGTTTTTTAAAGGTGATATGTTGACAAGCTTGCTTGTATGCTTGGATATATTGAAGCAAGTGGCATAGTGTGTTTCATGCACAGAAATAAACTGATGTTTGCTTCCCTGCATACAAATACCAAGCTGGATTTAAGTACAACAACCCACATATTTTGCATTCCCCCATTTCTACTTTTCATGTACATTTCCTCTTAATGCTATTTACTTATCTCAAAAGAATGACTGACCTCACCAAAGAAAGGTTTGAAGCACTCGTGTGTGGTCTTCCAATGGTCTGTATTGGTGGAGAGGGCTATCGGCATGGTGTCCATCAATGCCTACTTCACATCAGCACTTCTTACTATGGCATTGATGATAAGATTCCCTCTATCACCGAAATGTCCGCGAGTGCCTTGACATTGCAGCATGTACGCCTATAGAGAAAAGTGGCACTGTCTACAAGCGTAATTGTTGATAGGGGGACTAACCGTGATGAAGTCCTCACATCGTTTTTTGGTTGGGTTTGATTTGGTTTTGCCTAATTTTCTCTTAGCTTCAGTGGTTGCCTTGGTATTGCAGCAAGTAGGACTGCAGAGAAAAGTGGTTCTGTCTAGAAGCGTGGCTGTTGATAAGGGACTAACCGTGATAAAGTCCTCATACCGTATTTTCTGGTTGAGTTGTGTATGGTTTGTTTGATTTTAGCTTCAGTCTGATAAAGTAATTGGTTTTTATCATTTTCTTTTCGTGTATCTGTTTCTGCTTGTCTCCCTCCCTCTTTGTCTATGTTCTGACTGTCTGTATATTTCCATCTCTTTACTTTTCCTCTGTGTGTGTGGGGTGTGTGTGTGTGTGTGTGTGTGTGTGTGTTGTGTGTGTGTTGTGTGTGTGTGTTTAACGTCTATCCACTTAAAGGTGGTATTAGTCAGGAAACTCTCTTTCTCTCTGTATGTTTATTAGTAGATGCATGTGTTTGTGGTTTGCTGCACGCCTGTTCCACACACACACAACACACACACAACACACACACACACACACACACACACACACACACACCCCACACACACACACACACACACACACACACACACACACACACACACAAATGATAAAGACAGAATGATAAAACAGATGTATGAAAGTAATGAATGAAGAATACAGAAACGAATCAGTAGTAAAGAAAAAAATCAGAAGAAAAAGAGCACCTGGCTTATGGAATCAGAAACCAGAAAGAAAATAACACAGAATAATCAGGTCAGGTCATGCTAGCCTAATCATGTTAATTTACATATTCATAGCTGTTGTTTGTTTCTTTCTCTATCCGTGTCGTCTCTTAATTCTCTCTCTGGCAGCTTCTACATGTCATTTCAGATCATCTGCTGCCCCAGCTACTAAACCACACAACATTCAACACGCTGGTATATTGGTAGTCAAGAGCTAACACACTTACCTAAAAAGCTAGAAGTGTGGGTTTGATCCTCGTTTGAGCCCCTCCCCCCCCCCCCCCCCCCCCCCCCCCCCACACTACACACACGCGCGCGCTCCCATTCACTAGACCTGGAGTAGTTATCTGGGTGCTTGTCTTTTGGATGACACGATAAAGCGAGATCCCATGTGTAACACACATTCTGCGCACGTTAAGAACCCACGGCAAGAAGAAAGCTGTTTCTAGCAAACTCTATAGAAAATAGCTCCCATCTCATAACAAATCAACGGTACATGCAACCGAGATTTCTTTTTTGTTTTCAATTGGTTGGCACTCCTCTGGTGGCAAAGTGCTTTCCCAGGGAAGAGCAACCCGATTTTCATGTATATGCTCGTATATCTACTAGAACTGAAAGTACTATACTATGCACTGCAATACAGTGATGTCTATTTTTTCAGTTCCTGTGTAAAAAGGTGTCCCATAACCTTTGTGGTCGTAGGGGAGCGAGGCATCCGAGACCTCATTTTTCCAGAAGCCAGCATATTGAGGGCGGCGCCCATCTCCTATCCCTTACTGCTTTACCTCCTGACCCTAAAGAGGCAGGTACCCATTTACAGGTTGCTGAACTGGCGGACTGTACTGAAGTCAAGGCGCACAAACGGTCACCCATCCAACTAGTAACCTCGCGCGACGCATCTTAACCTTAGCTGGGTGAAAGCAAGTGCTCTGACCACTGAGCTGTCCCGCCCCTGACCAGTTCACATAGCACAAGTGTTAATCATCTGTAGTCTTTCTGTTCTGTTGTGACATGACGTTTGTGTTAGTAAAAGCTAGAAACTGTACCGCAAGCTGAATACAGTATTTTTATGTTTCATTATCATTTTATCAGGCATGGTGCAACAAACTGCATCTAGTGATACAAACTAGAATTGCGTGCACGAGCGCACGCACATCACCTTCACATATCCCGTAGTCCCGTGGACCGTGGGGGCAACAATGAAGATTTTGTAACCAGCTTCCTCCACTCCCCGCGGTCTTCTGCTTTCCTAAGGAAATCGTTCCAATCATGCACGCACGCACGCACGCACGCACGCACGCACGCACGCACGCACGCACGCACGCACACACACACACACACACACACACACACACACACACACACACTATGGTGACAAATACAGAAAAAGAAAGACACAGACATACAAACAGACAAAGCTAGTTTTTGCCTTCACGATTTTGTAATCAAGAAATACGACACTTTATTTGAAACGTTAAATTTTTAATTTTATGTATTTTGAATTTGTTTTCATTCGATTTTTCTTTAAATTACAATGTCGTGATTTTTTTAAATTTAGAAAATGAATTTGCGACACATTTCAATCAGTATTCATAGAATATTGTAATATCTTCTTGAGCTTTTTTAAAACTTTAGCAATTTGACTATATTTTTTTCCAGAATCGTTTTGGGTTTTATATAAAGTTTGAATTTTTTTTCTTGGATTGGAAGTCTTTCATTAACTATGAAAATGTCAGCTATTTTTGTAAAGTAGACAGAAAAATCAATGCTCGTGAAACTGAACTAGTGTCTTTTATGATTAAATACCATTCACCCATTACTCTGGCCAGTTTGGTTGTAGGAGAGGGACTATACGCCTGCAGAAGAATTGATACACAACTTCATGCAAGTGTACCTTTCACCAAAACCGTTTTCACTTGATCACTCACTCTGTCACTCAGTCCCATGTCCCAAAGGACGTAGGGGGGACATGAGAGAAGTCGCAACAGAGATCTTTTTCCATGCTTCACGATCCTGTGTGGCTAGTAGAAGGTGTTGCAGGGGTTGGGCGGTCCAGTCTTTGATGTTGTCAACCCATGATTTCACTTGATAGTTTTATCAAATAAGAGGTAGTCCTGCTCATTCATACCATACAATACCTCATAACACAACACAACATCGTGAAAAAGAAAAATGTTGTAGTTTTGAAATATTCTGATTCTTTATCTTTAGAACATCCCGATTTATTATTAGTTTTGAAAAAGGATTCAGCAAGTGCTTCTTCCGATCCTGTAGAAATTTCTTGCTTGGCAACAACTAACCATTGATACATATTAAAATTGATACATTATTACCATGATCTTTACACTGATGAGAGATTGTGTACCCCGGGTTTATCAGTATTTATTTATCTTGAAAAGAGTGTAGAAATAACACCAACTGTTGAAAATCCCAAGATGTGGGACCTTCCATTAACTGTGCCATTTTTGCATCATTTATTTATTTAGTCAACAAGTCATTCAGCGAATATGCAAAATCATGGCTCTTCAACAAACTTCAGCCAGGAAAATATCATCCTGAAACAACATGTTCACAATCATTCGAGAAACTATTCGGCCATGTTTGCTTTGTGCAAAACAAAAGTTGTCCATGGGGCTATGAATGAAAAAAGCCTTAAAGGAACGTTTGTGGTAATGGTGGTGGCAAATATTGCAACACTAAATGAAACGTTACTGACGTGTTTATGTCCCCTTTTGTCGTAAAAATAGATGTGCCCGTTTCTGTTACACACAATAGCGGAAAAGGAAAGAGATAAAACCAATGACGCATTTCATACATGACACTTCCGGTGAACGGTCACAAACATCTGGGATACCAGTTGTTTCACAGGCATAATCTGACTAGATGGGTCAGTATGTGTCCCCCTAAACGTCAGATCAGATGGCAATTCTGTCAGAAGGCTTGAGAATAAAATATGATTTATATTGCAGCCGCCATGGGAATGAAAGTTACAAGCTTTACACGTTATACGCAGCTATTGTTGAGACATTTTCAGTTGTTATGTATGTGAGTTATATGCAACTATCTTCACTTTTCATACCTAGTTATTTTTAACTAGCCGAAAATTCTTATGATTGATGCTTTTAACATTCTAGTGGTTAGACGGTTGAGCTTGCGATCTGATGGCTCAGGTTTGAGCCATCATGCTCATGAGGTTGTTGTTTTCTCCCCCGAGATCCTTTAGAAGAGACAAGCCAAGATCCCCGTGATCGGATGCACGTAAAACATTGTTCTTGTGCATACATTAACACATGTACTGCCTTTCAAAAGAGTAGACCCTTGCATTCGGGTAAGAAAATATGACAAAGCTTACTAATGCGCACTGGTGTCGTGTTTAGACATCATCCCCTAAGTCGGAAAGTGGCTATCTGCTACATAGCAAAAATCTGTGTTGTGGTGAACCTCGGAGCTCTAGCCGACAACTGGGGAAAAAAGACAAATAACAGCACCAGCACCACCAGTAATAGAACACTCCCCAGTATTACCCCACCACCATCACCAGTATCAGCAACACCAACAGCAATAACAACAAATAGACAGACGGAAACAATTATTGAAAAGAGAAGGGAAGGAGAGACAGCATATTATACTGACAGAAAAAAAACAAAAATCCAAAACAACAACAACCAAAACACTGCATGAATTGCCCCTTTATACCAAACCTACACCCTTCAAATATTCACCCTGCTGCTATGATTCGTGTTTATGGCGGAGTGTGGAGTTTATAGCCCAGACACCCACAGGAGAAAAGCAACCGCCACTTTGTAGCACAACAGAGACATCAATCTGTCAGAGGAGCCAATAAAATAATAATGGATAAGAAATGAGACACTGTACATGACACAGCAGTTCTTTGTGTGTGTGCTTACGTAAGTGTGTACGTACGTATGCATGTATGCACGTGCGCGCGCGCATCTGATATTTAAAATAAAACCATCTAAACATTTCAGTCCAATCTGTCTTTCTTTCATTCCATTCATTTATGTTTCATACTTCTGTTGCTGCCTTTTTAAGCTGGCTTTTATGTTTTGTAACTGATACCATGAAGTCCTTATAAATAACTGGGTTATTTCACGACAAGACTAATGATTTGCAAATTTCCTGATTCAGCAGATTGTTTTCGAAACCGTTAATCTTGTGCCACTATGAGACCACCATAAATAAGAGGCCCTGCATTACTGTTTACCCCGGTTTGTTGTGCTTTGTGGACCATTTTTTGTCACGAAGAGACAAAATGCTTCGTGCGAAGCCATTAGAAACGACAATGACAGCCAAACTAAGGAACGGATACCTTTTTTAGGCAGTGAACAACTTCGGCCATGTTAGTTATAATGATAGCCTCTCCTTAGTCTATAGACTTACCAAATCAATTCTTTGATTTAAGAATATAATGAATATGCACTTCTGTGCCTTTTTGACGTTCAGTCTCCATGTGACTGTGGTTTCGTAAATTTTGTCATCCATTTCCACTGGCACACAATGACCTACTCTTTCGAAATGCAGAACGGGATTTAACCTGATCAAGATATTCTGCACATGGGACCTTAGTTTATAGTCTCATTGAAAGAACTTCTGGAGGAGTGGAGTTGGTAGTTATGTTAATGCCTAGGGGGGGGGGGGGGGGGGAGTGTTTCAGTGGTGGCTTGAACCCAGATTGTCAAATCACAAGTGCAAACCGCCAGGCTATCCTGCCCCCTCCTGTCTGTGTGTCAAGCTGCATACAGACTTTGAGGTGAAGTTACAAAAGGCAAGGAAAATGGCAATCGATCCAAAATTTTGTCATCATGAAACTATAGAACCTAGTGATGAAATCTAAGTCATCTTCTCCACCTAATGCCTGACAAGAATGACTGTCATTGACAAGAATTAAACTATGGCCAAAGCCTACTGCGTTTCATTCTATACGATTTTTTTATCACAAAGTCCAAAGTGTCAACAGCGACAGATGAACGTGTCACTCTCAAATTTGGATAAGTCTATTACTGTCTTTGTACTCTCTCTCTCTCTCTCTCTCTCTCTCTCTCTCTCTCTCTCTCTCTCTCTCTCTCTCTCTCTCTCTCTCTCTCTCTTGCTCTGTCATACAGAAAAAATGAAAAGGCAGATGGATGGATGAGGAAGGCATCAACCCTCACAACAACAGGAGGAGCTGTGTTTCATATTTATGAACTTCCAGTAACACAATCCTATAACTCAAAAACACCAGAGGGCCATGCCATCCATAAACATTGAAGTGATACATTCTGTCTCTGAGTCAGCTTTTCTGTCTGTCTGTCTGTCTGTCTGTTTCTCTCCCTCTCTCTCTCTCTTTATTTCTCTTTCTCATCTTTCACACTTTTATAGATTCTGTAATGTAGTTTAAACCCTTTAAGTATACAAATAACTGTTTTAATGTACCAGGTGAATTAAAATCATGCCTTGTTTAATTATCTTTCTCAATAATAATAATAATAATAATAATAATAATAATAATAATAATAATGTATGGAATTTATACAGCGCTGAATCTTGTAAAGCAACAAATCAAAGCGCTCCATAGACAAGAAAACACACACACACACACACACATGAGTGCTTATTCCATTATCCTCAAAATAAAAGAAAACATAAATAAAACTAAAATAGGATAAATAAAACACACATACATCAATGTATACAACAAAAACAAAACAGAGGGGACAGTTTTACAACCTAAGTCCCACATGAATGAACACACGTCCAAAGACAAAGCATATTGACAATTCCCTTTCACAGCCTCTCTCTCTCTCTCCCAGTGATGGTGGTGTGATGTATGGCGTGGTGGCGGAATATTTCAGTGGGTCATAAAAACCTGTTCCCTGCCAATGACGTGCTGCACGCGGAAAACAAAGGGGGAAGGGTAAAGTCCTTGTTTTTGCCTGAACTGGCAGCAATGGGGGTTGTCATGGCTTCAAGATGAAGAAAATTATCTTCAACAGTCTTTTGGGATTTTGTAAACATGCAAACACATTTTAAGCTATGTATTTGTGTATGTTTTTACAGTTATTGACTGAGATATGCAGAAAGCAAAATAAAACATCATCCTCTTCCCTCCTGTAAAATGAATTTAATTCATTGAACCCATGCAATACTAGAATCTGACTGGAAAGAGGGGGGAACAATGGTACCGAAGACTCAAAGACACTTATTATAGTTTAATGTTTGTGTGGCTGATAATGCAATATTTATTTGGACACCTATACATGTGCTTAGAATAGAATTCTTCTGGAAGGGAAGATGGAGAGATGAAAAAACCATGTAGTGTTAGCATCCTCTAGCAGAAAAAACTACATGTAACAGAGTTAGAAATACTAAAGTTGATCCTTTTGAAACTGATAATTAATCAATCACAGATTATCTGTCTCCTTCTCTCTCTCTCTGTCACTCTCCCCCCCCCCCCTCCTCTCTTTCTCTCTCTTTGAATCTGCTTTGACAACTTTGGGTATGGAATGATTGCAATTTCCTGGCCCATAAAACGGTCCCACTAGAAAAGGTCAAAGTACGGACATTTTACAGCTGGCAACACAGTGCGGCAGAACGTTTCTTTTTTCATGACTGTGGCCTGATGATGTGTACTGGAGAGGTCCCCAGATGGTCATGGAACCCGTTCTCATCATCGTTGTCACCCCATGCTGCCGCTTTTCGTCTGCTTGCACAGATATGTCCTGTCATAGGCAGTGCAATGAAGTTGGGTGTTTTTATTCCGTTTTTCCATGTTCACATAGGCTTGAGGGGATAGGATAGATCAGTGGTTGGAGCACTTGCTTTCCCCAGCCAAGGTTAAGCAGTATCGAGCATGGTTACCAGTTGGATGGGTGTCCATTTGCATGCTTTGGTTTCAGTAAAGTCCCCCAGTTCACCCAACTGTAAATTGTACCTGTCTCTTTAGGGTCAGGGAAGGTAAAGCAGCGAGGGAGAGGAGATGGGCCCCGCCTTTAATATGCTGGCCCCTAGAGAAGTGAGGTCTCTGACGCTTTGCTCCCCTACGACCTTATAGGTTATGGGACACCTTTACCTTTACATAGGCTTATATCTTAGTTGTGTAGGAGGCTAACTGCAAAGTATATGTAGTACCAGCTATGGGATAATTGCACAGCTTTCCACAAACTGTGAAAACCTGATAGCAAACAACAACCTGAAACAGCCCAGAATAGCAATTAAGTAGTACATTACTTGAGTTCTGTGCCTTGTTTTGACAAACAAGTGGGTTTGGTTTTGCACAATGATTTGTACACATTTGTTTTCTTTTAATGTCAAATATGTCATGAAGAAGATATATAAAAAGGAAGTGGTACATACTCGAAGCTACCATACACACTGGGTCAGCACTTTTGAAAGTTTGTAAAAAACAACAACACCCAAACACACGAAACACCCACCCACACAACTGCCAAAGACTTGCAGGACTCAGTGGGTGCTCTGGACGTTCATGCATGAACGTATTGAGGAAAATATGTTCTGTGCATAGGCTTACCTTTTGATAGCAGGCTTAAAAGTCATTCGTTTGTTCTTGGCTTTTGTTTGTTTGTTGTTATTTTTTGTTTTGCGTAAAGATGTACACAGACAACTTCCTTTCTTCTTAGAACTGAGACTTTTTCTGTTTACTCATACACATAACTCCTATATCCCTCCTGTGAAATTTTTTCATAGCAGAAGAGATTTACTCTATTTTTCTTTTGAATAGGGGTCTTTTACTAGGTATATGGGTGTTGGGGCTCTAAGCCAAAATCATCATAGTTTTGGTCTGTGGATAAATAAAGATTGCTACTAAAGTAACTCTTTCCAATGCATTTACCCGATTATTTCAGAAGAAAATAGATAATGGTAAACTGCTGCAAAAGGCTTAAACGAAAAAGATAAAACGAGGACATACTTCGACCCCCCCCCCCCCCCCTCTCTCTCTCTCTCTCTCTCTCTCTCTCTCTCTCTCACTCTCTCTCTGTCTTCTATTGAGCCATGTGCCCCATTTTTCCTTTGACCCTTTTCCAATTGGCTTCTGTTACTGTTTGTGGACAGTTTGCCCGGAGTCACAAAATGAATGGATTCATACTGTTGACAGTGGAAAGTTTCGCCAACTTTCTCAGCCCTTTGTAAAGGAAACGGATGACTATGAACGTATTGAAATAGCGAGCAGATCCATCATGTGTGAGCCAATCTTTGACCACAGGCCCAAACATAGTCTCTGCAGTCAAAATCGTTCACAGTCCCCCCTCTTTCCCCTCTTCCTGAATAGAGCAGGCTGAAAACTAGCCTGAAACAGTTCTATGATCTGGAATGCATGTGATACATGAATGAGGTCCAATGATAAATATTAACAGGTTTTCTGCTTTAGAGGTCTGCACGGTTGTATGTGGTCTTGATTGGTGTTTAGGTGAATGTGATAATTACATTGAAGCGACAATGTGAAAAACAGATTTCAATGGGGGGGAAATGTGACCAAACTTTGAAAGGAATGAGTAAATAAATGAAAAGTAGGACAAAAAGAGTACACACACACACACACACACACACACAAACACCACACACACACACACACACACACAACACACACACATACACACACACACACACCCCACACACACACACACACACACACGCACGCACACACACGCACACAAGCATACACACACATGCCAAGCGTGCTTGCGCAGGGACAGAGAGAGAGAGAGAAGAGAGAGAGAGAGAGAGAGAGAAGAGAGAGAGAGAGAGAGAGAGAGAGAGAGAGAGAGAGTAGTAAAAAAAAAAAGTAGTAGTAAAAAAAAAGATGCTGTTTTAAAAGCCATTATTTTTTTAGGAACTGGTCACGCAAATCATTTATACATGCAGGTTTTGTTTGTCTCTTCTTTTCTTTTTCTGCCATAAACGGTCTCAAAAAGTACACAAAAAGCATATAAATTTGATATCGCACATAAAACCAACACTTCTCTGCCTATGTCTAATTGTTAAGCCCCCCACCGCCCCCTCTCTTTCCCCCAAAAGCAAACAAGAGACAGACATGTATGGAAATAGACAAGAAAGAGATAGGAGAGAGGAAGAGAGGACATAAGCCTCTTGTGCAGGTGTCAGAGAGATGAACACAGCAGCGAACGACTCTTTAATACAGTGACGACACAGCATTCATGATACTATCCTCAAAACGAAAGTTTATATCCACTACCAGACTACAGATGATCTTTCTTGACCTCAGACCGTTATGTTTACGTCAAGAATGACAGATGGTGAACACAAACACACAGCATAGTTCTCTTAGCCACACGTTCTTTCTGTTGGTGTTATATTAGTTAGGTGACTAGCGCTGGTATTGCCCCCCAAAAAGTGTAGATACTATATTGTTGTATAAGATAATATGGCTGGTGGGAGTACAGTACTAGCTAGAATATATTTAAAGTGACAGGTTAGTGCTTCTCTCCGTCTTTATCTTTGTCTATCTAGCACTGGAAGTTTTTTTTCTAAAATGTGGACAGAAATAAGTTGTATAAGATACATTACCAGGGAAAGTATAGTGCTAATTAGTACATATTTAAAGGGAAAACGGAGTCCATCCTTCTGTCTTTGTCTGTCTGTCTGAGAGTTGTTAGATCTGTCTCTCTGTCTGTCTCCCCTCTTTCTCTTACTTTCAGTGGGTAATTGACCAAGAGAGAGAGAGGGAGGGAGAGAGAGAGAGAGAGAGAGAGAGAGAGAGAGAGAGAGAGAGAGAAAAGAGAGAGAGAGAGAAAGAGAGAGAAAGACAGACAGAGAGAGGAGGGGGGGAGTATTATGAAAAAAAGCTTTATGCTGATCCATTTTTCCTCTATAAAAAAATCAATGCGTTCATACACTCTGTCTATCTTATATTATATCAATTCTTTAACAAGACTTCCAGAAATTATCATCCAGATATACTTTTGTCTTGCATATTGTACAAGATTTCTTTTAAAATAAAGAAACCTTTATAGATCAGTAGATAATTACTTTATTTCTTACATGTGACTGAAAACAAAAAATTAATAGATTAATGGATTCTTATTGTCGATAATCATCATCATCATCATCATCATCATCATCATCATCATCAGACCCGTGATCTTGGCGGTCGTGGGGGAGACACGAAAGACGATGCCGTGGTAAGCCTCCTCCATCCATCTCGGTCCTCGGCTCTGCGCAGTAGTGCCGAGTCATTCATCCTGGTCCATTCTCTGATGTTGTCCATCCATGACTTGTTCTGTCTTCCCCCTTTTCTGCCACCTTGGGTGTTCCCTGCATACTGTTTTTGGGCAGAGTGTTGTGGGGGGTGCGTGGCCGAACCATGTCAGCTTTTTCTTCTTGAGAGGGTGGAAAAAGGGGTTCCGGGGGACCTCCAGCCGGTTATTTGACTTTGAAAAATTCTTGGTTTTTTCGTTTTCTCCAGGATATCCCCCAGTTTTTTCTATAATTTTGTTTAAAATGACGGACGCTTTGCTGTTTCGCAGTAAATTCCGGTTTCATTTCCCGTCAGCAAAGTCTAAATTTAGGTTTTGTAGAGCTTCTTTGTTTGGGAAATGATCTCTTTACTTTTCCTAGGTGGTGGTTTTTCATGGAAGATTTTCCCAGGGCAATTCTGACCTTGATTTCTGTCGTCGTCCCCGTCCTTTGTGGTTTTAGCGCAGGTATTTAAAAGCGTTACCTCCTTGTTGTTGGCCTTTTCTGTAATTTTTGCAGGGGCGTTGCTCGTGCTTTTCCAAGTCCCTTTAGTTCCCCGAGTCACCTCCCCCCCTTCCCACCCTGGTTCTAGTCTGGTCGTAAGATTTGCAGCTCTGTGTTACTTCCCCCCATGAGTCGATGTCTCGGAAAACCCGAATTTTGTTGAGGGGTCTGCCGCAAAGGGAGATTTTTAGAGGGGAAATCAGGGGGTCTCTCTCTAATGTTTTTCAAGAACAATTAAACAGGACTGGAGATAACAGGCATCCCTTTTCGGACCCCAACTGTGGTTTTGAAGTAGTTCCGACCGATGTTTTGGACTGCACTGCTTTCGGTGTTGTTAAAGGGTTGAAAAGGTTTGACTAGTCCTTTTTCAAAGCCAAAACATTCTGAGGGCCTGCCAAGGGGCCCTTTGTGCCATACTCTGTCGAAAACTTCTTGAAATCGATGAAGTTGTGGAACAGGTCTCTTGATGTTTAAATTTTTTCCATAGGATGTGGCATTTAAAAATCTGTTTTTGTGCTCCTGCCCGTCTGAAAACCCCGCTTGTTTTCCCCGCAAGGTGTTCTTTTGCCCCCTTTTTAAGTCGATTTAAAAAAACTTTGAGTGATCTTTCTGGGGTGGCTGATGAGGCTGATTTTTCTATAGTTTTGGCTTGCATAAAAAAACCCCCCCCTTGGCGGGGTTGATGGTGATTGTGTCCTTCGTTGGGCCCCTGTTTTGTCTCCCAAATCTTCTGACAGTGCTGTAAATGTGTGATGACTGTTTCGCCCCCCTTTTGAGCAGCTCTGGGTTGTTGTCTGCTCCCGGGACTTTCCTCCCGGGAAACTGCGGATTGGTTCTTCCACTTCTTCCCCCAAAATAGGGAAAGGGGAGGGCTCTTGATGTTGCTCTTTTTTGCGATATCATATGGGTTGTTTGGTACAAAAGCTCTGGGGCTCACGCAAAAAAATGTGTTTTTTACTTCCCCCCCTCCCCTCCCCACCGCTTTTTCAAAAAAAAAAACAGTCCCTTTAAATCTTTTGATTTTTAAAAAAAAATGTCATTTTCTACACTCTCAGAGTTCATGTCGAATTGAGCTACAGATATGAAATAAAGAGGAATCAATTTGCAGACCAATATACATTTCCATGCTTACATATTTACAGATTCCTATTTACACAATGCTGACAATCCAAGGTGGCAGAGAGTCAAGTTATCCATAAGCGCAAAACACAATTCCACGTTTGTTGATAGTTACATTCCTGAGAGCTGTCACATTCTCTGTTTACATTCATGAAGTTATCTATTCATGTATTCATTTATCTATGAATGTATTATTTTTTTCTCATGAAGTGTGTGTGTATGTATGTGTGCGTGCGTGCGTACGTGCGTGTGTGTGTGTGTGTGTGTGTGTGTGTATGGGGTGCGTGAGAGAGCGAGGGAGAGAGAGAGGTATCTGCTTTTGTCTTTGGGGGAGGGGATAACCTGGTGATTGCGTGAGGGCCCCGTGACCCGGGCTGACCCAGGTTGATTCCCGTTCAAGGGATTTTTCCACAAAAGTTAAATCAAGTGGCCGACCCACTACCCCCAAAAGTCCTTCGGATGAGACATAAACAGAGGCCCCGGGTGTGCGAACGCACGCAGAACATCTTGCGCACTCGTTTAAATTTAAAACCCGTTCCGCTTTTCGAAAGAGTAGGCCATTGTGTGCCGGTGGGAACAGATGACGGAATTTACAAAACTGAATACACACAGGGACTGGATGAAAAAAGCACATGAGTGCTTATTCCATTATCCTCGAAATAAAAGAATAAATAAATAAATAATATCTCTATCTCACACACAAACACACAGTCACAAACACAGACACACACACACACACACACAGGCAGATCCTGGTGTTCAGTTGGGTACTGTACACATTTTTGTTGAGCAGAAGAATTTACGTCATTTGCTTTGGTGATGTCATTTCTAGTGGATGGCTTGACCTCCGTCTTTTTCTTCTTTTCTTCTGTTTTTTTCGAAGCATTGGTTTTCTTTTTCTTGACAATTGCTTTCATTGAAACCGGTTTTTCCTGCTTGAGAGCATCGGCATTTTGAAGATATCTTGTCTTGTGCATTGGTTTGCGTGCACTTTATCGCAACTGACCTTTTTCGATGTGGATGTTTCAGTTTCATGGGTTTTCTTCTTCTTTGGTCACGGACTGTCTCTTCCAGTGAAGAGATCCTCGCACACAAGGTTATTATTATTCAGTAAGCTCTTCATTTTAAACTGACTCTGTCACTGTCGAGTAGTTTGAAGAGTGGCTGGAGGGCTAGGAGTAGCCGATGGAAAACTGTCCCTTTTGCACAGTAAAATCTGGGTCTTTTTGGCTCCCCTTGACACTGACCTTGTTGATCAGACTACTTTCCCCATCAGTAGCACTAATGGTTGACTTGCTCTTGAGAGCACACTTCACAGATGTTGGTTGTGTGCATTTGTAGATGCCTCCCATACTCCTTGTTCTCGTCATGTTCGTGATTTTTGCATAATACTCTGGCAGTTAAAAATTAGCTCCAGGCATTCTCCGCCATCTTGATGTGTGTCCTTATTCAAGATTCTGTGATGAACGGTGTGGACAGAAGAAGACTTGGCCGTTCATACGGCATCAGGGCCTTCACCAACAAGTGCTGCACCACAGACAAGATCGAGGATGCCGTGCACTCCACCTGTTCCAGCCCCCAGATGCCATCCTGATTCACTGTGGAATCCACGATCTAAAGTTGAAAGATGTTCCCAGTGTTAGCAAACCCTTTTTGGACAGTGTTAAAAACATCACACGAGAATTCCCCAACAAAAATGATCATCAGCAAAGCAGCACACTGCAGATGCTCAACTAAAAATCAAAAGGAATTTATTCAACGCTTTGATCTCTGCAGACCTGTACAATAATTCTCGAGTATCTATCCTGCCCCATGACAACTTGAAGACCAGTGTGGACTTTATCCAGAAGGACAAACTCCACCCAACTTGAGAGGAGCCTCTGTCCTCGCCTCAAATATCGGCAGGGGCACGTTCGCAACTTGTTTTGGGAGCTTCCACGAAGACCGATCAAACGACGACACATACTACCTGCACGGGAGACAACTACCATCTTTCTACCACAGTGGCCACCGGGGCGGAAAAATATTAAACCGTGGCGGAACCGTTATGAAACAGTTGTATAAACTATTGCTGATATTTAGATGTTCCATTATTTCAGTCATCAGCCTACAATAGTTATTTTTGAATATCCAACAGTTCCAGTTCATCAGTAATGAAGTCATGTTTGTGTATAAACTGCATAATCTCTGTTTTTCAAATATTAGTTTTGTCAGTTTTAACAGAGCTAACCCGTTCATTTGAGGAGCACATTTTAATCTTATCATTCTGGACACTCTTTCCCTCCCCCCTTTCCCCCTGTGTGAGTGTGTTTTGGTTTCAAAATTGTTAATACTGTTAGAATCACCCTTTTCATTTCTAGAGACTAGTCAAGTTGTTCATTTTTCTTAGTTTATTTTTAATACATGTTTTTTTTCCAGGGGTTTTTTTCAATGTTAGATCTGGGTTGTATTTTTTCTTGAAATCATTCATTCAACAAACAAACACACTTATATTCACACCCATCTCCTTTCCATATCCTGTCTAAAATTCCCATAGAAGACTTAGTAGAGTTTTTTCTTTACTCATTATTGTTATGCTTTTTTTTTTAAATTTTTCTACCCTCTTTTCCTTTATCCTACTTAAACAATGGTCTCGAAGAAAAAGCGGCGTTAAAATCATGCAGTGGAATGAAAAGATCTATTTCCACAAACCTGGCGTATTTGATCCACCACCTTAAAAAAATGATTTCCAGGCCCTTGTTTTACAATCTCTAAATGTGAACAAAAAAAAATTGCCCAGATTACCAGGGTACTATTACCCACCTATAATCAAAAAGTAGGGGTCTAACAAAGATTAGTGCAGCAATTTACATCAAAGAAGGAATAGATTTACGTGTGTGAAATCTCCACCAATCCCTGGTAACATTCCAGATCTCATTCATGTGCAGCGCGTGTCAAATTTAATGATCAGTTTAATCTTAAATATTTATTTCTTTGTATTTACCAAAAGGACCCTAACAACTTTAACACAGATTGGATTCATAATCTCCAAGATAATGAAAAAGGGTTTTTATTGGAGGAGATTTCAACGCACATGCACCGTTCGGGGATAAAAGATTGCTTTTTCAGTCACCAGAAAACAGTTCGTAGAAAACGTATTTGATTTTGTCTATGTTTATTGAATGACGGCAAGCATCACTAGAATTCCCGATGTCTAAAGTCACAGACCCTCGGCAATAGATCTAACTTTAGTGTCCCCAACACTTGTTTTGATTGCGATTGGTCAACCATAAAGATACTCTAGGCAGTGATCATTTACCTACCATTATAACTTTTAATAACCAATTATTGCCAGTGTGATATTACAAAGGACAAAGTTCCAAAATAAAATTTAAATAAGCGTGCTGACTGGAAAAAGTTTCAACATATCTTGCTTCTTACAATACAGAGTGCATAGATACACAGGACATAGATCAATGTATTCTGCAAAAACAAGTATTATACTACAAGCTGCCAATAATCTATTCCTAAATCCCACTCAGGAAAATCTATTAAACACTTGGAAATGTCTGGTGGACACAAGCATGTGAAGCAGCTGTGCATAAAAAACATTTAATGCAAAAAGCTTTTCTAAAAAATAAATCCTCTAGTAACCATGATGAGCAGAAAAAAGACCAAGAATACCGGGAACATGGTTAGCAAAAGCTAAAAAGCAGTATTGGTCATCTTTTTGTAGAAGTGAAATTTCAAATCATAAAAGATTTCAGAAAGTATGGAAAAAATTTAATGAAATGACAAAAGGTATTAACTTACCAAACATGTCCAATTATTCTAAAAAACAAAGAGTTTTCATCTAGTTCAGAAAAGGGTGAGGCATTTGCCACGATGTTTTCAAATACCATGGTAAGGAGGGTCTATCGGCTAACCATAGAACATTTTAGAAGTGAAGAAGAAGTCAAAAAATGAATATGTTTGACCCAGGGGCCTGAAAAACTCTTTATATTAATGCTCCAATTACAACTCCCGGAAGTAAAAGATGCCCAATTCTATCACTTCCTAGTAAGAAAACATCTGTTGGCGCTGATGCGATTTCCAATGATATGATCAAAAACTTACCAGAAAACTTCATTATAGTACTTCATAAACTTTTTTGTAAATGCTGGGTCTAGGGTGTCATTCCAGTACAATGGAAACAGTCCATTGTAGTACCAATCCACAAGCAAGGAAAGCCCAAGACAGATAAGGTCTTTTACTTTCTGCTGTCTTTACCGTCCACCTCCAAGCCGTAGAAATAATCTGACATCATCCATCTTCCATCAAGAGTATCAGTCACTCCTAGATCACTACAGCCTCTCTCCCAGAAAGCTTATTATTCTCGGTGACTTTAACTTCCACTTCGACAACCCGTCTTCTGATGTCAAACGTCTTTTCTTTCTTTGTCCCAAAACTCTCTTTTCAAGCTGGTAACTGAAGGCAACACACAGATCAGGACATATCTTAGACTGGTCATTACAGATGTATCACAAGATTTGGTTTCATCTGTATCTATCACTGATGAAACTCTCTCTGTTTATTCTGCTGTTTTTCTCCTCACATTGCAAAAACCTATCAGAAAGAAGAAATGTGTCACCCGTCGCAATCTCAAAAGGGTATAGACATTGAAACTTTCTTGCACAAGCTGCTAAGCGCCTATCACTAACCTCTGACAACACTGACCCTCGAAAACTCTACAATATGTTCTCAGCCAACTGCTTGATAGGGATGCACCTCCCCCTGACCGTTTTTTCTGCCTGACAGGCCCCGTGCAATGGTTCACCACGACATCCTGGTCGCAAAGCGCAAACGCAGGCAGCTAGAGCGGCAGTGGCGAAAACAAAAACGGAAATCAACAAACAGCTCTTCCGAAAACAAATCAACAAAGTCAAATCTTTAATTCTTTCAAAAAAAAACAAAGTACTACTTTCTCAAGTTCTTAATGCCACGTCTATGAAATCTCTCTTTTCCCTCACATCTACTTTTCTTGGATCTGTGAAGGGAAGCCTCTGCTTCCATCCACAACCACTCTGGGAAATTCCTTCTATATTTTTCTACATTCTTTTTGACAAAATCCTAACATCCGTTCCAGATTGGATCAGACTCCTTTCCAGCCTGCAGTTCCTGATCCCCAATTCTCTGGTACTCCTCTCCTTTCCTTTCTCCTGCAAAATGAGAAAGAAATTACGACAATTTGAAAGAAATGACTATAAAATTCATGCGAACCTCGATCCCATACCCTTCTCTTTTTTGTACAGTGCCCACCACAACTTATACCCCCTATCACGAAAAAAAGTGAACCCCATCTCTTGTTCAGAAATGTTTCATCATCTCTCAAAACTGCAATAGTTACACCTCTACTCAAAAAGCATGACCTTGACCCTAACATTCTGAAGAATTATAGACCTGTTTCCAATCTATCTTTTTATCTCTAAAAGTCCTTGAAAAAGTAGTTCTAAAACAGCTCAATAACCACCTTCTCTCCAACAGTTTTCCTGAGTTTCAGTTGCCTATCGCGTAACCATAGACTGGAAACTACCTAGTCCATAACCTAAAATACACTTCTATTGCTTCTGATCGGGAAATCTCCTTTCACGTTAACTCGACTTATCTGCAGCCCTTCGACACTATTTACCATTCAATTCTTCTCCCGTCTTCAAAAAACATTCGGTGTTACTGCACAGCCCTTCCTGTTCAGTTCTACCTCACTGACCGATTCCAGAAGTCCAGTAAACAGATGCAGTCAATACTGCCAAAAGGAATGTGGTGTCCGCAAGGATCAGTTCTCGGCCCTGTTCTTTTTATCTCTATACGCTCCACTATCACATAAAAAACCCTCATCTATCAACAACTTTTATGCAGATGACTCTCAGATAAAGTTGTGTTCACCGAAAATCTGCTTCTCTCTTGACAAGATTGGCCCCATGCTTTCAAGATAAACCAAAACGGATGATACAAAACAATTACGTTAAAAGCAGATAAACCGAAGCATGTTGTAGGGTCCAAACACAAAATCTCTCATTACAACAACTTCAACAGAATTGGCAATTTCATCGCCCTCTAACCATTCGTGAAGTATTCTAGGTGTGTTATCGAAACACATCTTATAAAAATTCATACCGACCTGTCAGCGGTCATCAAAAAGGCCCTTTATGCATTCGAAAGTACCTGTCACTGAGCAAAGCTAACTTTCACTTCTTCATTCTTCTCAGCTGGACTAATTGCAAATTTTCTTTTAGTGGTTGCCAGCAACATCTATCCACTTTCCTTAAGTATACAAACTCGCAGTCGACTAGTTCTCAGAAAGAAAAATCGAGCCATTACCCTTCTTGCGATCTCTCCAGGCTCCTGTGCACAGAGAGTAGATTATAAAATCATACCCTCTGTTTCAATGTTCCACAAAATGCACCCTTACTATGTGAATGTCTTAACCTGTACACTCCTTCACGGGTTCCCTTGACTACTGCAGATTACCTTGTGTAGTTTTACTAGATTCAACCCAATCCATGTTGGGCCCCCGCTCATTCTCTATTCTCGGGCCATCCATTGGAACAACTTCCTTCTCTCTCGCCAGAAACCTAGTTATGCACTTTAAATCCAGCTCAAAATATTTATTCAAACCTAACTTCCCCTCCTGTTTCATATCTACCCCTGTCTATCACCTTGCTAAAGTTTCCGGCCTGATGCGGAGTGTATGTGTGTTTGAAAAAATTTGACTATCAAATTTTATTCGTAAGATTTGTCTGCAATCGCACATGTTTGTAAATATCTGTTTGTTTAAACTTTTGATTATTTATCATTGATTGCATGACTGTGTAAAATTGGGTTGAAGCATGCGCTTTGTTTTTTCTTGCAAGATATAGCGCTATATAAGTTTCCCTTTTTTTTATTTTTTATTATAAGGCCAGTTACAGGCCTATAGCTTACCTCATCCCTCTTGAAGCTCATGGAAGAGTTGTTTTTGGGAGTTTATTACACTATTGCAGAAAAATAACATTATTGCAAGCAACAAGCAGGCTTTCGAAGGTAGATCGCTATGATAACCTAGTTAACTTCCAAACCCTGTTTTTAACACAATTTGCAGTAAAAAAATGTCCTTTGCAAGTTTTTTGAATAAATAAAGCCTATTTATCAAGTTTGGCTGCAAAATTTTAAGAAAGTTGAAACAATTTGGGCCTTTCCCGGAAAAATTTATTATTCTAAGATTTTTGCAATGATTATTAAGTAAGGTAGAAATAACTATATCCCCAATAATCTTGAATGGGCTTACCCAAGGCCTTATTGCCCAGTTCTATTAAAATCTTGTTACATGATCTTCCAAAATTGTTCAGAACGTTGTCTTAGTACAATATGCGATGGACATTTGGGATGTGATGAATGTATCCAATGAAACAAAACACATGCGAAAAGGTCTTTAAACTATATTGAAAAACTATAACGCAAAAAAGAACCTTGATAATGTTTAAATAGAGTACAGATAAGATTGAAAATGGCCTAAAGTTATTCTAGCAGAAAAAACGCATAATGATGTCTTTTTTAATAATGGTAGTAATCCAGAAAACTTGCCTTGTTCAAATTGAAATGAGGAATACATTGAATATAAGCACTTATAGTAAAGTTTTAGGTGATTTTTCTTTTCCCAAAGGGTAAGCATTGAAGGCTCACATGTGAATATATCAATAACTTGACAAGATGAAGAAATGTATTAAATAAATCGCTTAAAGTTGGACGAAAGACAGTATTGGGACTAAAAGATCATTATACAGTTCTGATAAGCATCGTAGTATACTTCTTAATTAATAGGGCTTAAATTATCTATTGGACAAGAAGTTTATTAGTAGCCCTAAATTCTTACTAAAAGATAGCTTCAAAGATTTCGAAGCATATAGACTCGCTCTAGGTTGTACCATTTCATAGCCATCTGCCAGCTTGATACATAAAAAGAATTGGATTGCTAAACGCAAACCCACTTGATGAGATAATCCGAGTGACAACTTGTATGTGCCAATATATTCTTAGAATAAATGTTCAAACATCTATAAACTGTGCTTCAGCAGAAGAAATAAAAGGAGGTCTGAAACAGATTTACTTCATGAAGAGAAGCACAGCAGAAACATAAGCTCTTGATGACGTATAAGTACCTACACATCCAGATCTCTATAGCGTTTCTGAAAATATACAATTTTAAAATATGAAGTGACCCACAGAAGTGCAAATTCAGTTTGTCCTGTTTGGAAATGAAGCAAGGGCATCAACTTTGATGTTGACATATAATTCTACATGAAATAAGGCTAATGAAAATCCTGAACGCAAAATATATATTGGAAAAGATTCTAATGTTCATATTAAAGCACAATTACAAACAAAATTACTGTCATTCTGTCTTAATAAATTTATTAAGAGAAGATGGCTCACATTTAGATAACTACCATCACGCATGGTTCAGCATTCGTGCATACGGCACTAAAAAGTTAGAAATAGTAATATCATGTTGGTAAAAATCGATCTGTTTTTACACTGAACTGATCCTATTCGCATGGGCTTGATTTCATGTTGAGATCATCCATACTCTTTCTTTCATATATTAACTTTGTGGAGATTCATTATACAGGTATTATAATGCCTTAAATATCTATAACTATATAGCCAAATACGGCTAGAACTTATACTATACGGTCAAAATACTTTTTCATAAATCTTATGCGTTAAGAGGAAAATTCATGTTTCGCTTTTGCAGAGATTCATTTCAGCATATAGGATGTTATCTAATGAGTGGTGCTGAATAAGGAGCTGCAAAGAAAGGTGCTACGTAATGAAAGGGTCGATTAGTAGGCTTCAGCATGTCCCTCTATCCATTGCAGAAAGGGTTATTGGGTGTTAGAAGAACATCTCTTTAAGAAAAAATATATGAAAAGTATTCCAGCAAAACAATCGGGGCTTTCACATTCTAAACCTCTAATGTGTGAATAAGTGTAGTTGAAATACATTGAAGACGTTAGAATTCCATAACAAATGCTGTAAAAGAAAGACAACTCAAGGCCTCTTATTTTTTTAATGGGATAAGAGGACCATGACATTTACAAAAAGCAAAATTCGAGCAGGATGTTAAATAGCGTAATGTGAGTAAATATGATGTTCAAATACTCATATCATACTTAAGTGAGAAGCTAAAACTATATTCATTCCTGAATTTTCTGAGAATTCACCATTTGAGAGAAATTTTGAAGCAATGATTAAAGTTTAACAATAGATATTACATAATGGGTTTATTGTTTAAAATCTTTTTTTGCCTATAAGGCATTTATTGTAGTTATTGTAGTATATTTTTAAATTAATTTAATTTGATTTATTTTATTAATTATTATTATGTTAAATTCTGTTCCCTTTGAATTTGGTTCTATGTTAGAGAATACTATTATCCTTTGTTATACTTAATTTATAAGCCACTTATAGATAAATAGCCTCGCGCCAATGCATGTAGAGGAGGCCCACCGCACGTTAGTACTCCCACACAAAGAGTAGTTAGTGCTACATCTCTCTCTTCATGATCTCATAAAGTCGTCAATCATCCATTCATCTCAAATGCAGGGTCTTCTTCAGAATTCAAATCTCATCGATCAATCACTCTATAAGTCTCGTCGTCGTCCTCTTCGTCTCAATCTCTATCCAGCATATTACAGATCATGCGCTGATTTAAGGATCGTAATGGTATTCAACTATAAATTGAAAGACGTTAAAATTGAAGACTTACTTACATACTTACACACACAATAGACACAGCAGATAAGAGGAACAGTGGTAAATCTCCACAACATTAACACACACACACACACACACAATCCCTCACACACACACAGATAGCACAAAACACTACACACTCGTCTCATCTCCTCATCTCTCTCTCAATTCGATACATAAAATCAATTGCAATGATACAATCTCTCGAAATCAAATCCCGTCTCTCTCATCTCTGCATCATCAGCGCTCGCATGTAACTTGCCAGGTTGTAGTTCCAAAGAGGTACGAAAGTAATTAAAGATAAAGTATATCATAATAAAATAAAAAGAATTAAATTGCTTTAAAACTTTTTAAAAAATCAGAAATACTACCAACACTGCCACAATGAGAAAAAAAAATTAATAAAAATCACGGCGGAAGAGCCTGTCAGTGGTAGTAATAGGCAACTCGCATCTTCTGGACAATTCTGATGCTATGGACTAACTCTCCTTCTTCTCCCACCACCCATATTTGTTACTATATGAAAAAAAGCTTTTCCTGTTATTTACCTATCGACACATCTTCTTGACTATTCTTTGCCTTCGTGTCCATTTTTCCTGCCTTCTTTTCCAAGATAAGACCTTAGCAAATC
>CM054142.1:11949501-11957001 GCA_028751875.1 Rapana venosa
CGCACCCACGCACACTCTCTCTCTCCCTCTGTCTGCCTCGTCTCTCCTAGTCGTCATTCTGTCTTTGTGTCTGTTGTCCGTCTGTCAGTCAGTCAGTCTGTCTGTCTGTCTGTCTCTCACTCTCTCGTCTCTCTTCTCTCTCATCTTCCTCTCATCTCTCCTCTCCTCTCTCTCATCTCTTTATGACGCCGTTTGCTCAATTTCGTGGCATTTAAGAATGCCCCTCCTGGAATCCGTTCAAAGTAGCCACATTTCATGATCAATGACGAAATTCATCAATACTGTTTTTCTTACTATGAACTGTGGCCTGATGTGAGCACTGAACGCTCCCCCCCCCCCCCCCCCCCCACCATCTCAATTGTTATGGACCTCACTGACACTGAACGTATTCTCTTCTTTAATGATGAAAAAAAAATCCTCTGAAGTCGGAGTATGTCAGCTCTGCCCATGTGGCGAGGCACTTGAAAATAGTCATGTTCACAAACTTCTCACTCAGTGTCTAATTACAATGTCACAGCGATTCCCAGGTGGGGTGGGTGAGTCAGAATACATATTCTGCGTAACCCACAGGGTGTTCGTTCAGCTGGGGAACACCCAACGATAACAATAGCAACAACAATAACGACAACAACAGTAACTGGCATCATTTCTGTCACCCTGTTTCTTTAAGGTCTATCAATACTAACATATCAAAGTAAAGTTAAATCATCTAGACTTATCTAGTCCCTCACTGCCCCCAAAATCTCTCGGGTGTGACTATAAGCCGAGGTCCAGTGTGTGAAGGCGCGCAGAACATCTTAAAACCTGCTCCACATCTGATGGAGTAGACCATTGTGTGCCGATGCGAACGGACGATAAAATTTACGAACTAATGTAATAATAATAATAATAATAACAACAACAACAACAAATGGAATTCATATAGCGCTGTATCTTGCACAGACAAATCAAAGCGCCTGCATTCAACTCATTCTTACACAGTAATACAACCAATAGCAAGTAATAGTTCTAACAAGTCCAAATGCACGCACGCACGCACACACACATACACATACACACACACACACCTTACACACACACACACACACACACACACACAACACACACAACACACACACACACACACACACACACACACACACACACACACACACACATGAGTGCTTATTCCATTATCCTCAAAAAAAAAGAATAACATAAATAAAAATAAAATAAAATAAATAAAACACACATACATCAATGTATAAAACAAAAACAAAACAGAGGGGACAGTTTTACAACCTAAGTCCCACATGAATGAACACACGTCCAAAGACAAAGCATATTGACAGTTCCCTTTCACACACACACATGTACACAGAGATTGGCTATAACAATATCCACATTATGACACTGTCTTCATCTTCTCCCCGTCACTTGACGGAACGTGAGAAGTCGCCAAGGGACGACTCTAAAAGGCTACTCACCACAGAATAGTGCCACATCTCACTTCAACCTGCCTTCTTGGTCCATTCGCCTGCCTTTTACCAGAAAGCTTTGAAAGATAACAATTCTCTCCTACGCCGAAGTCGGATGCCCGTGCTGGGCCTGACTTGTCAGGCGCTTAACGGCAACGCGACACGCTTTAGCTCATATGAAAGATAGCAATAGTTGCTGTCTGAGCGCTAGAAGAAGAAGAAGAAGAATAACAATAACAACAACAGCAGCAGCAGCAGCAGCAGCTGCAACAACAACTACGAGGAGGAGAAGAATATCATACTGTTACTGTTGATGATGATTGATAATAATAATAATAATAATAATACCAGCCGCCATGGCGCAGTGGTTAGCGCCTTGGGTTACGGACTGGAAGGTCGCGGGTTCGAATCCCATAAGAGTCATAGGGATTTTTCGGACTCCGGCCGGCTCCTACCCAGAGTGAGTGTGCTGTGGGCTCAGTGGGAAGACTGGGACCACACAGTCGAGCTTCATCCACTTAACGGATGCGAGTTTGAGAGTGTTGCTCAAATTACCTGACCAACACTGCAGGTGTCTGTATCTCTCGGGCCCGGTTGACGCGGGATATATTATGATAGTAAGCGTAGAGTACAACCCTGTCAAGTAGTCTCAAAGCATATGCACTTCCACAGCAGCATCATTACGTCATCCTCATTGTCATTGATCATCATGCATTAAAAAAAAAAATGCCTCTGATTCGGTGGTCCCGAATTCTCTGGTCTCATGGTGGCCTCAGATTCGGTTTGCCCATACACTTCTGTGCCTGTGGTGAGTTTGTGTCAAAGCCTTTGGGGTTGGAGGTTCGCGGGGGGGCGGTCGTTGGAGGGACGTTGTTGTGGTTGCCACCTGGGGTAGGCAACTCACTCAGTCTGGCTCCGCGACTGAGCTAATACTGTCGTTAGTAGGGGGCTTAGTAGGTGGTGTCCTGCGTATGTTAGCTCAGAACAGGCACCACTGAACACCACCAAAGTGACCCAGCAGCAGTGCAGGGCCCCTCTGGCTGGTGACCCCACGGCGGCCTGATAGTGATGGGCTCCCTGTGGACTTCCGACCCTGAGGATGAGACATAACAAATCTGGGTGTGGTTGTGGCGGGGAGATTGGAATGAGCGGCGTGGGAACAGTAGGACGGGGGTCGTCAGAAGATGAGGCAGCAAAAAAAAAAAAAAAAAAAAAAAAAAATGATGATGATGATGATGATGTTGTTGTTGTTTCTGTTGATGTTGTTAAAGAAGAAAAAAATATGAAATTGTATCTCAGTGAAGGTCAAACATGATGATGCCCTCTGCTATGAACATTCCTGCTAGAAGAGCTCTCCTACACATGCTTGACTTTCAGCGCGTGTGACGTATGGCACTCGGTGATCCATTGTGTCCGATAGTCAGACTTGTTAGAAACCCTCATGTGTTTATTGAGCCTCTGTGTTGACCTTCCTGATTGCCATGATGGCTCTCCTCGGCTTTTGTGCTGTCATGGTGGTAGCTTTTGGAAACGTGTTTGCTTTATCGCAGAATGTCTTCCAGCTGCGTTTTGTCAACATGCATTTAGGTTATCATGTTTTTTTTACTCCATATTTTTCATGCTCTGAGAGAATTCAACGAAATAAAAGATACTGCACAAAATACAATAGTTGTGATGTTGGCGACGAATTTTGTTTACCGTTTCATCTGTCCATTGTTGAATGAATGAAACTCGTAAAAATAATAGTATTGTTTTTCCGAATTTGACGTTAATCATCCAAACGCTTTGCAGTATGCACAACTCTTTGTTTTCATCAGATAAGAAGACTCTGCTCAGTGTTGTTGAAATGGTTACTACTATCGGAAATATCACACACACACACACGCGCGCGCGCACGCATGCACGCACGCACGCACACACACAGGCATCCACGCGCGCGCGCACTTTTCAGCATTCTTTCTGTGACCATCTTGAAAGAGCGATAACATGTCAAGCTTTCAAGAGAAGCCATAAAAAGCCAATAAAGGTAAGTTAGGCAGGCAGTCTTTCCCCCACATAGTGCTAGATTAGCTCTTTCTTTTCCCGTACATACTCCAGCCACTAAAACGGCCGTAATGGCTTCAACATAGGATATCTTAATTTCATAAATGGCACAGGAGCAGGCATTGACGAGCAGAAGAGTGTGATGGAGATCACGCTGATAGGACTCAAACCGTTGTGGACCACAAGCAGACCACACACATGTACCATGCTGCTCCTTGCCACACACCCCCAACCCCCCCCCCCCCCCCCCCCCCTCCTCTCAGTGACTCAGTTAAGGTCAGTCATGTTTTTCAGATATAGGCACAGCTTTGAAAGCAAGTACGCCCAGGGAACACAAAGAGAACAGATAATAAGACAGCTTCTTTATCAGCGTGGCTAAGCAAAGTCCGACTATTTATCTGCTAATGGAAAACTTACGATCGTTGATAAATACTCTTCTTCAAGCTACCAAGTACCCGTGCCCATAGGCAAAAAGGCGATAGAATGTACTCTTGAAACACGTTGTTCTGCAAGTCTTTTCTCTTGATAAAGTGGTTTCACAAACTGCAGCATCATGATGCTCGAGGCTTGGTGTTAACCACCCACACTTGGAAATGTAGGATTTGAAAGATCATGATTTATGCACTCTACTGGCGTTATCTTTCCCGAGTGTAATATCACAACTGTCATTAGCTAAAAGATTGTGTGTTCTGGTTGGAAGAACAGTGATGTGTTTGTGTGTGACTGTTCTGCACATAATAGCGGAATATTGAAGTTCTCTCGGTTGCTGAGATTAAAAAAAAATTCTAGTCTGAAAGTTAAGGGCAACATAGTCTGTTATTTTCACTGAGTACCTTTACCACGCTTATAATTATGAAAGCCAATACAATATCACACATCTGAGAATATTAAGGATATTAAGAGTGACGGTTATATTTGTTGTTGTTGTTGTTGTTTTTGTTGTTGTTGTTGTTGTTCTTCTTCTTCTTCTTTTTCTTCTTCTTCTTCTTCTTCTTCTTCTTCTTCTTCTTCTTCTTCTTCTTCTTCTTTCTTCTTCATCTTCTTCTTCTTCTTCTTCCTTCTTTTTCTTCTTCTTTTCTTTCTTCTTCTTCTTCTTCTTCTTCTTCTTCTCCTCCCCCTTCTTCTTCTCCTCCCCCTTCTTCTCCTCCTCCTCCTTCTCCTCCTCCTCCTCCTCCTTCTCCTCCTTCTCTTCCTTCTCTTCCTCTCGCCTCTCTCCCCCGTCTCTCTCTCTCATGGCGTTAATATACAAGACGAACCACACTAAACAGTGCTTCAAAGGCAATCCCAGAGATCCCAGTCTAGCATTGTCACGAAGCCAAAGATCAGAACCGCCAAGCCAAAGAACAGCCCACTGACAGAAACAAAGAACACAGTGTTTATCGGCCCGCTAGCAAGTCCAACAGGGGAGATAAATCCTACCAGTGCACCTCGTGCTCTTCAGCAGGTCCTCTCTGCAGCTCGGGACATAGAGCAGGACCCTCAGTGCCAGTGTCAGCATCTTTGTGTCAGCATCTTTGTGTCAGCATCTTTGTGTCAGCATCTTTGTGTCAGCATCTCTGTGTCGGCATCTTTGTGTCGGCATCTTTGTGCCAGCATCTTTGTGTCGGCATCTCTGTGTCAGTATCTTTGTGTCAGAATCTCGGTGTCAGAATCTCAGTGTCAGAATCTCAGTATCAGCATCTCAGTGTCAGCATCTTTGTGTCGACATCTTTGTATCAGCATATTTGTGTCAGCATCTTTGTGTCAGCATCTCTGTGTCAGCATCTTTGTGCCAGCATCTTTGTGCCAGCATCTTTTGTGTCAGCATCTTTGTGTCAGCATCTCAGTGGCAGAATCTCAGTGGCAGAATCTCAGTGTCAGCATCTCAGTGTCAGCATCTTTGTGTCGGCATCTTTGTGTCGGCATCTTTGTGTCGGCATCTCTCTGTCAGCATCTCTGTGTCAGCATATCAGTATCTGCATCTCTGTGTCAGCATCTCTGTGTCAGCATCTTTTGTGTCAGCATCTTTGTGTCAGCATCTCAGTGGCAGAATCTCAGTGGCAGAATCTCAGTGGCAGAATCTCAGTGGCAGAATCTTTGTGTCGCATCTTTGTATCGGAAATCTTTGTGTCAGCATCTCTGTGTCAGCATCTCTGTATCAGCATATCAGTGTCTGCATCTCTGTGTCCAGCATCCCTGTGTCAGCATCTTTGTGTTAGCATAGGTGTGTTAGCATCTTTGTGTCAGTATCTGTGTGTCAGCATCTTGTGTTAGCATAGGTGTGGTTAGCATCTTTGTGTCAGTATCTGTGTGTCAGCATCTTTGTGTTAGCATAGTTGTGTTAGCATCTTTGTGTCAGTATCTGTGTGTCGGCATCTGTGTGTCAGCATCTTTGTGTCTTCATATTTGTGTCAGTATCTTTGAATCAGCATCTTTGTGTCAGCATCTGTCCTGATGTCTGTGCATTGATCGCTGCTTCTTCCTCCGCTCTCTGTGCTGAATCCAAGCCAGTCTCTGGGAGGTAAAAGATGAAGGTAAAAGCAGAGATGGGTTCGAACCAAGGATTTAAAAGGATGACCTACTTTATAATTACACTACCTTATGAATATTATCAATGCACACATTAAAGCTATGTAAAGTCATAATTATGTGCAGTCATATGCATGCACTGGCTGGTCCACAAGTTACATAAGTATACTTTACAAGAAAAAATATATAACCAGGTAAATCCCCATGCATGATAAACTATCAAAACCGTCTGCTCTTTTTCTCTTTGTAACCTGCCAACAATATCAATGAAAAAATATGCTTATTTATAAAAATCAGAAGTTATAATGATTTATCTCTGCAGGGTTTTTTCCCCTGTACAATTAGTTTTCTTTATGAATTTATCGTGTGAGTCTCAGTTGACAAGAGAAAAGCAGTCTCATCATGGATCCTGATTTGAATGAAGCGATTGCCTCATGGGATAGTTACCTGCATTCACCTTTTAATTCAGAGCTTAATCAAAACTATGGCAGATATATCTTTCTCCCTTGTTAGTCTTGAATTTTTCTTCTGGGTTTCAGTCTTTTAGGAAATGAAACATTGACTATGGTCTTCTTACACCCACTCCCTCCTCCGCCCCCTCTTTAATGCACTTGCATGAAACGACATGACTTTGGTAGCATATGACACAATATGATAAGCTGCAACACAGCAAGACTCCAAAGAAATGATGCAGTGTAGTGTAAAATACTTTAATGCAGATCACACTATACCATAAAGAGGTATGCAACACCAAACACATCATAAAACATCACAATGCTATACTACGCTTCACTACACAACACTATAATACACTACACTACGCTACTCTACAGTGCACTACACTACACTACACTACACTACAACCACACTACACTATACCACACTACACTTTACCACGCTACACTACGCTACACTACCACCACACCACACAACACCACACCACACCACGCCACACCACTCCACGCTACACTACACTACACCACACCACACCACACCACACCACACCACACCACACCACACTACACTACACTACACTACAC
Organism: Rapana venosa; assembly: GCA_028751875.1. NCBI lineage: Eukaryota > Metazoa > Mollusca > Gastropoda > Neogastropoda > Muricidae > Rapana > Rapana venosa. Next base: position 11,956,550 of record CM054142.1, read on the forward strand.
TTAGCCGTCAGCGCCTGGGCTTTATCACAGTTTTTGATTAAACCATTGACGCTGGGGGCAACAGCAAAGTGAGAGGCTGTATGACCAGTGGCTTTTTCACTCATGGAATTCCACTTTACAGCTTAGTCTTTAGTGATCGACTATGACTCTCTGACTAGGAGGTTTGACTCGCACAGTCCTTATGTGCTGCAGCCCTGGGAGCTGGTTGGCCTTTGGAGAACATCTCCAACGCTGACTGTCCTTATGCCCACTTGGCCGAGAGAGTGGGGATGTACTGTGGGCAAGGCATCTCCACTATAATCAAATTTCTGCCCAGTTTCCAAAACAGCAGCTGCCTCCTCTGCTGTTTTGGAGGTCATCGTCGGACACGACGGACAGACATACACTACACTACATTACATTACACTACACTACACTACACTACACTACACTACACTACACTACACTACACT
>CM054142.1:11964501-11967001 GCA_028751875.1 Rapana venosa
AAAGTTTCACCCAGTTTCTCAACTCATTTCTAAAGAAACATGACTGCCTATGGATGTGCTGAACCACCAAGAAGATTCGCTCTCGTGTGGCAGTTAATCTGGAACCGCTGTTCCAAACATGATGACTTCAGTCACGACCGTTCTTGTATCACCCTAACATGAAGCTACCAAGACCGAGAGGAGGCAACACTTTGCTGTGGAAAGGGATAACTGACATCATGACATGCATGTGCGCTCCCACGGCCAAATATTACTGGCTTGGGTAAATTGAAGTTCTACACAGATGTATTTAGTGTGTGGGTAGTGTTTAATTTGTCTTATGTTTGTCGAGTTTATGAAGGCAGAGAGAGACGGGAGAGAGAGAGAGAGAGAGAGAGAGAGAGAGAGAGAGAGAGAGAGAGAGAGAGAGAGGGGGGGAGGGGTGGAAGAGAGAGAGACAGAGAGACAGAGAAACACACACTGAGACAGAGAGACAGAAACAGAGACAGAGAGACAGAAACAGAGACAGAGAGACAGAGAGAAAGACAGAGAGAGACATAGAGGGACAGAGACAGAGAGAGACAGAGAGAGGCAGAGAGAGAGAGAGGGGGACATAGAGAGACGGATACAGATACAGACAGAGAGAGACAGACGGAGAGAGACACAGAGAGAGACAGAGAGAGAGAATACAACATAAGATAGAGAACATCACTACCCACACTCTCTGCAGTGTATACAGCTCACATAACAGAACCAGAAAACCGCCATCCACAAACAAGGCTAGGTGATAATTAATAAGCTGATAACCAACTGCCAGACTTGGCAGAAACGTCCCACTGTATCTAAGGTCAGGAGACATCATTGTGTACATACTCCCGGTAAAGATCCAGACTTTCGTTTTTGAGGGCAGCATAGTGAATGGTCTATCAACACTCTGTTATAAGGTCGCTGATTACTTTGTTCATCTCTAGCATAATGAATGGTGTGTTAACAGTGTTTTAAACTTGCTTATTACTTTGTTCCTCTATAACTTAGTAAACGTTGTATAGACGCTGCGTTATAAGGTCGTTTACTGCTTTGTTCACCTCTAGCACAGTGAATGGTGTGTTAACGCAATGTTATGAGGTGGTTTAATACTTTGGTCATCTCTGGCAGAGTGACTGTTCCGTCAACACAGTGTTATGAGGTCGTTTACTACTTTTTATAGCATCGTGAATGGTGTGTCATCACAGTGTTATAAAATGGTTGATTACCTTGTTCATCTATAGCTTAGTAAACGTTGTACCAACACAGTGTCATAAGGTCGTTTACTGCTTTTTTCATCTCTAGCACAGTGAATGGTGTGTCAACACAATGTTATAAGGTCGTTTACTGCTTTGTTCATCTCTATCACAGTGAATGATGTGTCAACACAATGTTATGAGGTCGTTTACTGCTTTGTTCATCTCTAGCACAGTGAATGGTGTGTCAACACAATGTTATAAGGTCGTTTACTGCTTTGTTCATCTCTAGCACAGTGAATGGTGTGTCAACACAATGTTATAAGGTCGTTTACTGCTTTGTTCATCTAAAGCACAGTGAATGGTGTGTCAACACAATGTTATAAGGTCTTTTAGTGCTTTGTTCATCTCTAGCACAGTGAATGGTGTGTCAACACAATGTTATAAGGTCGTTTACTGCTTTGTTCATCTCTAGCAGAGTGAATTGTGTGTCAACACAATGTTATAAGGTCTTTTAGTGCTTTGTTCATCTCTAGCACAGTGAATGGTGTGTCAACACAATGTTATAAGGTCTTTTAGTGCTTTGTTCATCTCTAGCACAGTGAATGGTGTGTCAACACAATGTTATAAGGTCTTTTAGTGCTTTGTTCATCTCTAGCACAGTGAATGGTGTGTCAACACAATGTTATAAGGTCTTTTAGTGCTTTGTTCATCTCTAGCACAGTGAATGGTGTGTCAACACAATGTTATAAGGTCGTTTACTGCTTTGTTCATCTCTAGCACAGTGAATGGTGTGTCAACACAATGTTATAAGGTCGTCTACTACTTCGTTCATCTGTAGCACAGTGAATGGTGTGTCAATACAATGTTATAAGTTTGTTTACTATTTTGTTCACCTATACCACAGTGAATAGTGTGTTAACACAATGTTATAGGGGTGCTTAATACTTTGCTCATCTCTGCCATAGGGAATGGTGTGTCAACACAGTGGCATACATTTGTTTACTGCTTCGTTCATCTCTACGCTAACGAATAGTGCATAAGCACAATGTTATAGGGTCATTTGCTACTTTATTAATCTCTGGTATAGTGAATAGTGTGCCAACATAGTGTTATAAGCTCGTTTACTACTTTGTTAACCTCTGCCATAGTGAATGGTGTGTCAACACAGTGTTATTAAGTCGTTTACCGCTTTGTTCATCAATAGCATAGTGAATATAGTGTGTCCAAAAAGTGTTATAAGGTCGTTTATTACTCTGTTTATATCTGGCACAGTGAATGGTGTGTCAACACAGTGCTAC
>CM054142.1:11974501-11979501 GCA_028751875.1 Rapana venosa
CGTCATCTAGACATCTGGATAGCAAGCACACAAATCACGAAAAGATGGCATATTCGTCATCTAGACATCTGGATAGCAAGCACACAAATCACGAAAAGATGGCATATTCGTCATCTAGACATTTGGATAGCAAGCACACAAATCACGAAAAGATGGCATATTCGTCATCTAGACATCTGGATAGCAAGCACACAAATCATGAAAAGATGGCATATTCTTCATCTAGACATTTGGATAGCAAGCACACAAATCATGTCCATCATGACAGCTTATCAAAGGGGAAAACAATTCTGTGTTATGAGAGTGAACAACAGATCAATAGAGCATCTCAGATATTGACTGTCCTTAGAATCTGCCATGCCACACTCGTGAAAAGATGGCACAGATCACAACAAGATGGCACCTTCTCCATCTATACATAACACGCAGAAATCACACAACTCATTTTCATCATGGCAGCTAATCAACTAGAAAACAATGTATATGATAATAGAGCTAAACAACACATCACCAGACATTGTGAGACTTTGACTGCATTTAGAATCTGCTGTGCCATACTCATGAAAAGATAGCACAGATCATGAAAAGATGGCACATTCTCCATTGGTGCATCAGAGACAAAAAGCAAATAAAACCATTTCCATTATGACAGTTTATCAAGAAGAAAGCAGCCTCCTTGTAAGGGAACTGAACAGCTTATCAAAAAAACATGTCAGACATTGACTGCACTTAGAATCTGCAGTGGCACAATCATAAAAAATGGCACAAATTATTACAAGATGGCAGCATTGTCATCTATACATCTGAGGAAGAAATCACACAAATCATTCCCATCATGACAGCATATCAAAGGGGAAACAATTCTATGTTATGGGACTGAACAACAAATCATTAGAGCATCTCAGATATTGACTGCACTTAGAATCTACCATGCCAAACTCCTGAAAAAATGACACAGATAATGAAAAGATGGCACCTTCTCCATCCATACATCAGAGGATGAAAGCAAACAAACGATTTCCATTATGAAAGCTTATCAATAAGAAAACGACTTTTATGTTATGGAACTGAACAACACATCAATAGAACACGTCAGGCATGGACTGCGCATGTAAACTGCAGTGCCACTTTCATAAAAGATGGCACCTTCATCATCTGTACATCACAGGCAGAAATCACACAAATCATTCCCATCATGACAGCTTATCAATCGGAAAACAATCTCCATGTTATAGAGCCACACAGCACATCAATGGACAGTGCCAGATATTGACTGCAATAAGAGTATGCAATGCCACACTCAGACTCCTTTGGCTACACTGAAGATAGTTTCTTTTACCCTACAACCATGACAACAACCATCAGGCAAAAACAAGGACTTTACCCTTCCCCCTTTCTGTTTTCCGCGTGCAGCACGTCATTGGCAGGGAACAGGTTTTTATGACCCACTGAAATATTCCGCCACCACGCCAGACATCACACCACCATCACTGGGGAGAGAGAGAGAGGCTGTGAAAGGGAATTGTCAACAGGCTTTGTCTTTTGAAAGGGGGGGGGGCTGTGTTTATCCATGCAGGACTTAGTAAAACTGAAAGAGACGTGATAGCTGCTTGGTTAGAGCATTGTACGTTGTGCTCGTGATCTGCTGACCCCAGTTCGATTCCCATTCAGGGGGATATTTTCACCTGGAGTTAACATCAGTGCTGAATCCACTCCACCCCCCCCCCCCCCCCCCCCCCCCCCCCAAAAAAGTCCCTCGGATGAGACTATAAACCAAGGTCGCGTGTGCGAACGCATACAGAACATCTTGCACACGCTTTAAAACATGTTCCACTTTTCAGAAGAGTAGGCCATTGTGTGCCAATAGGAAGGGATGACAACATTTACAAAACTGCAAACACATGGGTACTGGACATAAAAAGCACATCAGTGCTTATTCCATTATTCTCAAAATAAAAGAATAAATTGACAAATAACTAAATACATGTCTCTATTGTGAATAACACAATACAAATGTTGTCTCATGGGAATCTTAGGGTTAACTATTTTAAAAAATGATTATCATTAAATCATAAATCATTGAAGATGGATGAATAATTCAAGGGGAACCTTTCAGTCTGGATGGCCTGTTAGGGGACATTTCTTTAATATCTCTGACTTCACTTGACCTTTTTCTGCCTAAACTTCTTGAGGAGTTGTTAGAGCACTGTATTTTAAGCTCCCCCCTCCCTCCCTCGCTCCCTACCTCTCTCTCTCTGTTTGTTTTTAATGTTTCTTTTTGTTTTGTTTTGATAGTCCCTATCGGTCGTCAGAGGAATAAACACCAGCCATGGACTACCAATGACATCTTGGACCTCTGCGATACAAGAAGGGCACTGAAACCAACAAGGTCTTCCAACCCTAAAGAATACCGGGAGGCCAACAATCTCGTGAAGAAGTCAATGTTAAAGGCCAGAGAGAAGTGGATCAGTGATCAATGTGATGAGATCGAAAAAAGCATGAAAGTGGGCAACAGTAAAAAGGCATACGACACCCTGAAGAAACTCACAAAACCACTTCAAACCAAATCATCAGTCATTGAAGACAGCTCCGGAAACCTCCTCACAGAAAGCTCAGCTGCATTGAACAGGTGGTCTGAATATTGTCAAGAACTGTACAACTACCCAATACAACCTGACAAGAGCATAATAGAAGAGAAAGCAGCAACATCAAGAGCACCCTCGCCATTACCTATACTGAGGGAAGAAGTGGAAGAAGCCATCCGCAGCTTACCAGTAGGAAAGTCCCCAGGAGCAGACAATATACCAGCAGAGCTGCTCAAGCATGGTGGCGAAACAGTCATCACATATGTTACAGTTATCTATCAGAAGATTTGGGAGACAAAACAGTGGCCAACAGAATGGACACAATCACTCATCATACCCCTGCCCAAGAAGGGGAATTTACGCCAATGCCAAAACTATAGAACAATCAGCCTCATCAGCCACGCCAGTAAGATCATGCTCAAAGTTATTTTGAATCGACTCAAGAAGGAGGCAGAAGAACACCTTGCAGAGGAACAAGCTGGGTTCAGGGCAGGCAGGAGCACAATCGAACAGATTTTTAACTGCCACATCCTGATGGAAAAACATCTTCAACATCAGAGAGACCTGTTCCACAACTTCATCGACTTCAAGAAGGCTTTTGACAGAGTATGGCACAAAGGCCTGTGGCAGGTCCTCAGAATGTTTGGCATTGAAGAAGGACTAGTGCAAACCATTCAAGCACTATACAACACCGCAAGCAGTGCAGTCCTTCTGAACAATCAGGTCGGAAGCTACTTCAAAACCACAGTTGGGGTCCGACAAGGATGCCTGTTATCTCCAGTCCTGTTTAATCTGTTCTTGGAAAACAATGAGAGAGACCCTCCATGACTTCCACTCTACCATCTCCATTGGCGGCAGACCCCTCAACAACTTACGGTTTGCTGATGACATTGACTTCATGGGCGGAAGTAACACAGAGCTGCAAGATCTTACCACCAGACTTGAGAACAGAGCTGGAGCATATGGGATGGAGGTGAGCTCGGAGAAAAGTAAAGTACTTGTGAACAGCATGAGCAACGCCACTGCTAAAATTTACATGAACGGCCTACAACTGGAGGAGGTAGACGCTTTTAAATACCTTGGCGCTACACTCACAAAGGACGGGCGATCGACGACAGAAATCAAAGTCACAATAGCCATGGCAACATCTTCCATGACAAAACTCACCACCATATGGAAAAGTGACTGAAACAGCAAGCGAGCTTCTTGGCAAACACCGACCAGTCAAAAAACCATGGGTCACACCTAACATCCTACAACTATGCGACATGCGTAGAGAGTTGAAGAAAAAGAAAAATGAAACAAAAGAAAGAGCAGAACAATATAGGGCAGTCAACAAAAGAATCAGGAAGTCCATGACGGAGGCAAAAGAGAAATGGATCGGTGAACAGTGCCAAGACATTGAAGAGAACATCAAGAAAAACAATAGCAAGAAAGCATATCAGCTGGTGAAAGACCTGACTAGCCCAAAACAGAGAAAAGGTTTAACAATCCAAGACAAAAATGGAAAGTGTCTCACTGACGACCAGGATATTCTGAACAGATGGACAGAATACTGCTCCGACCTGTATAACTATAGAACCGCAGGAGATCCAGAAGTCCTTAATGTACCCGAAAGCAAAGACACAGACAGTCACCCTATCCTCCGAGAAGAAGTGGAAACAGCAGTCAGATCGTTGAAAAAGGGGAAGTCAGCAGGGGCTGACAACATTCCAGCTGAGTTGGTCCAAGCTGGAGGGGAAGCCATGATCAGCGCCCTACTAAGAATCTGCAACAAGATCTGGCAGACAGGAAAATGGCCAACACCATGGACACAGTCACTCATCATCACCCTCCCCAAGAAAGGAAATCTACAACAATGCCATAATTACCGCACAATCAGCCTCATATGCCACCCAAGCAAGGTCATGCTGCAGATAATATTGAATAGACTGAAGCCACAAGCAGAGACCATCATTGCTGAGGAACAAGCAGGTTTCAGAGCAGGGCGCAGCACAACAGAACAGATATTCAACCTCAGAATACTATGTGAGCGGTACCTTCAACATCAACAAGACCTTTACCACGTATTTATCGATTTTAAGAAGGCATTTGACAGGGTGTGGCATGCAGCTTTGTGGGCAACCATGAATTTGTACAGCATCAATGCAAACCTGATCAGAGTCATCAAACAGCTGTACAGCGAGGCCACCAGTGCAGTGTACTACAACAACAACATTGGAGAATGGTTTCGAACAACAGTTGGAGTAAGGCAGGGCTGTCTACTCTCACCCACTCTTTTCAACATCTTCCTTGAGAGAATCATGGCTGATGCACTGGAACATCATGAAGGATCAGTCAGCATTGGTGGCAGAACGATCACAAACCTCCGCTTCGCAGATGACATTGATGGAATAGCAGGATCAGAAAAAGAGC
>CM054142.1:11984501-11987001 GCA_028751875.1 Rapana venosa
GGTGTAGAACAGTCGAGTGCAGTATGTGCAGATACACATGAAACAGACATGCCAACTGTACACACACACGATAGCAGCAAGAAAACATCAGTTGTGTTGCCATCATGGTTGATATGGAATCCCCAGGTGTGTCTGACTGTGGTGCCGATGTGTGTGTTGTGCAGCCTGATGTGGACTGTCAACCGAGGATTGATAATATTGTTGGTGGATTTGACACATGGATTGTCACACAATTTGTTGCTACTCTGACTGACAGATCTGTCCAGAAAAGACTAAGAGACAGCCACAAAAATAAACACTTCAGAAAAACTGTCCTCCATCATTCAGATGGTGAAGATTTTGTGACATGCGAGTCTGATGACATTGTGATCCAATACGCAGGCAAATCAGACACTGATGCAGAGTGTGTGTACTGGTTTGTTAAACAGCAAGACAAAACATGTTAAAGAGGAAGGTGTCAGGCTCGCCAGTTTGCGGAAAGGGAAGCGAATCCAGGACACACTACACAGGGAAACCTTAGCAAGTGCTTCACGGGATTTAGCGGCTCTTCGCGATCTCCTGCAGTTTTACCTTGGCTGACAGTGTGTCGCAGAGACTTGGCACAAGAAAGGCTGGGAATGTCGTAACAAATCTGGACAGTAAAGAGTTTCGTGATTAGCTGTACATAATGAAGATTAATGCCGTGGTTTCCATGTCATGTAATTGGGTTGCGCTGCAACACTTCGCTGCTGTATGAGCTTATTAGCTTAACGGCAATAACATTTTGTTATCGTTATCGTTGTTATCTATCTATCTCTCCAAAGCAGAGTGATTACCATAAGAGACCGTCATATGAAAAAAGTTTGTTAGGTCCAAAGACTTAGACTGTCAAGGTTTTTTCTTTTCATGGTTTCTTTTCTTTTTTACCAAAGTCTATACACATTGAGGTATGTAAAGGGCATAGTGAAAAGACGTGTACCACAAAATAAAACATCTACTTCAAGACAAGATGTTACGAAATACAGCGGACTTGTAATGCTCGAATGTGTGTACACCTTTTCAGCTTGGTTTGTATCAGACTGAATTATGACAGAGACTGTATAGCACAACTCTGTCGCTTTGTCTCGCATATAGCTGGATCCTCTTCGTATACTGATGATGACAACCCTCTTCTTCACAGAACTTTATTTAACAAGAAAGAAAGTCTTAGATTCAGCGTGTTCGTGCTCTGGCCTCATGCTAATCTGATCATTTCCTTTTCTTCCCTTCTTGTATGCCTGTACCCCGTTCGTATAGAATCTTCAGATTCATAGAGCATTATTGGAAGAAAGAAAAGGACGCGGTTTTGGTAACCTTCTATGAGAGACATTTCTGTCTGGCTCTGCCACAAAGCGATTATTGTCAGCAGGAGTTTTAGTAGGTACTACTGAACAGCACAGAAGAACCAGCCGCCTTGCAGCGTTTCCTTTGGCCGGTGACCTCACGGCAGCCGAACATTGATAGCTTGTTATGAGCTACTGCTGGCTTCTAGTGTCACAAAGAGTCTGAGTTGTGAGTGGGTTTGGTGAGAGGCCAGAATGAGCAATCAATGAGAAGAAGCACGGAGACGTGGAGAGAAGACTACCGGTAAAAAAAAAGTGTTCTGTATTCACAGAAATGTCATGATATGCTTTTGGGTTTGTTTTTTCTTTTTTGTAAGACAGTCAAAAGAGTAGTTAGACCTGCTCTCTTAGACAGTAATTCCTTCAGTTCACCTCATCTCTCTCTGTGTCTCTCTCTCCGTCTCTCTCTCCCTCTCTGTCTGTCTGTCTGTCTGTCTGTCTCCCCCACCCCCTACCCCTCTCTCCCTCTCTCTGCCTATGTGTCCCGCTGTCTCTCTGTCTGCATATCTGTCTCTTTCTCTCTCGCCTCTCTCGCTGTCTGTCTGTGTGTCTGCCTGTTTGTCTGTGTGTCTCTGTCTCTGTCTGTTTTTGTGTCTCTGTCTGTCCGTCTCTCTCTATCTCTATCTCTCTATATATCTCTCTCTATCTCTCTCTCTCTCTCTCTCTCTCTCTCTCTCTCTTTCTCTCTCTGTCTCTGTCTCTCTCTATCTCTCTTTCTCTCACTCTCTCTCTCTATCTCTCTTTCTCTCACTCTCTCTCTCTCTCACTCTCTCTCTCTCTCTATCTCTATCTCTCTCTCACTCTCTCTCTCTCTCACTCTCTCTCTCTCACTCTCTCTCTCTATCTCTCTCTCGCTCTCTATCTCTCTCTATCTCTCTCTCTCTTTGCCCCTCTCTCTAGGACCTCTATCCCTCCCTCTCTCTCTCTGTCTGTCTGTCTGTCTGCCTCTTTCTCTCTCTCTCTCTCTCTGCCTCTCTCTCTCTCTCACTCTCTCTCTCTCTATCTCTTCTCTCTCTGTCTCTGTCTCTCTCTATCTCTCTTTCTCTCACTCTCTCTCTCTATCTCTCTTTCTCTCACTCTCTCTCTCTCTCACCTCTCTATCTCTATCTCTATCTCTCTCTCACTCTCTCTCTCTCTCA
>CM054142.1:11992001-12027001 GCA_028751875.1 Rapana venosa
GAAGAAGGAAGGAACGAAGGAAAGAAGGAAGGAATGAAGGGAAGAAGGAAAGAAGGCAGGAAGGCAGGAAGGAAATTGAAAGGGCAACAGTTATCATAACACAACATGCTGAAAATAGTTTGCGAAGTTTTTTTTAAATTTTAATATTAACTTTTCACATGTAATACCATGTACTATATATGAGTGGTTTTGTCGTTTTGTTGTTGTTTGTTGTTGTTTTTGTTCCTTAGCTAAAGCTTCAAAGTTCACCAGAGCTGACATTTTGTACATGCAACTGGTTTTTTGCTGACTATTAAGGTAGCCACAGTCCAAGTTAGTGGATGATAATAAATAAATAAACGAAAATAAAACCTCTGCAGAGCTGGAACAAGACTAAAATCTTTACAGAGTTTAAACAAGAGTAACACACTTAGCAAAGCTTAAACGTCCTTCCTATGAGACGATAAACCGAGGCCCCGTGTGCGAGTGCACGCAGAACATCTTGCGCACACGTTAAATCCTGTTCCGCTTTTCGTAAGAGTAGGCCATTGTGTGCCGGTGGGAACGGATGACAAAATTTACAAAACCGCGTACACACGGGGACTGAATGTAAAAACAGCACATAAGTGCTTATTCCATTCTCCTCGATATAAAAGAATAAATAAATGAAATAAATAAATAAACAAGACTAAAACAATTAACAGAGCATCACACTCTTTTCCCCTCTGTTCCTTTAATGATATTTTCTTTTAGACCACCTCCCTCCCCCCCCTACCCCCCCTCAAAAGAAGATTATTTGTGAGGAACGTCTATAAATAGGAGAAACAAAGCAAATTTTAAAGTGCAAAGGTTGTTGTGTATTCTTTCCTATCAAATAAACAAATTTATATCAAAAGTGTTAGAGAAGCAGAGTGGGATGTGATGATGATGATGATGATGATGATGATGATGATGATGAAGATGAAGATGATAATGCAGATGATGGTGAGGGGGGGGGGGGGTTGAGAGAGAGAGTGCATGTGTGTGTATGTGAGTGTGAGAATGTTTACGTGCATGTATGCATACGAGCACATGTTGTTGTTGTTGTCTTCAATTTAACGTCTGTTCACTCTTAGTGATATTAGACAAGGGATGTGGAAAATGTAGTGGAAGTTAAAACAGAGAGGGGAATGTACAGAGAAAAGACTGAGTAGGTAACATGTGTGTTGGTATTTTCATGCAATTAAAGGGGTGGGGGGAATCTTAAACATAAGTAAACATTTAAATCCAACAAATTGTTAACATGAAACAACTATAAAAAATATATAAAAAACTACAACAAATACTCTAATGGGCTGTGCAATAGACATTTAACAATGGCAAAGGCTAATTTTGGATTTTTAAAAACAGTTTCCACAGACTGCTCACAAAATGTGGGTAAAACAGGTTTTACAATTGAACACTCAAATATGATGTGAGTGTTGGAAATATGTTCCCCACAGAGGCACCTCACATTTTTACAAAATTTTGTTATAAATGCATTTAATTTTATTCGAAAATATAGTGCATTAACTCTTCTTGTGGTTGCGATACTTAAATGTGTTTGAGAAGGAGTCATGTAACATGAAATAAGGCCATTAGTCAGGCAATTGTTTAAAGATCGTTCCTTGAGTTGATCTGATTCTCTCCACTTATTCCACGACGTCTGTTCTAATAAACGGTATCCCTCCTGTAGAGATAATGGAACATGCAGTTCTATTGATTCAAAATGATGTCTTGCCCCCCTTTTTGCAGCTCTGTCAGCCCACTCATTTGAAAAAACTCCAACGTGCGAAGGTACCCAACAAAAGGAGACAGGAATACTTCTTAAACTTAAAAGGTGTATGATATATTTAATTTCAAAAATGATTCTGGATACTTTCCTGGAATTTGGGGATTTGATAGCATACAGTACCGACTTAGAATCTACACAAAGTAAGATAGGAATGATGGGAAATGCAAAATCAAGAATATAGTTAAGAGCCATAAGAATTGCAATAAGTTCAGCTGTAAATATTGAATGATGTTTACCTAGATAGTATACGAGCACATGCATGTGCATGCATGTGCGTGTGTGTGTGTGTGTGTGTGTGTGCATGTGTATGTGTGTGTGTTAGTGTGTGTATGAGTGTGTGTGTGTTTGTATGTGCATGCAAAGACAAAGGGGCCATGATTGACATGCACTGGAAAAAAACCCACATTCATAGTTTACAACGCTAGGCGCCAAGTTCGTCATGCAACATCAAAAGCACAAGTACACAGGCTCTGAATTTTTATCTCCCTTTCTCCCTTCACCATGCTTACCATTCCAGGGGCAAGGCCAGAGTGCTGTTTACCTCCCCTGATAGCATCATGGCGTACGGAGCAGACGGCAATTCTGCTGGATGAGACAGAGGGCAGTGCCAGTGCTTGCCCGGCTGTTATCTTGATGTGCACTGACACCCATCTCCTTCCAATGGCTTATATATGGAGGCCAAGTCTCCCCTTCAAGCCTACAGCCTGTTGCATAAATACTTCACCCGCCCCTCCTTCCACATGCTTTACTGCCACAGCTGAAGGGAGTTTCTGGAGGAAAGTTTTCTTTTGTGGAAACTATTATGGGATTACAGGCCATTTGACTGAAAGTAACTGTAAGCGAAGGAAAGGAGTAACAGAGAGACACAAGGGGGGGGGGGAGAGGGCATAGGGTGAGAGAGAAAGAGGGAAAGAGAGAAAGAGAGAGAGAGAGAGAGAGAGAGAGAGAGAGAGAGAGAGAGAGAGAGAGGAGATAGAGAGAAGAAAGAGAGAAAGAGAGAGACAGAGAAAAAGAGAGAAAGACAGAGAGAGAGAGAGAAATACAGAGACACAGAGAGACAGACAGAGAGAGAGACAGACACACAGAGAGAAGCAGACAGAAAGAGAGCTCCAAGCCAATTCATCCGAACCCAATGTCTGTAGGAATTCAACAGCCATTCCTCAACAGTCCCAGAATGTGTACAAGTTACAGTAACTGGTATTGCTCCATCAGAGTGATAAGATGAAATTGTACAAGGTGCCAGCGATATATGTCAACATTCCACATGACATCTCCAATCATGCTACTTCTACTTTGTCTTCAGTAAATGGACATACATCTGCAATCTTCAGCCTTTTTGTTGATGGACTGGGAACACAAGCACTCCAAGCTGGCATCGTCTGTGAACTAAGTCAAAACAATGTCCGACCATCTAATGAAGATCTGGAAAGCAAGAGAGGCCATCTTCCTTGTAGATATGACAGATCTGATGCAAGGAGGGAGAAACAGAAATAATGAAACAGACAGAGAGTATATAGATCTAGACAGATAGGTAGAGAGAGACATAGTATATACAAATCTGTCTTTAAATCCTCCAGGAGCCCTACACATCATTGTACTATCTGCAATGAAGTGAGTTGCCTGTGGCTACTTTCAGTTCAATCCATATATAAGATAGAATAGAAAAGCTCACATAATTTCTGTCATGTTCTTTCCTCTACTATGTGTAGGATGCAAGACCACTGAAGATGTACTATTCTCAGTAGTAAAAAAACCAATCACACGCAGAAATCGATGCGCTGGGTCTGACTTGTCAGGCGCTTAATGGCAGAGCAACGCATTTTCGTTCATATGACAGACAACACTAGTTGCTGTCTGAGTGTCCAGTGACAAAGAAAACAATAATGAAAGAAAATGCATTAAAACAAAACAAAAACAAGTTTGACAAGTTTAGTAACAGACACTCTCTTAAATATAATAAAATAAGATAAACATAACGACTACGTCTGCATATTTTCCCCAAGTTTATGTAAATATAATCAAGTTGTTAGAAATTTTACCAGCTTAAAAATGGATAACTCAAACAATGACAGGTTTTTTGTAGTTTCTCTAAAAAGAATTTTATTGTGATTTCTAAATCTTCATATTCATTCATTACCACTAATATTCATGTCACTATCCCAGTTTCTCTATAAATCATCTTCTGCAGATATAAGTTTTCCAATGTCATTACTACTTAGCTACAACACAATTCAATGCCTGATGTTTCACTGATGTAGATTAAATAGATGGATGTAGTCTGATCTGGGGATGGGATAGCTCAGTGGTCAGAGCACTCACTTTCCCCAGCCAAGGTTAAGCAGCATCGAGCGTGGTTACCATTTGGATGGGTGACCGTTTGCACGCCTAAGCTTCAGTTCAGTCCCCCAGTTCACTCAGTTTTAAATGGGTTCCTACCTCTTTAGGGTCATGGAAGGTAAAGCAGCAAGGGAGGGGAGATGGGTGCCGCCCTCAATATGCTGGCCCCCAGAGAAATGAGGTCTATGACGCCTCACTCCTCTACGACCTTATAGGTTATAGGACACCTCCTTTACCTTTTTAGTTTGATCTACTGTCTGTGATATCAGTTGCGTCACCGACCTTAAGAAAAGCTAACAATAAAGATGTTTCTGACATGAATGAAAAGCTAACAAGGTAATTGTTTATGACCTGAGGAAAAAGCATATAAACACACAGACATGAACTGTTCAGCTCACGTGACTCTCCTTATGACTCAAAGTGTACATTTTTTGTAGAGGGGGGATGGGGTTTGATAGATAGGTAGATAGATAGATAGACAGGCAGACAGACAACAGCCAGATAGATAGATAAACAGACAGGCAGACAGACAGACAGATAGATAGATAGGTAGAGAGATAGATAGATAGATCCTGATGGGAAAAAATGGGACATACAAATAGAATGTTCAATTAAAGACCTAACATCCAGACTGTAGGCAGTTTAGTTACAGTAAAAATCAAATTTGCTCTGAAGGCCAGATTTGATCTCATCCATTTCTTGTCTGCTTCAGAAAGGATCTCTCTCTCTCTCTCTCACTCTCTCTCTCTCTGAGCCCAGGTTATTTTGTGAAAAGAACCCGCAGGCAAAAGCGTGTTTAGTAATTGCAGTTATCTAGATGTAAAGAAATTACGATTGGCTATACCATTTCGTTGTTCACAATCAACAACACAGATTACATTGAACTCATTTCATTACTTGTACTCTATTACATTTGGTAATTTCAATTTCTTGCCCATGTATGGCTTCGTTAGCAGTATTTTCTCTTTCCAATCTCTACAAAGGACAACAAAAAATTACATACTAAGAGAAATAGAGTGTGGGGGTACGGGATAGCCTAGTGGTTAGAACATTGCGCTCGGGTTCGATTCCCGTTCAAGGGGGATATTTTCCTCTGGAGTTCACATCAGTGCAGACTCCACTCTCCCCAAAAGTCCTTTGGATGAGACAATAAACCGAGGTCCCGTGTGCGAATGCACGCAGAACATCTTGCGCACACGTTAAATCCTGTTCCACTTTTCGTAAGAGTAGGCCATTGTGTGCCGATGAGAACAGATAACAGAAATTACAAAACCCCATACACACGGGGAATGGGTGTAAAAAAAGCGCATAAGTGCTTATCCCATTATCCTCGATAGAAAAGAATAAAATGAAAAATAAAAAGATGTGATGGTGTGGTAAGTAGATTACCTCCCTTGAGATCAGAGCAGCGTGTTACTATTTTGGATCACACTTGCAAATTGTGCAGCGCTCTGTTTCCTTTTGGTGGTAGTTGAAAAATACTGGCTGTTTACAATGTGCCTACGCTGTAAAATGTAATGTGAATGCAGCCTCTTTCTTAGAGGCAACATCTTCTCTGTTCGTATTGTACAGTTGTCTACTCTGTTACAAATGGCAATAATATTTTCCCTGTTCATATTGTGCAATTGTCGATTCTGTAACAAATGGCAACAACTTCTCTGTTCATATTGTGCAGTTGTCCACTATGTTACAAATGGCAACATCTTCCCTGTTCATATTGTGCATTTATCCATTCTGTTACAGTTTTGGTGGAGATTCTGGGTATAGGGATCAGTTTTGTTGGAAGGGGTTTGGTAAGGGAGGATGACCTCCCCTCAGGTGGCTCTGGGGTTTCATGTAGGTGTTTTGGGTAACAGCCTGCAGACAAGGGCGATGCTAGGAGGAGACTGGGAGAAGCAAGGTCCAAGAATGTTCAAGCCCATTATAGAGGTGGCAGTTGCTCTTTGCGTTCCTGCATGAACGGCTCTGTGGGCGTTGTCACTTCCAAAATAGAAACGTTGCAATGCTGACTTATATCCAAGTGGGGTCAAATACCCCAGTGTGAATGTCACCAGAGTGGTGGATGACAATCTGTGGCTACTGGCTGAAGCACCAATATGCCGGTCGGGTAGCATACCTCGGGATGAGGTACAGTTGAGTGGGGTGGATGTGATGGTGCAGTGTGCTGCTGCTGGGTCATTTATTCAGCGTTCTGTGGTGCCTCTTCTTATCCAACATAACAGTAGGACTTCATCAAGTGCTTTGACTTGTTTCTTTTACAAGATTCAGCGCTATATAAATCCATATATTATTATTATTAATTAGATTACCTCCCATGCGATCAGAGCGACATGTTACTCTTTCGAGATACACCTGCCAATGGTGCGGGGCTCTGTTTCCTGTGGTGGTAGTTTCGTTGCATGCACTTCGCCTACAGGGTGAAATGTAGAATTTATGCAATCTCTTCATAGAAGCCACATCCTAACTGTGAGACTGTGCTGTGTACCCAGGGATTGTGAGCTATGTCCACTCTGTTACTTGTGTGTGTGTGCCCAGAGAGAGAGAGAGATGACTGATTTTTCTAACAGAAATAGAGCATCCAGCTATTTCCATACAGCCTTCAAAATGACATGGGGCAAAAGAAAACAATGTGATGCCATTTTCCCATGAGGTGATCAGTTTGTTTCTTCACTTTGTGTCCTTTTGTCTCTATGTGTCTAAGTGTGTCTGTCTGTCTGCCTATGTTTATCTGCCTGTCTCATTGTCCCTTTCTAACACTAATTGCCTGTTTTGTAATTCTCCATTGGCATTCATGGAAATTGATAAACGAAGGACTGTTAACTAACATGTACAGGGCAAAGAAATGGGAACTGTTGCGTGAGAGAGAGATAGAGTAGTAAACTGAATTTAATTTGGTCCCTTTTGTTGATTTCCGATACTGAATTAGTATAATTCTAAATAGACTTTTGTGGAGATGTAAACAGCTATAATTACTAAATTAAAGTATAAGTTAGAGGATTTTTTTTCATTGAATGACTGTGACTGTGTGGGAAGACGAATTGTCTTAAGTGGGAGAGAACTGGTTAGAAAGGATTGGTCTTTTGAGCAAATTGCAAATACACTTGTAACATTAAGTGTGTACAGACTTTGATGGAAGTTTTCTTGGCAATATCTGTAGACCTGTTACAGGCTCTTGGTACTGAAAATAGGAAAGTAAACTTGGCAGAAGGAAGGAAAAGGAAAGAGACAAATTAAAACTGTAACATAAACACTATAGTGATGAATAAATTTTAGTCCTTCTTAAAACGAAAATACTACAAACATATTATTCTTTGATATAACTTTACCAAAACCACCCTATTTTTAATAATCTAATAATCTTCTTTCAGCTGAAAAGCCTTCAACTTTCTTGATTCCGGGTTTTTTGAAAAATGCATAGATTCAGTTTTTTGTTTCATAATTTTGTTATTACATCTAAGAAGCCTGCCTGTTTTTGTACTTCCAAAACTTTTTTTTTTCTTTATAAGATCTGTTTGTTATGGCTTCTGCTTTGATTTCTTTTTACTGTGACCAGTGAATCTTTTGATGTTCTTACATCCTGCCCACCACTGGGGAAGAAAAGGAACACTTAAACTTTTTTCCATCTATTTTCTGTGTTTTTCTTTTATTTCTGCTGAATGGAGAATAGTTATGGGTTCTGTCTCAGATGCAGATACTACACTGATGTGTAGGACACCCAGAGGATTTAAAGAACACTCTATGTCCTTTCTGTCTCTCTGTATGGTTGTTGTCTGTCTGGTTAATTATTTTTCTCCATCCCTAATCTGTTTTCATGTTTGCTTACATTTTCCAGATTGACGGGTCAGATAATTTTTTCTTCATGTTTTAGGATCTTAATTACATCAATGGACTCTATTTTATTTTCTTTAATTTCGTAGATGTTGCTTTTCATATTATCATAGGCTGTTTATGAATATGCCCCCAAAGGATTAATGTTCATTTTTCAAGCCAAATAGATGTGGTATAATTGGAAATGTCTTGGATAATGTTCAGCTCTATCCCCAACACTTTTGTACAATTTCATCTTATCATGTTGATGGAGCAATACCAGTTACTGTAACTGCTGAATACCCTTATTCTGGGCCTGGTGATGAATGACTATCGAAATCTCTACTGAGACAAAGTGTGCCAACTTATTCTCTCAGGCTCTCAGTCAGACAGCCTCTATCCCATAATAGTTTCCACAAAAGAAAACTTTCCTCCAGAAACTCCCTTCAGCTGTGGCAGTAAAGCATGTGGAAGGAGGGGCGGGTGAAGTATTTATGCAACAGGCTGTAGGCTTGAAGGGGAGACTTGGCCTCCATATATAAGCCATTGGAAGGAGATGGGTGTCAGTGCACATCAAGATAACAGCCGGGCAAGCACTGGCACTGCCCTCTGTCTCATCCAGCAGAATTGCCGTCTGCTCCGTACGCCATGATGCTATCAGGGGAGGTAAACAGCACTCTGGCCTTGCCCCTGGAATGGTAGGTGTGGTGAAGGGAGAAAGGGAGATAAAAATTCAGAGCCTGTGTACTTGTGCTTTTGATGTTGCATGACGAACTTGGCGCCTAGTGCTGTAAACTATGAATGTGGTTTTTTTCAGTGCATGTCATGTTTCCTCCCTGTTCACACACACACACACACACACACACACACACACACACACACACACCACACACACACACACACACACACACACACACACACCACACACACACACACACACACACGCACGCACGCACACACACACACACACATGCACACACATATGCTCGCATGCACATATGCACACATGCACGTAAGCGCGCACGCACACACACACGCGCGCACACATTGTGCACTATAGTCTTTATTTCTCTCCCCGCATTTTCACTGTTTATGTTTCTATCTTATCCATTTCTTTTATTCGATGGGAAGCAGTAT
Organism: Rapana venosa; assembly: GCA_028751875.1. Lineage (NCBI taxonomy): Eukaryota > Metazoa > Mollusca > Gastropoda > Neogastropoda > Muricidae > Rapana > Rapana venosa. Next base: position 12,001,075 of record CM054142.1, read on the forward strand.
ATACCAACATAAACCAGTTATAGAAATAAACAATTTTGTTTCGATTTACTTTTGAAAGTAGAAAAGAAACTATCAGATAAGGTAAACATGGAGATACTGTTAGAGCAATGAAATGAATTCATTACATTTGAGAAGTCATGTATTGTAAACAGTCCATAAACAGATAAGAGTTAACAAGCTGTAGTCTTCTAAAGAGACAAATTGAAGGGTTGGGGATGGGGAGCTAGAGTATTAAATAAATCAAGCAACTTCAACACAAAAGAACTTCCAGTATGGCTTCTTTTTAGAGATGTTTTAGGTTCCAGTGCTCTAGGGAAACACTTAAGATGCCTGAATTAAAGTCTTCAAATGATAGTTTAAAAATCCAGCAGCGGCAACACCTATCAACCGAAAGTCTGGCCTTCAAGCTGACAGTCTTCTTATAATTCAAGCATAGTCACACTTACAGCATAGTGTTGTTAATCTATCACAACAACAAGACCAGCAGCAAGACAAAAAAACACCCCCAAAAAAACAGAACAAATAAAGTGCGTTCTTCACCAGGAATAGTAAAAGAATAAATAAATAAAGAGGAAAAAAACAAGAAGTAAAAGAAGGTGGTAGAGGTGGAGGAGGAGAAGGAAGAGGAGGAGGAAAAGAAGAAGAAGAACGCAAAAGAGGAAGAAGGAGAAGAATGCAAAGAAGAACAATGCAAAAGATAAAGAAGAATACAAAGAAGGAGAAGAATGTAAAGAAGAAGAATGCAAGGAAGGAGAAGAATGCAAAGATAAAGAAGAATGCAAAGAAGAAGAAGAATGCAAAGAGAAGAGGGAGGAGGAGGAGGAGAGCTCAGAAAAAGGAGGAAGAGGAAAAGAACAAGAAGAAGAACAAGGAGGATGGGGAGAGTGAAGAGATGGTAAAGAAGAAGATAAAGGAGAAAAATGAATAGGAAAGAGCAGAAAGAACAATGGATAGAAAGAAAGAAAGAACAAATGAAAGATGTGTTAGTTACTTCTCCATTATGTGATTGCATTGTGAGTTTGTGATCTGTGTCACTATTTGGAGCTATAGACTTTAGGTGAACAATGGGCTGATATGATAAAGCGAGCTACACATCAAGAGAATATATATATACATATATATATATATATATATATATATATATATATATAGAGAGAGAGAGAGAGAGAGAGAGAGAGAGAGAGATAAAACAGAGAGAGATATAGGTATAGATATATGTTATATATATATATATATATATATATATATATATATATATAATATATATATATATATATATATATATATATATATAACAGCGAGATATAGAGATATATATTCTATATATACATATGCATATAGATAGATATAAAACAGAGATATAGAGATAGAGATATATATTCTATCTCTCTCTCTATATATATACATATATATATATATATATATATATATATACATACATACGCACATGTGCGTGCGCGCACACACACAAACACAGGCGTGCACACACACATTTATAAACAAAGAGAATATATATATATATATATATATATATATATATATATATATATATAATATATATATATATATATATATATATACATATGTATCTATTATATGTATTATGTATGTATACATACCTATAAGGAAGGTGGCAGGATGGTTAAGACATTCGCCTACCAACAAGTTAACCATGGGGTTCTGGGTTCGATTCCCAGCCTCGCCCTTTCTTCCCAGTTTGACAAAAAAATCGAACTGAATGTCAAAGTCCTTCGGATGAGACTATAAACCGAGGCCCCGTGTTCGAACGCATGCAGAACATCTTGCGCACACGTTAAATCCTATTCCGCTTTTTGGAAGAGTAGGCCATTGTGTGCCGGTGGAAACAGATGACAAAATTTACAAAACCGCATACAAACAGGAACTGCATGTAAAAAAGCACATGAATGCTTATTCCATTATCCTCGATATAAAAGAATAAATAAATAAACATATATAGATACATCTGTATCGATATATCTATATATTTCAGACACATCAGAGTAGACAAAGCATCTTCAAACAGACTCCCTTAGTCCAAACCTAATGCCACAAGTGAGTACAAAAACCCACTTCCCAAAAGTCACTTCCAGTACACTTCTTGCCCCATCTTTGCTAATCTGACCCTGGTGTAAGTGTTGAAAAATGCATTGGGCAAGAACATTTCCCCGCACCGCTTTAGTTAATTATCTCCACTACTGTCTACTGGGGAAGTGTACAAGTGGCGGGGAAAGTAGCAAGGACTCACACTGTGAAAGGAGAAAGAGTCATCAACTATGAATGAGACTGGCGACAGACACCCATGTTACGTTATGTGAGTAGTAGACCAGTTTTACTTTGGGCTTTTGTCTTTTCTTCTATCTGTTTATCTTTTGTTCTTCTGTGTGGTGTTAACTTGGTGGGTTCCAAATTGTCTCTTGCAGTTTTGTTTTTGTGATCTTAAAAAAATGCTTTTGTCAGAGTTTGTTTCATGTATGGTTTTTTTTGTCTGTATTCTCTCTCTTTTTCACACCATGTCTCTGAGGCTTTCGGTGTGTCTTTCATTTTAATGCATGTGTTACAAACAAACGCACACACACACACAAAAATGGCTCTTGTGTGTGCATGCATATGTGTGTACACACACATCTTTGGATGAGACTATAAACCAAGGTCCCGTGTGTTAACGCACGCAGAACATCCTGCGCACATGTTAAATCCTGTTCCGCTTTTCATAAGAGTAGGCCATTGTGTGCTGGTGGGAGCAGATGACAGAATTTACAAAACTGCATACACACAGGGACTGGATATAAAAAAGCACATGAGTGCTTATTCCATTATCCTCAATATAATATTTTTTTTTAAAAGAGTCATCTGAGCGCTTTGATTTGTTGCTTTACAAGATTCAGTGCTATATAAATTCTATACATTATTATTATTATTATTATATGCATGTGTACATGTGTGTGTGTTTGCACATGCATAAATGCATGCATGCATGTGTGTGCATGTGTGTGTATATGTCGGGGAGGGGGGGGGGGGGGTGAGAGAGAGAGGCAGTGAGAGAAAAGTGGGGGGGGGGGGGAGTGGTTGGGAGAGCATGGGCATATAGACATGTAGTAAAATCCCCAAAAGACAGCCCAAAAGTGAGACAGTCTAATAGAAAGAGACATCAGAAGACATTGACCAGGGTGGAGAGATAAAAAGGTAGACAAAGATAAATGGGCAGGAGACAGTTTGTAACCCACCAAGTTAACACAACACAGAATAACAGAAGAAGCCACAACAAGTGCAAAGACAGTGAAAAATGATAAGGTAGAAGGAAAGACAAACGCCCAAAGTGAAACTGGTCTACTACTCACATAACGTAACAGGGGTGTCTGTCGCCATTCTCATTCATAGTTGATGACTCTTTTTCTTTCACAGTGGGAGTCCTTGCTACTTTCCCCGCCACTTGTACACTTCCCCAGTAGACATTAGTGGAGATAATTAACTAAAGCAGTGCGGGGGAAATGTTCTTGCCCAATGCATTTTTCAACACTTACACCAGGGTCAGAACAGCAGGGAAGAAACAGATTTTGGGGGTTGGTGACTTTTGGGAGGGGATATATTTTTTGTAGTCTAGGCATAGTTTCTGGGTGTTCTGTTTTATTGTAAGAAGCCTTGTCTTGGTTTTTGGCCTTTTGTTCACATTCCTTGCAAAGAGGAATTCTGCATCTGAATCTTTTGTGCACAAAGAAAATGGAAAACAAAGAAAATGGAAAACAAACTGGATGTTGTTGCTGTTATTGATGTCACTGTTGTTATCCATGTTAGTCAATCTACACAATGCTAGTAACATGACAAAAGAGGTGGTTTTATATACTGCTTATGTTGCTTTCATTGCTGCACATTTAATTCTAGTTTCAAAACATTTTCTTTGGCCAAAGTAAAACATTTGTGAGTTATTGAGGTAAGCAAAGCACCAAGGTCTACCTAACAATACCATTCAGCTTTAAGATGCTATGGAAGATTATCTTCATTGATAACAAGCTCATAGCACAGTAACATACACTCTCCATTACAGGAGGAACATCTTCTTATATGGCTAGCTAGGTACTAATCATTTTTTCTCCACACTCAATCCTTCCTCTGTAGGCATTGAAAGGTTTTGACCAGTTACATGTGAATCAAGCATGAGGTAATTTTCCAAAGCTTGGTAACATTGACAAGGAGGGGGAGGTAAGATTTTTTATTATTTTTGTTTTGATCCAAGAACCTCACCTTCACCAAGAACATCACCTTCACCTTCACCCATCCCACAGTCCTGTAAAGTGAGGGGACACTAAAAAAGATTTTGCAATCAGCTTCTTCCACTCCCTGTGGTCCTCTGCTTTCGTAGCAAACCTTTCTACTCAATAAATTATACTTTGTATATAAGAACAGATATACAAAACATGGAAGAGTAGTCATGGCTTAGATCTTATTTTTTTCCTATGTAATTATGGTACTAACAACAAAGGGTTATCTCCCCCACCCCTTTCCCCATCTGGATTTCTTTTCATAGTGTTTTTATATCTTTATTTAAAGAAAGCGAAACAAAAAAAAGGGCCCTAAACTTGAGATTTTACTGTTCCTTCACGTCCTTGAGGAGTGGCAGGGCAATAGCTGTGAATCTAGGCATTGTGTCTTGGGCTAACCTCACAGATTGCATTCTGCCTATGTTGTTTGTTATCCATATGCACCATATCTGGTCTACTCCTCCACGAAAGATGGATTTAGTTTCCTTCCTCAGCTGGAACTCCAAGATTCATCCATGGTAAGATTTTGTGCATGCGACCGTCTTTGCCCACCATTAAGGTAGCCACATTCCGACTTCGGGGATGGATATAGTTTCATTCTGTGATGACACTTTGTTGTTAATTTTGCACGTTTTCCCAGCTGAAAAACTTGGGATTACCCATAATATATTTGATACTGCCTTATGCATCGTACTTGAGAATCAGTGTGTTATCATCAGCAACACGCTGTATGCGAACTGTGCATGTTTGACAATGTTGAAATACCTCGGCATATAGGCTGCCATACTCCCACTTCAGAGGATTGTTTGTGCTTTTAAGGAGAGTTCATTTGAGGCTGAAGACGATCTCAATATAATATTTTCAAGCATACCATCATTTTCGTGCAGGCCTTGACATTTTAGCTAAACTAACACAGCTTTTGTGCGTTTGTTCGCACATTAAACCTCAGTCTAATTAATTAAAGTGTCGTGTGACCTGGTTGCAGAGTGATGAAGTCAGAACCAAAGCCACCTGCAAAGGAAAGGTATCCCTTAACCTGCCACCTCAGTGATGACTCAGTCCCATGCGCTCTGTTGCCGCCAGACCACGACAGTGACGTTCAAGCCACTAGAGTACCCCACAGCTCTTGGGCCATGGGCGGGAGATAACTATTTCCAGCCACTGACAGCCTGCAGTTTGGCACCTGGGACATTGTTCCTTGCTATCTCCCTGTCATCTACAATCCCCCGTCAAGCACACACAAACATACATATACACAAGCGTGCACACACGCGCGAACACACACACACACACACGCGCGCGCGCGGACACACACACACACACACACACTCACACACACACACACACACACACACACACGCGCGCGCACACACACACACTCGAGCGCTCAAACGCGCGCGCACACACAAACGTACGCATACACACACACGTACGCACGCACGCTAGCACAAACGCGCGGTCACACAAATACACACTCACACACACATACACCACGCACACACACACACACGCACATTTCCAAATCTCCGCCACTTTCCCCGCTTGTCAGTCTAATATCACAATTTTTGAAGAGACTTAAATGAAATCGAACACACACACACACACACACACACACACACACCACACACACACACCACACACACACACACACACACACACACACACACACACCACACACACACACACCACACACACCACACACACACACACACACACACACACACACACACACACCTCTCTCTCTCTCTCTCACACACAACACACACACACACACACACACACACACACACAACACACACACACACACACACACACACACACACACACACACACACACACACACACACACACACACACACACACACACACACACACACACACACACACTTCCAAACAAGATCTAAACAAAAGCAGAATCCTTTGAAACTTTTCATAAATGAAAACTGTATTCTAAAATCAATTTTAAAAAAAAGAACCCCCCTTCCCCCCAAACCCAAACCAAACCAAAACAAACACAGGATAAAGCAAAACGAAACAACCAACCCCATCGCACACCAATATCAACTAAAGAGATAGTCGAAGTTTTCTTCTCTCACTTCCCCTGCCTCTTGAGTACAGACAGAGACTGTCCTGAAAACCACCATAACATTCTGCCGAAGACTGCAACAGTAACTCTCCAAATATATTTACTATCAGCCATACTACAGTACTGATCAATCTTTAATCAGACAAAAAAATATACTACTCGATTTCATGCAAAGGGCGCACTTTTTGTGAAGACACGAGACAAGACTGAAGCCAAAACTTTGCAGTGTATTGACAAGCTCAAAGAGTAAAACAAACAGAAGAAAAGAAGAGAGCGGTACAGTGCAAGTATTTAATGTGTCTAGGAACGTAACATACAGAGCGCGTTTTTCATTCTGTGGTCAAATCTCTGAGGCTTAAGAAGACGATGGTGGTGAGGCAGGCGATGCATTATTGAAAGTCTGGCTCGAGTTACACGGAACATTTCCTCGTCTCCGCTGACTCGTAAAACGGCTGAGGTATTCTTTTGTGATCTGCGTAAAGAAAAAGAAAGAAAAAGAGACGAGAGACAGACACACACTATGGGTAAAGAAAAAGTGAGTGCGTGTATGAGTTCTGCACTTGTGCACATATACTGAGGCATAGACATAGACACACACAGACACGTGAAGGTTCAGAAAGAGAGACAGACATACACACACACACACGCATTACACACGCGCGCGCGCGTATAAAATCATTTGATGTGAATAGACGTTAAACTAGAGATCACACACACAAACACACACACGCACACACACACACACACACACACACACACACACACACACACACACACAACACACACACACACACACACTACACACTCACACACACACACACACACACACACACACACACACACACACACACACACACACACACACACACACACACACACACACACACACACACATGCGCGATAAAATCATTTGATGTGAATAGACGTTAAACTAGAGATCACACACACACACACACACACACACACACACACACACACACCAAAACACACACACACACACACACACGCACACCCAAAACACACACACACGACACCCCACACACACACACACACACACACACACAACACACACACACACACACACACACACGCAAAACCACACACACACACGCACACACACACGCACACACACGCACACACACACACACACTAACAAACAAACACGCACACACAAACCCGCACACACACACACAGAGTCGATCCTCGAGTTACAGGGGTACTGTATGCATCCTTACAGTTTTCTGCTGCTCTCTAAGAGATGGTTGGCCAAACCCCAAAACTGTCCAGCTCCTTCCCTTGTCTTCCTTGTATGTCTCTGACTGCCGTCTGTCTTTTCTGGGGCATGACTGTCTTCAGGTTGACCATTGCAGTGCTGAACACTGTGGTCTGATGATGTGACTGTGTCATCCTAGTTGTTGTATGGGTGGGGTTTGTGTTTGTTTGTTGTTGTTTTAGGGGGTGCTTTGTTTGGTTTTTTCCCCGTTCTGTTTTCGTTTGCTTTAGTTGTGTATGTGTGTTGTGTGTGTGTGATGTTGTGTGTTGTGTGTGTGTGTGTGTGTGTGTGTGTGTGTGTTTTAGGTTTTCTGTTTGTTGGTTTTTTTGTTTTCGGGGTTTATTGCGTGTCTGTTTGTTTGTTTTTATGGAGATAGGGATTTTGTTTGTCAGATTTGTTTGTTTAGTTTTTGTGCATTTTTGTTTGGTTTTGGTGGTTTTTTGTCTGTTTGTTGTTGGTTTGTTTGTTGGTTGGTTGGGTTTTGGTTTTTTTTTTTGCGGGGATGGGTGGTGGGGGGGGGGGGGTCTTCTTGTTTGATTGGGAAACATGATTTCCTTCAATCTGCATTGTAAACTTTTAAAATGTATTTTCAGTTCTGTTACATGTATGTCAGCACAAAAGGAAACTGTCCTCCATTGTACAGAAAATACCTTTCCTTTCTTTTTGGGTGGGGGTAGGGGGTGGGAGGGTGAGGTAAAACTTTTTTCTTCCTTTTTCAGAAAGTAAGTTCTGTACTTAAAACTGAATAATAACAATACATCATTCCGGAGTTGAAGGGAAACCATTTCACCTTATCATACTCACAATCTGATACTGTGTACCGCGGCCTCTGGATCTATAACCATATCGGCCTCAGGCGTTTCTGCATCAGCAAACTGTGGCCTAAGCACACAAGCCAGGGGGAGACTGGGGACCATTTCAATCCTGGCTGACGTCCCCTGACACAGCCGCCCCCTTATCTCCCCTGCCATCCACCATTGGCTGTCCACCACTGCTGCCACCTTCCGTTTGCCGCAGCTATCTATGGTCATTTGTTAGTGTCAAGAACTTGGGTTGTTTTTTTAAGGTAGAGGAATTTCTATATATCGTCTGTGATGTTCTACTTTTGTTGCACGGTGGTTCTGTGGTTGGCTGGGCTTTTGTCATCAGACTTTCTTCTTGTTCTTGTTCTTCTTGTTCTTGTTCTTCTTGTTCTTCTTGTTCTTGTTCTTGTTCTTGTTTCTTCTTCTTCTTCTTCTTCTTCTTCTTCTTCTTTTCTTCTTCTTCTTCTTCTTCTTCTACAATACAGCTATTAATGTTATCATTCAGAAGAGACTCTGCGTTGCTGCTGGATTGGTGTTTAGAAATGCCTGTTTTAAACCAATGTACACAAATCGTTAGCCAACAAGTGCTAGCCTTGCCGACAGTAACAACCTTTGAAATATTTGAAAACCAGAATGAAACACCCACCTTTTAGAAACAATGGTGACACATGTTATTTAAGATAATAACATACACGATTTAATCCAGAAAACTGGTATTATGTTCTTTTTAGTAGGGTACAACCATTACAATCTTTACAATCAACTAAACCCGAAATAAGCACACACATTCAAAGCTAACTTCAGACTAAAAGCGAATTGAACACCAGCCTCAAGATTGTATACCTGAAACGGATGACTTTTGATTGTGTGGCTCCGATTTTCCCCCCGCAATGAGCCCATAACACATAAAGGAGCTGGATAACATTCTGTCTCTGATGGGACTCAAACCCCTGCCCTGGTGTCCTCTGCAGTTAAACCATTGCGCCACGACAGGAGGGCTTTGTTATAAAGATATATCTCATGCAACCACTTTATTGTTTATGGAAATCAAGCTCAAGGAAACCGTTAAAGAGAATACCCATTGTTTGATCATTACTTGAGGGACTTCTTTTGTTTTTTGTTTTGTTTGTTTGTTTGCTTGATTTTGTGTTTTGTTTTACTGTAAACAAAGATGCATAAAGGTAACAGAAAAAAGGGGATCATTTAAAGTGCAAAACATCACATATTCTCCCTAAAGACATACACATATTATTCTGCTAAGTGATGAAAAGCATGAATAATTCATGTGTCTGTTGCTTCTTAAACGAAAAGCATAATTCTTTGAAGAGAAGAAAACAAAAAGTTGTATACATATTTTGTTTTCATTTCATAAACTATGTTTTACTTTACAAGAAGAAAACAATCGTTTTTTTGCGCATGCCATTTTGTCTGCATGCTTTTTTTCTTTCCGTTTTCCTCTCATCCCTTACACAGATAAACAGAATCATTGACATTATCTTTTGTTGGTGTGGATGCTTTTATTGTTGTTGTTTATGATGAAGAATTCCAGGAAGAAGAAGAAGAATGCGAAGAAGAAGATAAAGAATGCAAAGAAGAAGAAAAAGAAGAAGAAGAAGAAGAATGCAAAAAAGAAGAATGCAAAGAAGAATGCAAAGGAGAAAGAAGAACAAGAATGGAAAGAAGAAGACGGAGGAGGAGGAGGAAGAGGAGGAGGAAGGTTGAGAAGGAGGAGGAGAAGAAGAAAAAAGAATGCAAAAGAAGAAGAAGAAGAAGAAGAAGATGATGATGATAATGATGATGATGATGACGCGGGTGATATCTATAGTGATGACAACGACAATGATAATAATGATCGCTTCAAAATGACAGCTATGACAATTTCGATGACAGGATGACCACAAACAATTAGTGATGAGTCATAAATGTTGATTGCTCAAATGTGTTCGTACCACGGTGTGTGTGTGTGCGTGTGCGTGCGCGCGCGCGAGCGTGTGTGTGTGTGTGTTTGTGTGTGTGTGTGTGTGGTGTGTGTTTGTGTGTATTGTAAATTAAACATTCATTTCTTCATTTCAGCTGAGTAGTATTGTATCTTTTTGCTTTTGATGTGAATGCTCTGTGGTAGAAAGAGAAGATACTATCTGTACCTGTACCAGTATTGGATAGTATAAAGTTCTGGTATTGCCGTCATTGGAGAGTGACAGTCTGATCTTTTGGTCATATATCTGATTCACCTGTCTGTGTGTGTGTGTCTGTGTGTGCGTGCGTGCGTGGATGTGTTTGCGTGCGTGTGTGTGTAACTGTGAATGGATATTTTTAAATGCATTATATTTTGTTTTGCTTTGGTTTGTTTGCATATTTGTCAGTTTGTATCGTGGTTTATTTTTCTTGATGGGTGGCTAGATGAAAAAGAGTAAGAATATGCACTGCTCATTCAATACACCATCTGGCAAAAAAAAAGTTTGACTTTGACTTTGACTTCGACTTTCACGCGCGCGCGCGCACCCCCCTCCCCCCCCCCCCATCCACACACACAACACACACGCACACACACTCACTCACTCACTACTCACTTGCTCACTCACTTACTCCTCCCACTACCCCCCCCACAACTACCCCCCTCCACCTCCCAACCCCACCCCCCCCCCCCCCCCCACCCACCCTTAGCCCCCCCCCCCCCCCACCCACCCACCCCTTAGCCCCCCCCCCACCCCCCACCCAACCCACCCCTTAGCCCCCCCCCCCCCCCCACCCACCCACACCCCTTAGCCCCCCCCCACCCACCCCCCCACCCCTACCCCCCCACCCACCCCAGCCCCCCACCCACCCCACCCCAGCCCCCCCCCCCCCCACCACCCCACCACCCTACCACTTAGCCCCCCCACCCCCCACACCACCCACCAACCCTTTAGCCCCCCACCCCCCACCCACCCACACCCTTAGCCCCCCCCCCAAACCCCCCCACCCACCCACACCACCTTAGCCCCCCCACCCCCCACCACCCACCCTTACACCCCTTCGCCACCCCCACCCCCCCCCCCACCCCACCCACCCACCCCTCTAGCCCCCCCACCCCCCACCCACCCACCCCTTACCCCCCCCACACCCCCACACCAACCCACCCTTAGCCCCCCACCCCCCACCCACCCACACCCTTAGCCCCCCCCCCACCCCACCCCACCCACCCCTTAGCCCCCCACCACCCCCCACCCACCCACCCCTTAGCCCCCCACCCCCCACACCCACCCACTCCTTAGCCCCCCCACCCCCCACCCACCACCCCTTAGCCCCCCCACCCCCACCCACCACCCCTTAGCCCCCCCCCACACCCCCACCCCCACACACACACCATACACGCACCCCTCCCCCCCTCTCCCGCACACCCCCCCCCCCCCCCACACTACACAAACACACACACTACACCAAACACAAACAAACACACACACACACATACACCCACACACACATATTCCTCCACAAACAAACTCTCAACACAGTGCGTTCCATTTCCAACCCTGCTACGAAACCTCGCGTGTGGAAACGCCATCACCTGAGCTCGGCTTTTGTGTTCAAAGGTTCCACGCGAGCAGAGAGGCCATGGGCACAGACAATGGTCCAGTTCCTTCCGACAAGGGTCCTCTGACCTGTGAATCTGTTGCCTCGCTCAGCTTGACTGATTCTGACCCGTAGCCACGAAACTGGCCTGGGTTCTAGTATGTAACCGAGTGGTTTAAAGTTACTGGAAAGAGCGAGGGTGTGTTGTGTTGTGTTGTGTTGCGTTTCTTTGAGAACAGTGTAGGGAGAGGAAGTGATAGGTTTTTCTTTGTGGTCTCTCGAATAGGCTTTTGTCATGGAGTGTGTTTTGTGTTTGTGAGGTTTATGGTTTAGTTGTCTTGTTTTTGTTGGTGGTTGTGGTGGTGTGTGTTTGTGTGTGTGTATGTGTATGTGTGTGTGTGTGTATGTGTGTGTATGTGTGTGTGTGTGTGTCTTAGAGAGAGAAAGAGAGACAACATACAGAAAGTGACAGAGACAGAGAGAGAGACAGACAGACAGACACACGCACCTGCGCATAAGTGTTCATCATTGCGTTTGTACCTAAGCGTGTATACATTTTGCGAGCTCTTATTTTGACCAGGGATTTACTCTTTCAGTATACAGTCACAAATCTACTCGTCTATCTCTGAACGAAAATAGCTGAAGACATTATCACCAATCTATCTGATGAGGTCGCCACATGTCCTATTGTAAACTGATCATGGCAATAAGTCTAGCAGTTGTGTCCCGCTGTTTAATTAAGGTATAAGGGAGTAGTTAGTGATATTTTGCTTTTCATAGTTACAATTGTGTCACTGTTTCTCAGATTGATTTAAGGTTATCTCTAAGTAACACAAAAGCACCTGAAGCTTTTTTCCAGGCTTCTGTCTGTTGTTTTTGACTATAAATTTCCAGCACGCATAAAACCAAAATCATGGAAAGCTAAAACAAACAGACAGACAGACAGACACACAGACAGACAGACAGACAGACAGACAGGGAACATTACGCAAAACAAATTGATTGCTTTAAAGTTGTAACAATTGTTGTGATCATCTGTCAGTGATGCCTCACGCTGATGGACATTGCTGAAAAGGGGGGAGTAATTTAACACCCACCTGCGTGACTCCTTCCATGATGACCATGGTGTGCCTCCAGGCATTCAAGTGTCACTGTGGCCGTTCTGGGACACAGCAGACTGTTGATTCAGTTGTATTTTTGTGTGCCCATCTATTTTCATTCTCTACAAATTCAAAAATAATCTATTATTTCAGACTCTGAAAACCTTTGGAGAAATCTATATAGATAGCGGTGACTCTGACTTTTCTGCTGGAAGACATTAGCTAAAAAGAAAGTAGCCTCCAGCCCTTTTCATTTTCTGACAGCTGTCTATGTCTTCTGGGGGACGGGACAGCTCGGTGGTCGGAGCACTCGCTTTTCCCCCAGCCAAGTTAAGCAGCGTCGAGCGCGGTTACCGCTTGGATGGGTGACTATTTGCGCGTCTTGGCTTCAGTACAGTTCCCCCAGTTCACCCATCTGTAAATGGGTACTTGCCCTCTTTAGGGTCAGGGAAGGTAAAGCAGTGAGGGAGAGGAGATGGGCGCCGCCCTCGATATGCTGGCTCCTAGATAAGTGAGGTCTCTGATGCCTCGCTCCCCTACGACCACACAGGTTATGGGACACCTTTACCTTTTGTCTATGTCTTGGTGATGATGTCATTGCTGTCTAACTGCCACATCAATCGTTTGTTGGCCATGTGCTTCACTGTCTTCTGAAGGCTCATGAACATAGTTGTGGATTTGTAGCTAGTTTTCTGGAGCTAAGTGAAAAAGCTTTACAGGACTCGACAAAAAATAACTCATAATTATCACCAATTCCACCATTGTCACCAAACAGAAATATGAGCCTAAAACCCAAGGTACAATGGCGAAAATGAAAAGCATCGACTATAATCTATAATCACTGACCAAAAAAATCTGACAATGAGTGGTTTACCAAGAAAACCCATATCTATATGTGCTTGGGTATCCCTGAACTATCTGTGTGAAATTTGCTTTGCATAAGAGAATCAGTCATCAAAGAATAGTGCACCTATTTGTTCACAAAACAAAGAGAGAGAACATGATAAGCAAAAAGGAAAGGCTATGTCAAAGTTTTCAGTCAACAAGGGAGAGAGAGAGAGAGAGAGAGAGAGAGAGAGAGAGAGAGAGGAGAGAGGAGAGAGAGAGAGAGGAGAGAGGAGAAGAGAGAGAGAGAGAGAGAGAGAGAGAGAGAGAGAGAGAGAGAAAGAGAGAGGGAGGGGGGGGGGGGTCAAAGGGAGGGAAGGGACTTACCAGAGAAGGTGCATGTATACTGAGGAGGGAGCATGGACAAAGTGACACACAAAAGCACTTGGCTGATAAGACCCACAGACCCACAAACAACCATAGAGATAGGACAAGACACAGAAAACGTCTTGTTCTTTCTGGAAAACTCCAGTGATTTGTTTCCATTTTATTTCTCAACAAAAATAGTGAGACCATGTTAGAATGCTATATACTGTCTGCCAAACAACATCATTTTATTTTCCAGGTCTTCCTCCTTTCTGAGTTCTTTGTAAGTAAATCACTCTCATCCCCTTGTACCTCTGACCAGCCAGTCTTGCAAGCAACAAGGAAACTCCATCCTGCTCTGAAAGATGCACAAAAGCACAGAGCAGTATGGAAGCGGAATGGAAGCAGTTACACACATACAGACAGACAGACAGACAGACAGACAGACCATCCTAAACTGCAGTGACGGCCCTGTCCTCACAATGCCCTGTAGTGTTGGGAGAGAGAGAAAGATGCTGGATAACACACGGCCATATTTCTGTCCGTTGCAAACTCCCCTCTTCTTACCCTGAGTAAAGAAATGTTCCATTTCAGGATTTCAGCAGTTTGGCGATTGACAGATTTACAAGGAATGGGGTGGTGGTGGGGTGGGGTGGGGGGGGGGGGGACATTGAACAGGGTGGAGATGGGATAGCCATGTTGAGAAGCTTAGGTTTCATCTACTGCTAAGTTTGGAGTAAATGATTTGGGTTGTTTTTCTTTTTATAAGAGACAAACAATGAGCAAACTTTCTTCATGTGTGCTTGTCCATCGACTAGACTTTGTCTCTCTGTCTCTTTCTGTCTGTGTCTGTGTCTGTCTGTCTCTGTCTTTGTGATTCTTTCCCACTCCTTCTTCGTTTTCTTTCATAAAGTGAACACAAGTAAGCCACATGTTTTTCCAACCCCAAAAAACTGATTTTATGATAACTTCTTGGAAACAAAAGCAGCAACACATTTATTACAAAAGCTGCCAACTCCTTATTTTCCGGGTGAAGAAATTAGGTGAAGCAATTGAAGAAGCTGCGAATTATAAAGTCCTAGGAGTTTAGATCAATACAAACCTATCCTGGTCAAAACATGTTGAATTTCTATCTGAAAACATTGCTCCAAAACTTTCCCTGCCTCTGTCTCCCTCTGTCTGTGTCTGTGTCTGTCTCTGTCTGTCTGTCTGCCTGTCATCCTGTCTGTCTGGCTGGTTGGATGTCTGTCTGTCTGTCTGTCTCTGAGCTCAGTTTTCAAACCACTTCCAAGTTTTTATCCCTAGAAAAACCACTTTCTCACAAAGAGATTTCCAAAAGCCCAAGTTTCAGACTATATCCCTTAATCTTAAGCAGAACAAACTTGGAAACAAGTTCCTATAGGTCCATATAGTTTGTAGACTGTTCTAAGTTTAGGTTGGTTATTGAAAACCAAAGCTGTTTGATTCTCTGCAATTGAAAATAGGTGACCCCGAACTAATATAGAATACATAATGACACAATAATGACACACTAATCCCTTGACTATCTAACCACTTTTTCTTGTGAAGTTTCACATTACGAATCATGAGAAGAGAATATCAAGAGGAACAAATGTGATCATGCACGTGTACATATTTATACATCTGCATTTACACGTGTGTGTGTTTGTTTGTGTAGTCAGAGCACGCATGCATATACACATACACACATACCATGATTCAACTAGCTGGCTAAAGTAAAATACACACACACACACACACACACACACACACACACACACACACACACACACACACACACACAACACACACACACATCTACGGATGAGACTATAAACCGAGGTCCCGTGTTCGAACCCATGCAGAACATCTTGCGCACACGTTAAATCCTGTTCCGCTTTCCGGAAGAGTAGGCCATTGTGTGCCTGTGGAAACAGAAGACAAAATGTACAAAACCGCATACACACGGGGACTGAATGTAAAAAAGCACATGAGTGCTTATTCCATTATCCTCGATATAAAAGAATAAATAAGTAAATAAATAAATAAACACACACACACAGGCAAACACTTCACAATCTTTTTCATTAATTTTTGGGAAGCAAGAACCTCTTATTCAGGGAGATCTTTACTAAAACGTGTATATCTATTATTTATAATTATTCTTCTACAGAGGCAGAAGTGAACCTGACTGCAATAGATTTCACTCCTTGCCCACTAAAAAGACAGCTGGCTGCTAAAGAAGAAATAAGGGGAGAGCATTTTGCTCTTTGCCTGATTAAATACACACACAGGGTCGATCACTCTAGCGCCTTCCTTCAACATCCGGGGTTTGATGTATGGCTTCCCACACATCGGGATTACCTTCCCTTTTTCCGATAGTGCTGATGTCATCGTATGGTAAAGGCTTGGTGCTGCAGTTGCTTGGAAAATGCTGCGTTAAGATGTTTGTAGAACGAAGTATAATTATTTGAATATCGAACACCTCTATTTCTCTTCCAAAGTTTTCTAGTTCTTGAGTGTCCATTCAACAGGTTTATGACTGATACTGCAAGTTAAGTGCCGGTAGTAGCAGCAGAAATTGTAGAAGCAGCAGCAGTAGCAGCAGCAGCAGCAGCAGCAGCAGTAGTAGTAGTAGTAGTAGTAGTAGTAGTAGTAGTAGTAGTAGTAGTAGTAGTAGCAGTAGTAGAAGTATTAGTTTGTTGTTTCTTTTATAGGTAAAGGTAAAGGAGTCCCAAAACCTATAAGGTCGTAAGGGAGCGAGGCGTTAAAGACCTCACTTCTCTAGGGGCCAGCGTATTGAGGGCGGCGCCCATCTCCTCTCCCTCGCTGCTTTACCTTCCCTGACTCTAAAGAGGGCAGGTACCCATTTACAGCTGGGTGAACTGGGGGACTATCCTGAAGCCAAGGCGCACAAACCGTGACCCATCCAAATTGGTAACCACGCTCGACGCTGCTTGACCTTGGCTGAGGGAAAGCGAGTGCTCCGACCAATTAGCTATCCCGCTCCCCTCTCTTTTATAGACAACATGAAAAATGTTCTTTGCATGAGACTTAAAATCAATACCTTTGTGCGATCTAAAATAAATTGTGAGAGGAAAATGGAAGAGAAAAGAAAGCTCCTTAATAAATAGTAGTAATAGTTGTTGTTGTTGTTGTTCCTGTTGCTGTTTTTGTTGCTGCTGCTGTTATTGCTGTTTTTGGAAGAAAATTACCATGAAAGACAAAGCTTTGGACACACAGCAAGGTTGGAGATCATCTAACTGTGCTCTGGTTAAGTTTCTTTTCATCCTGCATCAAGAACAAACAGACCCTAGAGATGCGGACATCTGCAGCTTTAAAATTTACAACATTATCTTTGTATCCGAATGGTAGCTAAACATAGACTGGTTTTGCTGTTGTTGTTGTTTGTTGTTGTTGTTGTTGCTGTTTGTTGTTGTTGATGTTTGTTGTTGTTGGGTGTTCCCTAGCTTAACAGGCTGGTGGCTATCCAGAATATACACTCTGTCTCACTCACCACACATGGGAATCACTGTGAGACTGTAAATACACATACTTTGAGAAGTTCGCGTGTATGTCTGTCTTCAAGTATGTCGTCATGATTATAATTATACAGCCATCCTCCGCCTTCAGAGAAGACAATCGACTGAGAGGAGGCATTCATTACATTAAACCGATTATGCAGTCAATGGTGACAAATACTCACCTGAGACCAGAAATAATCTTCTCACATAGATAAAAGGTCTATCATTTTTAATCAATTCAAACCTTTCCCTTTCATAAATAACTGCTTTAACCACGTCACCAACACAGTTTACCACCTTCTATTTCTATTTATTTTATTTATTTATTTTATTCTTTTTCATATCGAGGATAATGGAATAAGCACTTATATGCTTTTTTACATCAGTCCCCTTGTGTATGCGGTTTTGTAAATTTGTCATCTGTTCCCACCGGCACACAATGGCCTACCCTTACGAACAGCGGAACAGGATTTAACGTGTGCGCAAGATGTTCTGCGTGCGTTCGCACACGGGACCTCGGTTTATAGTCTTATCCGAAGGACTTTTGGGGAGAGTGGAGTCTGCATTATTGTTACCTCCAGGGGAAAATATCCCCTTGAACGGGAATTGAACCCGGGTCGTCAGATTGCGAGCACAATGTTCTAACCAATAGGCTATTCCGTCCCCTAAAAGTAGTGTTTACATTTTTTTAAATTTTATCATTTAAGCGGACTTCTCTCAGTCTTTTGTTTCAGGAAACTCTTGGAGACAAGAAGCCCGGTGACAAATCACATCAATTGTGATAATGAGCAGACGAGAGAGCGTCAGGCATCACAAATCATGTTCACACCCTCACTCCCTCTCTCCCCGCAAAACAACATTTCTTTCCTTTGTTTTGGGGGTTTCTTTTTCATTTTTTGCTGTTATACACAAGCACACACTCAAGCCAATGAACGATTTGAGAGACACATGTCTGTCAGTATGTCTGTGTGCCTGTCTGTCTGCGTGTGTCTCTGTCTGTCTGTCTGTCTGTCTCTGTCAGTCTGTTTGTGTCTTTGTCTGTCTGTCTGTCTCTGTCTCTCTCTGTCTGTCTCTCTCTCTGAGACATACACTCAGACAGACACTCATACACACATAATCACACACACACACAAACAAACCCACACAAACACGCATGTGCAAACATACCCACACACACGCACATACACACATACACACACACACACACACACACACACACACACACACACACACACACACACACACACGTACACATACATTTCCTGACATATCTTAACTTTAAAATGAAAACCATCAATGGAGAATGAAAGGGAAACTCTGATTTGTTTTCAACATAGTCCATTTTTCTGAGATTTTCTTTTTTGACGATTTTCTTTCTTTTCCTCTTGTGTTGCCGTGGCCCATTGACGTTTTAATCCCAGGGCGTTGAAAACGACTGCGTTTTGTT
This sequence comes from Rapana venosa, assembly GCA_028751875.1. Classification (NCBI taxonomy): domain Eukaryota; kingdom Metazoa; phylum Mollusca; class Gastropoda; order Neogastropoda; family Muricidae; genus Rapana; species Rapana venosa. Next base: position 12,020,328 of record CM054142.1, read on the forward strand.
TTCACTTACCCCTTCCTTTCCCAATTTCAGACTGCTAGAAGTGATTGTTTTGGATTCCAGCACTCGCTTTGTCATCTGCTGTAGGCACCCTGTTCATTTTTACATGGAATTTTAGGTTGACTTGTCCATAAAGACTACTGTTGTTGTTGTTGTTGTTGTTCTTGTTGCTGCTGCTGCGACTTCTGCTGCTGCTGTTGCTACTACTGCTGCTGCTGCTGCTACTACTACTACTACTACTACTACTACTACTACTACTACTACTACTACTACTACTACTACTACTACTGCTGCTGCTGCTGCTGCTGCTGCTGCTGCTGCTGCTGCTGCTGCTGCTGCTGCTGCTGCTACTACTGCTACTACTGCTACTGCTGCTGCTGCTGCTACTATTACTACTACTCCTACTACTACTCCTGCTACTACTACTACTACTACTACTACTACTACTACTACTACTACTACTCCTGCTGCTGCTGCTGCTGCTGCTGCTGCTGCTGCTGCTGCTACTGTACCCCTATCCCGCCACCACCACCACTACCGCCACTATGAATAGTAATACTGATAGAAAAAAATAGTGATGCCAATAAACGTAACATAATTATAACAATAAATATAACAATAACAATAATGATATTTAGAATTTTCCAATTCCTCTTAAAATCCGGTTTTTCTTACTTTGATAAATCCTGCTTCATATTGTTGTGATGTGTTTTTATCTTGTTATCTATAATTTTCGGTTCTAAACTTGAAATCAGGACCACATCCCTGGTGGGGGAATAACATCAATGGTGTTAAGGAAGTGGGTCAATGTCCTCAAAGTTCACTTTTTTCACCACATGTTAACTTGTCCCTGTTCTGTTTCCCCGCTTGTAAGAAACCACGTGTTTCTTTACGTACAGGAGGGCAGACAAGACCACTTGCAGGTATGGTGTAGGCATGTAAGTTCAGTGCATGCTCAGCAGTACTTGATAAGCAGATTACATGCACACTAACGTTCACATGTATACCTGTACACGCACACACAGATGCAAGCACACGGGATCATACACATACGGACAGGCAGCACGCATATGCATGCTTGTGTGCTTATAAAGATAGACATATACACAAAACTTGCTTACGCACAGAACGCACGAATGCTTCAACACATGAGCACACGCATACACACACAAACACACACACACACACACACACACACACACACACACACACACACACACACACACACACACACACACACACACACACACACACAAACACACACACACACACACACACGGAGGGCACGAAACATCGACTTGAACTGAGTTCTTAATTTCTCCTAACCAAAACAATCATAGATAAAGCAAACAAAATCAACATAAAGAAAAACAACAACAAAACAAAATGACAACATTTCTTGTGCGTCAAAGAGGTGGCAGGTCATTCTTTCATCCGTTTGTAACACAAGAGAGGAAGAAAAAAACAGACCTGGAGAATAATGACTGACACTTTGCTTTATTTTTAATCTGGTACTTTGTTTCTGTTATCGGTTTTACTGTTCCTTTTGTCGCTTTATTTTAAACTAATTCGATTGCCCATTTCTATCGCGGGTATTTTTAATCGAAAGAAAGGAGTAAACTTTCAACCTGTGATGAAAATAATAGGATTTTGTTTTTGAGAGCAGGTTTATGTTTCTAATTTCGTTTGTTTGACTGATTACTTTTGTTATCTGATATTCTTTTGTTATGTCATTTTCATCATGAACGTGATTTGTCGGCAGGGTTTGTCTCTTTTCTAGACATAGGATAACTTCAGAGAAAGGTGAGCATATTGGAAACTTCTTAAAAAACGAACTATGAACAGTTCAAAGAAAAAACAATTGAACTAACATAAACAATGAATTGAAGGACAATGGGATGACCTAAATTAAAACTGAATAATGAAAAGGCAAGATAAATTGTTGAAGAAAGACAGAAATAAGTACATTGATAAAAGAATGAATGAGGTGATTTAATAGATAAATACTGAAGAAACGAACGATGCAAAAATGTGAACAATATAAATCAGCTAAAGCCAAAATTAATTCCTTTTTTGCTAAGATAATAGGAGAAATCCTTTTCCTTTCTTTTTAGTGTTTTTAATGGATGAAAGCACTGACAGCTACATTGTGACACTGAAGTAGATCTGTAGTTTGGATTTCGATTTTTTGTTTTGTTTGTTTGTTGATTGACTGATCTATGGACTGTCGTTTTCTGTTTACTCTTTTTAAAGGACATGACGACTTCTTTCTCTCTGCTTTAAGCTTACATTGTAAAAGAACAATAAAGAATTGTTCACATCAAGCACAAGATGTGTTCTTTGTTCCTTGGCTTTTTCACAATGTATCTTTGTGTAAGCAGCTACTTTGTGCATGTATTTTAAGGATTTTTGTCATTTGATTACAGCTGTGAAATGCTGATCAGAGAGCGAGAGCGAGAGCGAGAGGAGAGAGAGAGGAGAGAGAGAGAGAGAGAGAGAGAGAGAGAGAGAGAGAGAGAGAGAGTGAGAGTGAGAGAGAGATCAAAATGCGTTGCTATTGTGTAAATGCACCCTCTTTGTCACTGCAACATGATGATGTTCATGAGCACAATACAAATAACATCAACCATCATCATCATTAGCCATTACACCCAGTGGTGTGTAGGGCAGCAACAAAGCGCTTCCACTCCTGCCTATTCTGGGCCAACCTAGTCACTGATCCCCAAGAGTGCTGCATGGCCTTCATCTCACTTTCTACAGTCCTCCTCCACGTTGCTTTTGGTCTTCCTTTCTTTCTCCTTCCTTCTGGGGTCCAGTGCAATGCTGTTCTTGTGATTGACTGTGGGTCTCTTCGGAGGATGTGCCCAATCCACTTCCACCGTGTCTGGTGATGATGGTTCCCATGTCTTTTTGCCTGCATCTCCGTAGTAGGTCTTCATTGGAGATCTTCTCTGGCCAAAAGATCCGGATAATTCTTCGCAGGCATATGGTGTGGAAGGATCGAAGTTTGATAAGATCCACTTCCGTCATCCTCCAGCACTCAGAACCGTACAGGAGCGTAGACACAACCATATTTACAACAAAGTCTTGTCAAATATTTGACAAAAATAACACACAAAATAATACACAAGTGCAGTTTCTCAGTACAGCAGACTCCCTATGTAAGGGTGTTTGGTATAGGCATACAGAAATGGAGAGTGAGAGACAGAGAGAGAGAGGGGGGTAGAGGCAGAGAGGTACAGAGACAGACAGATTCAGAGACAGGGACAGATTGACAGGTACAGAGAGAGACAGAGAGAAAGACAGAGAGACAGTGACAAAGAGAGGAGAGAGAGAGAGAGAGAGAGAGAGAGAGAGAGAGAGAGAGAGAGAGACTGACAGAGACAGGCAGAAACAAAGATTGAGACAGATTCGCAGAGAAAGACAGAGAGAAGGAGGTTGACAGATAAAAGCACTTGGCTCTCAGACAGACAGACCATTAACCAAGCCTACAGAGTCACAGAAACACAAACGCTCTGACATTTACTTGAAAACATACCAATGATTTGTTTCCATTTCATTGCTAAAATACAAACTGAGAAAATGCTGGAATATGGTGCAGTCTGCCAAAGAATATAATTTTATTCTTTCACTTCTTCTCCATTCTGTGTTCATTGCAAGTAAATCACTCTCAGTCCCTTGTACCTCTGACCAGTTGCCAGTCTTGAAAGAAACAAGGAACCTCCATCCTGCTCTGAAAGATGCACAAAAGCACAGAGCAGTATGGAAGCGGAATGGAAGCAGTTCCACACAGACAGACAGACGGAACAGACAGGCATCCTAAAAAGGCAAATGCATTGCTTATTCAATGTACCATCTGGAAATAAAAATTTGACTTGACTTGACTTGACTTGACATCCTAAACTGCAGTGACGGCCCTGTCCTCACAATGCCCTGTAGTGTTGGGAGAGAGAGAGAAGCCGGATAACACGCCGCCATATTTCTGTCAGCTGCAAACTCCCCTCTTCTTACCCCAAGTAAAGAAGCGTTCCATTTCAGGATTTCAGCAGTTTGGGGATTGACAGATTTACAAGGAATGCTGGAGGGTTGGGGGTGGCATTGAAGGGAGGGGAGATGGGATAGCCATGTTGAGAAGCTTACGTTTCATCTGATGTTAAGTTTGGAAGAAATGAAGTCTTGTTTAGAAGAGATCAGCAGAATGCAAACTTTAGCCATGCTCGTTGATTAACTTCTCTCTATCTCTGTCTCTTTCTCTGTATGTCCAATAGCCTGTTGCATCTGTCTCTATCTGTCTGTCTCATTTTACCTATATGTCTGTGTCTGTCCATTTCTGTCTCTCCCTTAATCTTATCCTTTCAGATAACTTTGTAGTTTTCAAACTTTTCCTAAGTTGTTATCCATAAAATCTTATAGTTATACCACTAAAGAGATATTTCTAAGAACCAGGTTTCAACTGTATTTTGGGCCTTGTGCAAAATAAAGGGAGTTTTTAAAGATCTGAAATGTCGTTGCAGTTTGTAGTTTGGTCCAAGTTGTCATTTGAATAGTCAAACCCAAAACGTGATTAAATTCTTTCTTGTCTAGGACAGAAATAGTTGAAAAACTGTACCTCAGAACACCATTGTGATGCGAAAGCTACAGAACTAGCTAACTTTATGCTACAACAGGGCAATTTGTTATTCATGTTGCGAACATGTACACAAGTTTAAAGCTGCCCATGCATTTGCATGTACACACGCACTGGCGTGTTTGCACAACCTTCTTTCCCAGCACGAGCATAATCTTCAACAAAGATATAGACCTGTATCTGTCTACTACACAATTCGGCTCTGCCTGATAAAAAGACATACCTTGTTTATTGCTAAAGAATGTATAAGGGGAGTGAATTTTCCTCTTCGTCTGATTAAATACACAACCAGGGTCGATCACTCTAGCGGCTTCCATCAACATTCGGGTTTGATGTATGATTGTAGGTTACATATCATGGTTGTTACCCTTTTGTTGTAGTGCTAATGTCATTAACAAATAAATCAAAGTGATTCAGACGTATTGAAAATGTTTCAGAAAGCCCTTTATTAGGGAAAAACGTAAACTTTAGATACTTTTTTCTTCGTGTCCATTTTTATAGTTTTCTCTAGTGCATCATAGTTTTAATAACATTTGTGTCTTTTACATTCAATTTTTGGTCAGTAAAATAATTTTCTGCTGAAGAAGAAATTGTGTGAGTGTGTGCTTGACTCTGTGTGTGTGTGTGTGTGCTTTCGTGTGTGCATGCATGGAATCTGCAGTCCCTTTGTTCTCCCGCGTGCATTGATGTGAATGAGTATGTGCTTTCTCGTGAGAGTGGAAACACAGCATGAAAAGCTGACATGTTGTGGAAAGAATGAATTTTTAGGATGCTGACACAATTTGTGATACCTGGCGGTTTTTTGCTGCAACATCATTAAATAAATTAATATCATTCTCCACCAGGGATTTCGGCGTGTGTATTTCAGGGTCTGCCTGTGAAAATTGAACACAACACATTTTGACAAGTAAATAAAGTCAAATTACCGAATGACATGAAATCCGAAGTACATTGAGGGAAAAGGAAGGCTAAAACTATAATGTCTTATTCTTATTTTTCTGCTTCTTGTTCTTCTTGTTCTTCTCCTTTTTCTTCTTTTGCTGTTGTTGTTCTTCCTGTTGCTCTTTTCGATGTTGTTGTTGTTGTTGTTGTTCTTGTTGTTCTTCTTCTTCTTCTTCTTCTTCTTCTTCTTTTTCTTCTTCTTCTTCTTCTTCTTCTTCTTCTTCTTCTTCTTCTTCTTCTTCTTCTTCTTCTTCTTCTTCTTCTTCTTCTTCTTCTTCTTCTTCTTCTTCTTCTTCTTCTTCTTCTTCTCCTCCTCCTTCTCCTTCTTCTCCTCCTCCTCCTTCTTCCTTCTTCTTCCTTCTTTCTTCTTCCTCTTCCCAATTCTTCTTGTATTGCATTCTACATGTAGTCAATTCAACCAACAAGGACAATATCAAGATTAACAGTGTCTACAGCGGATGCCAGATCAATTGCAGGAATCCAAGAGAATCGCTTCCAGCATTCTCACTCAAACTGTGGAAGCAAGGGGGAAGTGAAAACAAAACACAGTCACCTTGACCACTCTGAGATTAAAGCTTCAAGGGGCCAACAGCAACACAAACAGCAACAACAACAAAAATAAAGGAAGTTCTTCAAAAAATAAAATCGCAGAAAAATGGACAAAGCTGAAAACAAATTAGGGTGTCTCTTTTCTTCTCCAGCAATGGTTTTCATCTTCTTAAGCTGTGATCTGTCAAGAAGTTGTGTGTGTGTGTGTGTGTGTGTGTGTGTGTGTGTGTGTGTGTGTGTGTGTGTGTGTGTGTGTATGTGTGTGTGTGCGCGCGCGTGTGTGTGTGTATGTGTACGTTTGTATGTTCATGCGTGCGTGCGTGCGTGCATGCGTGTGTGTGTATGTGTGTGCACGCGCGAGCACGTGTCTGTCTGTCTATCTGTTGATCTGGGTTTTTTTTCCCGTTTTGTCTGCTGTCACTTGGTCTTGCGGTTTGTGCATGCGTATATGAGAGAGAGAGACAGAAAGAGAGAGAGAGAGAGAGAGAGAGAGAGAGAGAGACAGAGAGAGAGAGAGACAGAGAGAGACAGAGAGAGCAGAGAGACAGAGAGAAACAGA
>CM054142.1:12032001-12037001 GCA_028751875.1 Rapana venosa
GAAAACTCAGGCACTTGGAGAACTGGACGTAAGCTTGTGGTGGCACGATTTTTATTTCTTTCTTGAAAAAATCCTGACAGTGGAGACTTGACACGCAGAGTTTCAGAATTATTTTGATTGTCCAGCACGTTATTTTGAGCAGGAATGTTACAAGGACATTTTCTGAAGTGAAGTCAATGCAGTTCACACTGTACATATGAACATCACCATGTTGCAGGTATAAATGGGCGTAACTGCATAATTGCACTACATTTTGACCTCTCTCTCTCTCTCTCTCTCCCTCTCTCTCTCTGCATGTTTGGTCATCTTCTTCTTTCTCGCTTTTTACACGTCAGATGTGTTCTGGAAAAGAAATGGCAAGTCCTTTCCAGCTCCTCTTGTGGACCCTACAGCTTAGTTTACAGGGTTATCTCCATCCGCCACATAGTCTTCCTCAGGTCGCTGAATAGCGTGCACCTCTGAAGGATTGCTCGCCAGTCTGGTTTTCTTTACTACAGGCACACAGTTTGGTCATCAACAGATATTTGAAAGACTATATAGAAGTATGAAAAGTAAAAGCACAGGCTGTGTGCATACAAAAAAAACCACGATTTGAAAGAATCAAAGAACGTAAAATAAGTCTAGCACATTGTGTGAACAACCTTTTAGATCATTCTTTTTCTATGATTAGTCTAGACCACGACAATAAGAAACTAACGGTTGTCTTTCTATATAAAAGAGTATTCAAACAACAATAATACAACCTAACCATCAACCAACCAAACAAACAGAACCCCAACTAGGCTTCTGTAATATAATATTGGATGAAATATATTTTGTCCTTAGAAACATCAAACAGGAAAGACATGATTTAACCACTGCTCTTCAAGAAAACAACAAAGACTTCCCTTGTAGTTAATCAACGTTATCTTTTCTTTGTTATGCTTTCTTTACTTGCCTGTCTAGTAACTCGTTCGTTGATTTATCTCTCTCCATATTTCTTTCTTTATTGCCCTCGTCTGTTTATTATTCCTTCATCTCATCGCCCTTTCCTTTATTTTGATTTATTCTGTGTCATTAGACTCCTGTGTATTTTTCATCGTTTTATGTCATTTCAGTTTTGCTAAAAAGTATCAGAATATCCAACTTTTACTGCCGTTATTCTATACCTGGAAGGGAGACAATTTATTTTTTGATAAGTGACGTTTATGCTCTTAATGACGTAACGAGAGAATGTCAGGTGAATAAAATCTGTTATCAAAAAATGAGTCATGTTGATTCCCTCACACACACACATACACGCGTGCCGGTGCGCGCGCACGCACGCACGCACGCACGCACACACACACACACACACCACACACACGGGGGACGGGATAGCCTAATGGTTAGAACATTGCGTTAGCAATCTGACAACCCGGGTTCGATTCCCGTTCAAGGGGATATTTTCCCCTGGAGTTAACATCAGTGCAGACTCCACTCTCCCCAAAAGTCCTTCGGATGAGACTATAAACCGAGGCCCCGAACGCACGCAGAACATCTTGCGCACACGTTAAAATCCTGTTCCGCTTTTCGTAAGAGTAGGCCAGTGTGTACCGGTGGGAACAGATGACAATTATTTACAAAACCGCATACACACGGGGACTGGATGTAAAAAAGTACAAAAGTGATTATTCCATTATCCTCGGTATAAAAGAATAAAATAAAATAAATTAATTAAATAAATAAATAAACACACAGTATTGAACAGACTACGGCAGTAAGACACACTGACTTCAACTGATTTCTCGACTTTATATAAACAAAACAAGCAAAGAGATAAATGCAACAAACAAACAAACATGAGGAAAAAAAATCTCGAAATTCCAACTTTTTGTCTGCATCCAAAAGGTGACAGATTATTCTTTCATCCGTTTGCAACACAAAGCAGGAAGTAAAAATGGACTCGGAGAATAATGAATTATATTTTGCTTTAGGTTTTTTTTAAAAAGCTTTTACTTATCTCTTTGTGTCTTTCTAAAAAGAAAAATTTGGAAAGTTGTGCAATGTTATCTTTTTTTTTCATTTCGGTTTGTTTTATTTTTTTTAACCTCTTATTTCTTTCTTTTCACCACTTTGAGATGTTTATTGTTACTTTTAATCTGGCTTTTGGGAGTTTTGTTTTTGTTTGAGGTTTTTTGCTTGTTCGCTTGCTTCTTGTTTTTTTTCTTCTTCTTGCAATTTGTCTGACCTTTTCTGTCGAACGTTCTATTGTTCTATTTCATATCTTTTCTTGTATTTTATTTTGTCTGATCCATAACTAGCTTATTTCCTTCCATTACATTTCACCCTTTTATTTACATGCGTTTAGAGATACATAATACTTACATTAAAGTCCGGTCTGATTTGAGGAATACTTTTGTTCTAAACGTTTGATTGTCTAAATCACCTAGTAGTGAACAGACATGAAACCAAGGGAAAATGCTGACATAGAAACTTACACTTTTTCTCTAATTAATGAATGTAAAAGATTCGAGGCAGTGTCGGTATCGTGAGCAAGTTGATCTTGGCGGAGCACACACATCCTTCGCCGTGTTACAGGATGCATGCTGGGTGTGTTCGTGTCGTCTATCCAACAGATGATAGCTGGCCTTATCATCAGTGAAAGGTGGATGGAGTTTAAACGAGCGTAATCAATGTTCTGCTGGTTAGTAGTACACAGTCGCGATCTTGGGTCATAGTCTCCCATAAAATACTGACTTAACTCGAACCACTCAGTAAAGGTAAAGGTGTCCAGTAATCTATAAGGCCATAGGGGAGCGAGGCGTCAGAGACCCCACTTCTCTAAGGGCCAGCATATTGAGGGCGGCGCCCATCTCTCTCCCTCGCTGCTTTACCTTCCCTGACCCTAAAGAGGGCATGTTCCCATTTACAGCTGGGTGAACTGGGGCACTGTACTGAAGCCAAGGCGCGCAAACGGTCACCCATCCACCTGGCAACCACTGCTCGATGCTGCTTAACTTTGGCTAGGGGGAAACGCGAGTGCTCTGACCACTGAGCTATCCCATCCCCAGCTTACACGTATACTAAACACAAAATAGAGAAGAATAAGGTGGCATCAACAACAAACACAAATAACTGGGTGGGGGGAGGGGGGACACTAGGAGAGACTAACGCAATCACATTAGCTAAAATAAAGCGAAAAATGATCAGTAAAAAAACGATAGCAGAAATAAAATATCCGTTTGAAAATAAAGCAAAGTGTCGGTCATTATTCTCCAAGGTTGTTTGTTTGTTTTTTTCCGTTTTTTTTCTCCTTTTGTGCTGCAAATGGATCAAAGAATTATTGGCCACATTTTGGACGCTGAAGAAAAGTTGTGATTGTGATGGGGTTTTTCTGTGTTATTTTTTTTCTTGTTTTTTTGTTTGTTTGCATGTGTGCTTGATTGATTATCTATTTGTTTATTTTTCTTTCTTTTTATTTGTTTGGATGGCTTACAAAAAGGAAATCAATGTAATTCGACGTATTTTGTACCAGTTTGTAATAATGTGTGTGTGTGTGCGCGTACGCGCGCGCGCGTGTGTGTGTTCTTGCACGTGCGCGCGCACGTTTGTGTGTGCATGTGTGTGTGTCTATTTTTATTTTTCATTTTATCATTATTCAAGGATAATAGAATAAGCACTCATGTCAGTTTTTTTTTTTTTGTTTTTTCCTTCTATTAACGTGTGCATGCAGTTTTGTAAATGTTATCATCTGTTCCCCTCGGCGCACGATGGCCTGTTCTTCCAAACAGTGGAATGTTTAACGTGTGCCCAATGTGTTCGCGTGATCTGCACACGGAACTTTGGTTAATGCTCATCGGAATGACGGTGTGTGTGTGTGTGTGTGTGTGTGTGTGTGTGTGTGTGTGTGTGTGTGTGTGTGCGGATGCGTGCGTGCGTGCTGTGTGTTGTGTGTGTGGTGTGGTGCGTGTGGTGTGTGTTCTCTACTCCTCTTTGGTTTGTTGCTTTTTATCTACATGTTTGTTTGTTTTTTCTCTCATGACTTCTTCTTCTTCTTTCTTTCTTTCTTCTTTCTTTCTTTCTTTCTTTCTTTCTTCTTTCTTCTTTCTTTCTTTCTTTCTTTCTTTCTTTCTTTCTTTCTTTCTTCTTTCTTCTTCTTCTTCACTTTTCTGTTGTGTCTTGTTCTTTCTTTCTCCCTCCTTTTTTTCTCTGTTCATTTTCTTTGTCCACTCTTTCCCTCTGTACTTTCCTTCTGCTCTTCCTCTTGTTCATCTTTCTCTTTGAGGGCCTCTGCAGCTGCGACCGCCTCCAAAAAACTAATTAAGCCTAAGTATTGGGCTTTTTCTGCCCTTTTTTTCATTTTTCGTTTTATTTATTTTCTTCTCCTCTTTTCTCTATCTTTACTTTTCTGTCTATTTTTTCTCTTTCATTTTCCTTTCTTTGCGTTTTTTTGTAGTGGGTGGGTGGCGGGTAGAGTCGTTGCTGTGACCCTGCTTTTTAACAAAATTATGTTTCCTGTGTCTTCTCTCTCTCTCTCACGCGCGCGCGCGCGCGCGCGTGCGTGTGTGTGTGTGTGTGTGTGTTGTGTGTGTGAGAGAGAGAATGAGTGTATATCTTGTGTGTGTGTGTGGTGAATGAGTGTATGTCTGTGTGTGTGTGTGTGTGTGTGTGTGTGTGTGTGTGTGTGTGTGAGGGAGAGAGAATTAGAGAGAGAGAGTACGGTTGAATATGTGTGTAAAAATGCTTATAAGCAGGCATGGGTTAAGTCAACAAAGAAACAAAACAATAAACAACAACAGCAACAAGTTAAAAAAAAACAACCTAACCAACAAAGAAACAAACTAACCACCAAAGAGCATAAGAAAGAGGAATATGAAATGAAACTGAACCTAAACAAACAGAGAAACAGACGAACAAACATGAGGTCTGGGTAAACAATAAGCTGACAAGTAAACAAACACACAAGCAAAAGAAACGAGCGAACACTTACAGAAAGGCACGGAAACAAACAAACAAAATATCAAGAATATGAATACATA
>CM054142.1:12042001-12059501 GCA_028751875.1 Rapana venosa
ATGTAAAATAAACAACAACCCAACTATGGATTTTTTTTTTTATAACTTGCTGAAGTTCTCAGCTTATCTTCTGCTTGTACAGACAAACAAACGCTCAGTCACATGTTTATGGCAAGAAAAGACGCATGCGAACACACACACACACACACACACACACACACACACACACTCCTGTGTGCATGCACTGCTATCAACTGTCCCCAAATACGTCAAGTTATACTGATATCTCAATACAACTCTCTGAACCAATAAAAATGTAAACACACAAAAACAAAAACTAAACTAAAAAGTCAATTAATCAAACAAACACATAAACAACAAGCAAACAAACAATAGAGTAAAATAAAAAGTATAGACTTTTCTTCTGCGTCAAAGAGGTCGCAGATAACTCTCTCATCCCTTTACAATAGAAAACAGGAAGACAAAAAACAACTGGGAGAATAATGACTGACACTTTGCTTTGTTTTCAACCTGGTGTTTTATTTGGGTTACTGGTTTCGATTACTGGGTTTTTCTTCTTCTCTGTTTGTTTGGTGGTTTTTTCGTTTGTTTTATAAGAGTTTATTTGATTGCACCATTTTCTTTTAGCGATTATCTCATGTCCATTCTATTTTGTTTTGTATCGTTTTAGGCATCTATAATCTTTTTGGGTTTTTGTGGGTTTTTTTTTATTTTACCTTTTGGTTCTATTTTAAGGGTACTCTGGTGGTTAGAACGTCTAACCCATGATCTGACATTGACTGAAAGTGCGGATTCAAATTTCCACTAAGATGACATTTTGAGGGGATTTTTTAAAAACTCTGGAGAGGTGTGCCATTAGGAAAGCTCTGAAGATGTGTTATATTGAAAGATTTTGTTTATCCCTGGAGAGGTGTTATATTGAGGGATTTTAAACTTATAGAGAGGTGTTGTACTGAGGGATTTTTAACCTCTAAAGAGGTGTTGTAGTGGGAATATTTTTAACCGCTGAAGAGGCGTTATAGTGAGGGATTTTTTAACCTCTGGAGAGGAGTTATAGTGAGGGATTTTAACCTCTGGAGAGTGTTATAGTGAGGGATTTTTTTAAACATATGGAGAGGTTTTATATTGAGGGATTTTTAACTTCTGGAGACGTGTTACAGTGAGGGATTGTTAACCTCTGGAGACTTGTTATATCTGAGGGATTTTTAACTTCTGGAGACGTATCCTATTCAGGGATTTTTATAGAAGATTTTTGTCTTTGCTTTTGTTTTATTTTTTCTCTGGGGAGGCATCTCTTTGAGTTTTTTGTTTTGTTTGTTTTGTTTTAAGCTTTGGAGAAGTGTCTTTCTGAAGTGTTTTTTGATAAACTTTGGAGAGGTGTCTCGGTTTGGGTGTTTTTTTTTCCTTTTGTTCTTTGTTTTGTTTTGCTTTGTGGTTTTACTTTGAAAGGGTGTCCCTTGAAGACTTTTGTTTGGCCCTTATGTTTGCTGCTAGTTCTTGAGTGTTGGGTTTGGTTGTTTGTTTGTTTGTTTGTTGTTGATGTTTTTTCCTTTACACTAGGGAGGAGTCTCTTTGATGAGGATTTTCATTTTCATTTTGATTTACTCTGGAGTTATGGTTGGTTTTGACTCCATTACCTTAAAGTCCCTCAAATGAAACAATGAACTGTATGCCCGGAAGCACGCAGAACATTATTGAACATTCGTTGAAACTTGATCTCCCTTTCATTGAACTGTAGATTAGCTATGAACGGCGAAATAGGCGACACAAGCAAGCCCAGCATGCACACAGCCACCTAGAGTCAGATAGGCTCCACCATGTCCAACTTGCACAGGATACCACACACTTACCTCAAAACTTCATTATTTAGCAATTCAGTTGATATTCAATTTTAAAAAGTTGTTTGTATTGTGTTATGTATGTATGAATGCATGTAAATAACAAAAGGGGGATGTCATTGAAGGAAATAATTTCATATGAATAAGACAACACACAATGCCAGAAATATATGAGAGAATACGTTAGGTAAAAAGCTTTTGACCACTTGGATAAAAACAAATGTAAACAGAAGCAAATAAACAAGCATGAGAAAAAAGCAGATTAAAGTAACTCAAAATCTCATGTTATGCAACTAAGTAACAAAACGTGAAATTAGAAAAACAAAAGCTGATATGAGATACACTTAAAAGATGAGGAAAGTGCAACACTTCAAGGAAATAAAAGACACGGATAAACAAACAAACAAAACCGCTAAAAACAACGTATAATACATACTTTTCCAAGGTTGATTTTTCCTTCCCGTTTTGTATTGTAAATGGATGAAAGTGTTATCTGTCACGTCACCTTTTTGACATAAACAAAAAGTTGAAACTTTGTCTGTTGTTTCTAGTGAATTATTGTTTGTTTCTTTGTTTCTCTGGTGTATATCTTCTTCCTTAACTTGTTCGTTTTAAGTCAATAAATCAATTCACATTGATATAGAAAACAATAACCAGTTTGCATTGCATTATTTGCATTCATTTCACATGTTTGTGTTCTTTATTATCATTATAATGTGATCATGTAGTGTATTTATACACCTTATCGTTTATTTCTTCTTCTTGTTTTTGTTAGTGAGTTTTTTTATTTAACTCATTCCAATACTCTCTGCTTTAGTTTGATTCGTTTTCTCTCGTTAGATTTCATTTCATTGTTGTTTATTTGTTGTTGATGTTGTTGTTGTTGTTGCTGTTGTTGTTTTAAACAAAGCCCATGAGGTTCTGGGTTCGATTTCCAGGGTTGCTCTTTCTTCCAAGTTTTACTTGAAAATCATACTGAATGTCAAGTGTTTTAGAGGAGACTCTAAACCAGTCGGACCCCTATGCTCATGGGCATACGCACGTAAAAACAGCCCATATAAAGTTCAAAATCGGAAAGATCAGAGAGGTAGCGCACGCCTGACTATCCTGGCAAAATTGTTAGGGTCAATTCCCAACTGTATCTCTGAACTTGGAAAGTGGCCACTTCAATGGTAGGGAAAAAATCAGGAGCATGTGCAACATTTTACCCTTGGCGAACCTTTGCTTTTTAGTCGAGGAATGAACAACTTAAAAACAAACGTACGAACGAATGACCAAATATCCAATAGTTTACTCCAGTGTTAAAAAACCCCTAAACCCTTAAGGGACACATAAATGGGGACTCAAACCCACTTCCAGTTAATATCAGATCACGTGCTCCACGATCTAACCACTAGACTACCCTTGAAATAAAGCAACACAAAAAAAGGAATTAAAAAAAGTTAATTCAATAAGTGTATAAATAACTAAAACGAAATAAGATTTAAAACAAATTCGAAATCGCTTGAAGAGAATAGCGCAATGCCATTAGCTCAAAACAAGGAAGAAAATTAAAGAAAAATAAAACGATAATCAAAACCAATAAGAGAAATGAACTGGCAAATGAAAAAGAAAGCACAGCGTCATTCATTATTCTCCAAGCTTGTTACTTGTTCTTCCTCTTCTCTGCTGCAAAGGGATGAAGGCATTATCTGCCACGCTTTCAACGTAGAGGAACAGTTTCTCCTTTATTCTCTTGTTTGTTTGTTTGTTTGCTTGATTCATTTATTTTTCTTTTCCAATCCTCGGCTAGAGCTCTGAGTTTCACCAATGGTGAGATTCTTCCCCATGACAACGTTTTTGACCGCAATTAAGGTAGCGGCATAGCGACTTCGGGGATAGTGTTTTGAAGACGTAACCAACGTGCATGCATTATTAAAAAAAATTCTTATTGGCAGGAGTGACCTACTTTTCAAGAGGCAGAACGGGTTTTAAACGTGTGTGCAAGAAGTTCTGTACGCATTCACACACGAGGCCTCGGTTTATAGTCTCATCCCCAAACCTTTTCTTGGAGTGGGGTCAGTACTGATGGCAAGTCTAGAGTGAAAATTCCCTTCCACAGGGGCGGGTGTCTTGGGGGTGGCTCAAACAGGGTCTGGGTGGCTGTCAAATAATTGTGAACCATCCTTTTGGCCACTAGGCTATCCCTTCTCCCTGACTGTCCATCTGTTTGTGTTGCATGCGTGTAAATGATTTGAGTACAAGCGCTTCGATTTGTTTTTGCTTTTTTACAAGATTCAGCGCTGTGTAAATTCCATATATTATTAGTATTATTATTATTATGTGTCTGGTTTCATTTTTGCTTGTTTTTCATTCAAGGCGTTTGGGGCTAGTTTATAACACTGTATTTATTTTATTTTATTCTTTTATATCGAGGATAATAGAATAAGCACTCATGTGATTTTTTACATCCAGTCCCCGTGTGTAAGCGGTTTTGTTAATGTTGTCATCTGTTCCCACCGGCACACAATGGCCTACTCTTACGAAAAGCGGAACAGGATTTAACGTGTGCGCAACATGTTCTGCGTGCGTTCGCACACGGGGCCTCGGTTTATAGTCTCATCCGAAGGACTTTTGGGGAGAGTGGAGTCTGCACTGATGTTAACTCTAGGGGGAAAATATCCCTCTTGAACTTAGTGTAT
This sequence comes from Rapana venosa, assembly GCA_028751875.1. Lineage (NCBI taxonomy): Eukaryota > Metazoa > Mollusca > Gastropoda > Neogastropoda > Muricidae > Rapana > Rapana venosa. Next base: position 12,046,482 of record CM054142.1, read on the forward strand.
GTGTATACGTATTTGTGCACACACGGGGGTGTGTGTGTGGTGTGTTGTGGTGTGTGTGTGTTGTGTGTGTGTGTGTGTGTGTTGTGTGTGTGTGTTTGTATGGCCATTTTCCGTGCCTGATCACCACACTGAACGCTTGTTTGCATGTACAAGCGGAAGGGAGGGTGAGAAGGTCAACATGTTATAAAAACAAAACAATCCATTATTTATTTATTTTTTTACTTCACAGATTTTTGCCCCTGGACTTCTCAGGTTACGTCATTATGGACATCAACGTCATTTGCCAACAGGGATTGTCTCCCCTTCCTGGTTTCCAATGACCTCATTGATATTGGAACATCTTCGACACTTCTTAATAATAAGAATTAACTCAAATAAACAATATAAATATAGAATAAGACTTGAACAATATAAAGTAACGCAAAAGCAAAATAAAAAGCAATTAGAAGAAAACGTAAACCCAAATAATAGGGAAAACTCCAATAATTGAAAGCTAGACAGAAGGGAAAGGGTTCAAATAAAGCAAGCAAAAAGTTTGTTTCTTGCATAGAGAGTTTGACTTCTACACACTCCTCTCTCTCTCTCTCTCTCTCTCTCTCACACAACACACACACACACACACCACACACACACACACATGCGCGCGCGCGCGAAAAGACAAATTGTTTCACTCTTTTCTAAACACACACATAGGCGCGACACACACACACACACACACACATACACGCGCACGCGCGCGTTTTTAAATTTTTTTCTCAACAATATAGTTTTCTAGATAGCTGTCATTATTTTTTAATTTTTTTTCTTTATTCAAGGGTGGGGGTGGTAGTTATATCATTTTACTGCACTATTTTTTGTTGTTTGGTTTATGTGGGGGTGGGTAAGCAGGGAATATATATATATATATATAAGTGCAAGATTTCTCTCTCCCTCCCTCTGTGTGTGTGTGTGTGTGTGTGTGTGTGTGTGTGTGTGTAAAGCATCGATACAGGAACTCTGGGAAACAAGATCATCTTACACATCTGTAGCACAGAGAGACAGAGACAGAGAGAGAGCTTAAAGTTTCCTTCCTAAAATCAAGTAACCTGTTGTTTTTAAGAACAAGTGGAAGGGTGATTTAAATCAAGAAGCGGTACACTGAAATACGTGTGTGTATGTGTGTGTGGAGAGAGATGAGAAGAGAGAGAGAGAGAGAGAGAGATGATTGTGAGAAGAGAAGAGAGAGAGAAGAGAGAGATGCAGAGAGATACAGAGAGAAAGTGGGGGTTTCTGGGGAGAGATGGAGGCATCTTTATATAGGGGTATGTGTACCTAAATATCTGTGCCTGTTTGTTTGCAAAGCAAGACAACGTAAGCGTTGTTTTTTCATATGAATACGGTAGTTCCCTATTTTTGTTTACACAATCTGAGAAAAAACCCACATATTTTAGAGGAAAGATGATTATCAGCAAAGGTAAAATTGTAAAAATGTGTTTTCTGATGTATGAAACAGACTGCTAAGTGAGATTTGATTGTCTATTTTTCGGTGTGACTAACTAAAAATACCTGTTACATCACTATTCATGAGAGAGAGATGGGGGGGGGGGGGGGGGGGTTAAATCTTGTTTTAATCTGAGATTTACATTTTAACAGGAGAGAGCCATACTATGGCACGTGCTATAAACAATACAGCTTATTTGGATCGGAGCTTACATAGGTCAAAGAAAGATTTTACTTATTTATTTATGTATTTATTTATATCACTTTAAGTCACGAGATTTCTCTGCGTCAAATTCGGGCTGCTCTCCCTGGGGAGAGCACGTCGCCACAAGAGCAGCGCCACCCCTAAAGTAGAGTGACATGAAATATTAATTATCATAATGTTGTTGTTGTTGTTGTTGCGTGTATCCCATCTTAACACCCTAAGGGTCACTCAGAATATGTACTCTGTCTTACTCATCCCACCTGGGAATCACTGTGAGATTGAAAGTACACACTGGATAAAAAAAAAGTCTACCTGCATGACTCTTTTCAAGAGTTCACCATGATTATAGGCAGCCATACTCCGACTCAACATGGCATTTCGCAACATAACAAAAGTCATCCGGCCATGGGGCCCTGGGTAGCAGTGGACAAGGTGGTCACTGCTTCTCTCTCTCTCTCTCTCTCCCTCTCTCTCTCTCTCTCTCTCTCTCTCTCTCTCTCTCTCTCTCTCTCTCTCTCTCTCTCTCACTCTCTCTCTCTCTCTCTCTTCACTCTCTCTCTCTCTCTCTCTCTCTCTCTCTCTCTCTCTCTCTCTCTCTCATTCTCATTCTCTCTTTCTCATACTCTCTCTCTTCACCTCTCACTCACTCCATGCATTAATTATTATTATTATTATAAAAAAAAAAAAAAAAAAAAAAAAAAAAAAAAAAAAAAAAAAAAAAAAAAGAAAAAAGATGAGATCCTCTATCTGGAAAGCTGGTTATTCCAGTTTTAAATTGTGGAAATATGTCAGAAAAAGGGTGCATGAGAAAGAAAGCAGTGACATATGTTATTTGTGTGTTTATTTGCGTTATTGTTTCTTTGCTTGATGATACGTTTCTTGGCTAATGTGTTATTTTCTTGATAGTTTGTTTTGTTTCAGCACTTTTTCTGCTCGTTTCTTTTCCCTGTGTGTTTTGTTTGCTTGTAAGCTGATTGTTTATCCAGAATGTTGGTTACTTGTTTGTGTGTTAGTCATCAGCTTTATTTGATATTGAGGACTTTTTTTCCTTTGTTGTTGTTGTCTTCAATTTAACGTCTGTTCACTCTTAGTGATATTAGACGATCTCTTTTTCCTTTGTCTGTTGGGGGTTTGTTATTTTTGTTTTTGCTTCTTTTCTGTTGCTTTATTCGTCTGTTAGTTTCTATAGTTGATTGGGTTTTACTTTGTTTGCTTGTTTATTTAAAACGCTCATACGCATGCACGCATATATGATATATTCTCTCTCTCGTTTCGAGTCGAGTACTCTCTCTCTCTCTCAATGTCTCTCTTTCTCTGACTCCGTCTCTCTCTGTCTCTCTGTCTGTGTCTCTGTCCCTGTCTCTCTCTGAGTACTGTTTGGCTTTGAAACTAATGCATTGTACCCCCTTCAGTAGGGGGTGATAGCCTATACTGAATAAACTATTTCGAGTTCGGGTACTCCTCTCTCTATGTCTGTCTCTCTCTCTGTATCTCTCTAATCTCTGTCTCTCTCTCTGTGTCTCTCTCTGTCTCTTTCTTTATCTCTGTCTCTGTCTGTCTGTCTATCTTTCTGTCTCTCTGTCTCTGTCTGTCTGTCTGTCTGTCTCTCTGTCTCTCTGTGTGTTTCATTTGACGCCATGCACTCAGTATACAGAGATAAAGGTGAGAGAGAAGACGCACTTTCTGAAAAAAGCATGTCAACAACAATATAAAAAAGCAAAACAAAACAAAAAAGGGAAAAGTTGGAGAAAAAATGGCAGAAGAAAATAAATAAAACGAAAAATGAAAAAAGGACAGAAAAAGCCCAATACTTAGGCTTAATTAGCTTTTTGGAGGCGGTCGCAGCTGCAGAGGCCCTCAAAGAGAAAGATGAACAAGAGGAAGAGCAAAGGAAAGTACAGAGGAAAAAATGGACAAAGAAAATGAACAGAGGAAAAAAGGGAAAAAGAAAGAAGAAGATACAACAAAAAGATCAGAGAGGAAGAAGAAGAAGAGAAGAAGAAGAAGAAGAAGAAGAAGAAGAAGAAGAAGAAGAAGAAGAGAAGAAAGAAGAAGAAGAAGAAGATGGAGGAGGATATAAAGAAGAAAAAGAAGAAGAAGAAACAAACTAAACACTGATAATGAGAAGAACACACACACAACACACACACACACACACACACACACACACACACACACACAACACACAACACACACACACACACAACACACACACACACCCCACACACACAGATAGATAAAGAGAGAGAGAGAGAGGGGGGGGGAGAAAGAGAAGAGAGAGAGAGAGAGAGGGGAGAGAGAGAGAGAGGAGAGAAGAGAGAGAGAGGAGAGAGAGAGAGGGGAGAGAGAGAGAGAGAGAGAGGAGAGAGAGAGAAAAGAGAGAGAGACTCAGCGTGCGGGAGTGCGTGCGAAATCAAAACCAACTGAAAAGGAAAAGGAGAAAGAGGTCACACAAACCTTCTCTCATATACAGTCTGTTTTTCCCCTTTTAGCAACAGGTACATTTCAGTTCAGCATTGAAATCCAACCCCAACATTTCTCTTTCGAATTCCTGGCTCGATTTTCATAAAGTTGTTATTTTTCTCCATGAAGTAACATGGTCAAGTTACATCCATGACCAGAACATTAGCTAGCATGCACCCTTCTACCACGAGAAAGATGGGCTCCGCCTAGTTTAACTTACAAACAACCCGCTGCTGGAAAACAAAATCAATGCAGAGCCCGTACCACTCCTCAGGTAGTTTGCAGAAGTCAAGTTAACATTTCTGCACAATTTACCGACCATATGCCTTCCTTCACATGCACCTTCACCTATCCCCTCGTCTAGTAAACTGTTGGGGCATCACTGAAGAGTTTCCAACCCGATTCCTCTATACTTCGTGGTTCTCAACTTTTCGTAGTATGTCGTTCCACTCGAGACCAGTCCACTCTCTGATGTTGTCTTCCCATCGTTTTCTCTGTCTGCCTCTTCGTCTCCCTTATTATACTGTTCTCTGTAGGACAGTCTTGGCCGGTCCAGATATTCATGTGACGTGCCCGTACCATTTCAGATTGTGCCCTCGGGATTTGAACCCCTGGATCATGGTTATCATGACTCAGTATCAGAATCAGAAGGCTGTCACCTCAGCCATGTTGGTACTGAGTTCGCAGTGAATAGACCCTCTTCTTGTGCTGAGCCATAATTATACAAGCACATTGATGGCTTTCCAGACATATTGTCTTTTTGAAACTCGAAGGACAAACCGCCGCACACTTCTGTACATAATACCTAGCGAAGACCTCACATAATCAGAGATTAAATATGAGTATTTTAATTTGTAGACAAGCAGGAATTTGCTTTTTATCGCAAAACACATTCCATCTGACCTCCGTATTTTGACCGATAACTTGCCTGAAGACTTGTTGTCCACGTCAAACTGTCATTCAAAGAAAAAAAAAGAGAGAGAGAGAGAGAGAGAGAGAGAGAGGAAGAGAGAAGAGAGAGAGAGAGAGAGAGAGCTAGAGGAAGCTAAAAGGTACAGTCACCTTACCAGATCAAACCCGAGCTTGCAACACCGACACAGCACCGTTCCAAAACATATAGAGAGAAACTGATTGACTCCTTTTTTGTGTATTTCCGACTTTGACAGACAGACTCAAAATGATGGTAACACTAACAACCCAGGCAGTGAATAAAGTTACATGATTGAAAGAGAGAGAAGACAGGGGATAAAGAGAGACAGAGAAAAAGAGAGAGAGAGAGAGAGAGAGAGAGGAGAGAGAGAGAGAGAGAGAGAGAGAGAGAGAGACGAGACGAGCGAGGAGAGGGAGAGAAGAGAGAAGAGAGAGAGAGAGAGAAGAGAGAGAGAGAGAGAAGAGAGAGAGAGAGAGAGAGAAGAGAGAGAGAGAGAGCGAGAGAGGAGAGAGAGAGGAGAGAGAGGAGAGAGAGAGGAGAGAGAGAGAGGAGAGAGAGAGGAGAGAGAGAGAGAGAGAGAGAGAGGAGAGAGAGAGAGAGAGAGAGAGAGAGCGGTGCGAAACAAGAGAGAAAATGAGAGAAGAAATCAGCCATAATCCAGCGTTTCATCCTTTTTCTGTAACCTGAAATGAGATGATTGCCATCCGCTTCAAAATGTTGATACCTTAGCAAGCGATGGACAGAGGAGAACTGTTGACCTCCTCAGGGTTGACTTTCCCCTTTGTTCTGCAATAGTGTATCATGTTGCAGGAATGGGTTATCTTCCCCTTATTCTGGCATAATGTCTCGTGTTGCAGGAATAAGAATACAGCCCTCTGTATCAGGTTCTTTTTACTGTGGATTAAATGTTGTAAAAATTGGTTGTCTGCAGCAGTGCAGGGTCTCTCATGACCAGTGGCTTTACAGCGCCCTGGTAGTGACAACCCCACGGTAGTATTGTTAGCTAGTGGTACAGGAAGTGAGACACAACGAACCTGACTCTTCTGTGTTGGAGTTTAAAATTAATAAGCACAGCTAGAAATAAAATGTTTCAATGTCACAGGTTTAAACAGTGAAAAAGGACATCGAATGAAGTACGATAAAGCAAACTAAATTGCAAATGCAAAAGAAACTACACTAAGAAAAAAAATACAATACAATTTCTGCCTATGTCATTTGAAACTGATACGCTTATCTTTTGTGTTCATTATTCCATTTCTTTGTTTGTTTCATTATTTTTTGTTCTTGAGCTGTTTTTAAGCTAATTAAAAAATCAGTTACTCATTAGTCTGGCTAGTTCACTGAGCAGTCGGTTTAACAATCAGACAATTATATGACTCGTTGAGTGTTACTTGATTAGTTCATTAGTTTTGTGGGTTTTTCTTTTTTTGGTATTTTTGTTATGTATTACTAGTTTTTCGTGAATGTTGTAATTCATCTTATTTCATTGCTAGGTTTATTTTCATTTATCGTAAGGCTGCATATCAATTTCACCAGTCAATTCTCAAGTCAAGAAAAAGGCGAATGTCAGGCTATAACCTTCACACAAAACGATACAAGGTCTGATTTTGACGTCTGCTATCACACACATCTGTTGAATTTCCGCAACAAATGCAGAGGTTACAAACACACTTTGTTTGGTAGCATTCAGACAAACAGATAAACTGCCATAGCTTTTCTTTTAAACTGAAGGGGGTAAGAAAAGGTTTATGTTTTAATCTTTGCCTCAAAAACAACATGTGTGCGTATGTGTGTCGGAATGTATGTATGTATGTATAATAATAATAATAATAATAATAATAATAATAATAATAATAATAATAATAATAATAATAAATGGAATTTGTATAGCGCTATATCTTGCAAAAACAAATCAAAAGCGCTTGCATTCATCCTACTCTCACACATGCAACAAGTTACAATTAATAGTTTTTACAAATTGAAATGTAAACACACACGCGCACAAACACACACACGCACGCGCGGCGCGCGCGCGCAGCACACACACACACACACACCACACACACACACACACACACACAACACACACACACACACACACACACACACACACACACACACACACGTCTTGGGGACGGGATAAACGGGATAACCTAGTGGTTAGAACATTGCGCTCGCATTTTGACGACCCGGGTTCGATTCCCGTTCAAGAGGGATATTTTCCTCTGGAGTTAACATCAGTGCCGACTCCACTCTCCCCCAAAGTCTTTCGGATGAGACTATAAACCGAGGCCCCGTGTGCGAACGCACGCAGAACATCTTGCGCACACGTTAAATCCTGTTCTGCTTTTCGTAAGAGTAGGCCATTGTGTGCCGGTGGGAACAAATGACAGAATTCACAAATCCGCATACACACGGGGACTGGATATAAAAAAGCACATAAGTGCTTATTCATTATACTCGATATAAAAGAATAAGATTAATTTTAAAAAATTAATTAATTAAAAACACACACACAGGTTGTGTACTTTGGCAGGGTGGTGGGGGTTTCGGCTGTTGAGGGTAAGGACAAAAATGAGATGAAACAAGAGGGGAAAGTCTTAGATTTGAAATAAATGTGTTTTGAGGCTGGATTTAAAAGTGTCAAAAGTAGGCTTTTGGCGGAGGGAGAGAGGGAGGTCATTCTAGATCACTGGACCAGAAATAGAGAAAGAGCGACGGCCGACTGTGGATTGGTTGAATCTAGGTATTCGTAAGCACAAGGTATCTGCAGCAGAGCGGAGGGATCGAGAAGGAGTGTACAGGTTAAGACATTCACAGAGGTAGGAAGGTGCTGTTTTGTGGAGACATTTGTAACAGTTTACAGTATAGTTTACTCTCTGTGACACAGGCAGCCAGTGGAGAGATTGCAAGAGAGGAGTAACGTGCTCAGATTTTTTCTTTCTGAGGACTAGTTGGGCGGCAGAGTTTTGTATACGTTGAAGAGAGTGGATAGATGATGATGGCAGACCAGCCAGAAGAGAACTGCAATAAGCCAGACGTGAGAGAATGAGAGACGTGATTAGTTTGGATGTTGCATCAGTGGACAGGTACTTTCGAACTGCACTAATACGCCGTAATTGATAGTAGCATGACTGGCAGGTCTGGGTGATGAATTTTTGCATGGAGAGTATGTTGTCGATAAAGACCCCTAGATATTTCACAGCAGTGGCTAGAGGGACAGACGTATTGCCGAATTCTATTGAAGCAGCTGTGATGGAAGACAATTTGTGTTTCGTACCTACAAGCATGGCTTCGGTTTTATCTGCATTTAGCAGTAACTTGTTCTGTATCATCCACTTTTGGATATCTTGAAGGCAGTAGGAGACATATTAATCAAGAGAGAAGGCAGATTTTCAGGAGTATCACTGCTAAGAATCTGAGAGTCATCTGCATAAAAATGATGGCTGATCTGATGACAATTTATTATATGTGAAAGTGGAGCAGTGTAGAGAGTGAAAAGAACAGGGCCAAGGACTGATCCCTGTGGGACTCCACTTTCAGTTTGACAGGTGATGATTGAATCTTGTTTACTGCACCTGTTTGGAATCGGTCTGTGAGGTATGAACTAAACCAGGTGAGGGCTGTGCCTGTAATACCAAGCGTTTTTTGAAGACGGGAGAGAAGAATTGAATGGTCTATAGTGTCGAAGGCTGCAGATAAGTCAAGGAGTGTGAGGAGGGAGATTTTTCCGGAGTCAGAAGCTTGTAGAAGCGTGTTTAACGTGTGGACTAGGGTGGTTTCGGTACTGTGGTTGGCACGATATGCAGACTGAAAAGGAAGAAGGAGATTATTGGAATGAAGATGGTTGTTGAGTTGTTTCAGAACAACTTTTTCGAGCACTTTAGAAATGACTGGTAGGTTAGATACAGGTCTATAATTCTTCAGAGTGTTAGGGTCGAGGTCGTGCTTTTTCAGTAGGGGTGAAGTTTTGAGAGCTGTTGGGAAAGTTCCTGAAAGAAGTGATGAGTTTACTATTTTTGTGATGGTGGGTGACTGGCAGGTCTGTGGAAGGCACTGAATGAAAAGAGAAACAGGCACAGGATCAAGATCACATGATTTTATTGTCATTTCTTTCAGGATTGTCTTGATTTCATTCTCGCTTGTTGAGTGAAAGAAAAGGAGAGGAATGCCAGTTAATTGGAGATCAGAAGGCGCAGGGTGGAACGGAGCCTGATCCAGTCTGTAGCGAATGCTGCGGACTTTGTCAGAGAAGAATGAAGAGAATACAGCAGAAAGCTCAGAGTGGCTGTAAACAGTAGGCAGAGGGCTTGTCTGCAGATCCGAGGATAGTTGAGGTGACGGAAAAAAGAGATTTCATGGTCGTGACATCGAGAACTTGAGCAGAGTAATAGTTTGCCTTTGCAGAGTGCATTAAGGTTTTGACTTTGTATATGTGTATGTGTGCGTGCGTGCGTACGTGCGTACCTGTGCGTGTGTACGTGTGTGTTTGATGTGCATGTTTGCATCCGCGCGTGTGTACATATGTTTAATCGAGCCTGCCTGCATGTTTCTTGGACCAAAATAAAAAAAACAAGGGAAGAGAGAACAAGTGAGTGTAGATTCGTTTTCCTTCACAAGTCGGTTTGCAAAAAACATGTTGAATACAAGAGTGTCACTGCAGCCTTATCAAACACATCTGCCCATTGTCCGCCTGAGAAAAAGCCCAACATAGTGAGTTGCTAAAAATTATTGTGGCTGTTTTCAAAGACAGAAGCACCGGGTTTTCCAAATGTATTTTGTGACATCAGAAAGATTTTGGTGGGTTTGTTTTTATGCTTTCAAATCGATAGTACACAGAGTGAGTGAATGAGTGCGTGTGTGCGCATGTGTGCGCGCACGCGCGCGCGCGCGTGTGTGTGTGAGAATGAGTGAGTGAGTGAGTGAGTGAGTGTGTGTGTGTGTGTGTGTGTGTGCGTGTGTGCGTGCGCGCGCGCATGCACACGTACGTTTGTGTGTGTGTGTCTGGTATGTGTGTGTGTGTTAATATCTCCTAAAATTGAGTGCTAATGTGTCTGTGAGCATGTGGGCCTGCATGTATGGATGCTCTGTGCGTACCTTTGTCTATGCATTCAAGCCTGCTGCTTCTTTCTTTGACCGAAAAAATGGGGAAGAGAGGGCTTGAGAGTGTGGATTCGTTTTCATTCACCAATCATTTGGCAAAAAACCATGATGGGTACAGGAGTGTCTTGCAGCCTTATCAAACACATCTGTCTACTGTCTGCCTGAAACAAAACATAGCGAGCTGCTAAAAACTAACGTGTCCTTTTTCACAGGCAGGGGCACTTGGTTTTTCCAAATAATTATATTTTGTGACATCAGAAAGGCTTAGGTGGGTTTGCTTTTATACTTTCAAATCGATAGTGCACAGTGTGTGAGTGTGTGTGTTTGTAGAGTGTGTGTGTGTAGAGTGTATGTGTGTGTAGAGTGTGTGTGTAGAGTGTGTGTGTGTAGAGTGTATGTGCATGTGTGTGTAGAGTGTGTGTGTGTTTGTGTGTGTGCCTAACTCTGTGTCTTGTGTGTGTGCCTACGTCTGTGTATTGTGTGTCTTTGTATGTGTCTGTTAATGTCTCCTAAAAGTAGGTGCGCGTGCATGTTTGAGTGTGTGTGCCTGCACGTGTGCATGTTCACGTGCGTACCTTTATCTTTGCATACAAGCCTCTGTGCGTGTTTCTGTGACAAAGAAATGGGGAAGAGAGAGCCAGAGAGTGTGGATTCGTTTTCTTGCACCAATCATTTCGCAAAAACCATGATGGTACGAGAGTCTCTTGAAGACTTATCAAACACATGTGTCCTCTGTCCGCCTAAAACAAACAAACAAAACCAATAGCGAGCTGCTAAAAAATTAATGTGTCTGTTTTCAAAGATAGAAACAACGGGTTTTTCCAAACGTAGTTTGTGACATTAGAAAGGTTGTAGTGGATTTGTTTTTATACTTTCAAATCGATAGTGCACAGTCAGTGTCTGTGTGTGTGTGTGTGTGTGTGTGTGTGTGTTTGTTTGTTTGTGCTTGTGTGTGCGTGTTTGTGTGTATGTGTGTGCGTGTTGGGGGCAAGGGGATATGTCTGTCTGTCCATCTGTCGGTCTGTCTCTCTTTCTCTATCTGTTTGTTTGTCTGTCTGTGCATCTGTGTGTAGGTCTGTGTATCTGTGCTGCTCTTTCTCTCATTTAATCCATGTGCATATGAACAAGTCCAAAATGATAATTGTGTTCATGCAGGATATCGAAAGCGTAATCTGGAATAGCTTGCAATGTGACGTGTGTACATGCACGCACACACGCAGGATTGCATGCACACACACACACACACAAAATATTCTTGCTACTTTCTTTGATGTCCATAAAGCTTATGACCAAGTCTGACATGCACGATTGCTGTACAAACTTAAATCTATTGGCTTGTCTGGTCATATTTACTTTTATGTTAAAACTTTTCTTAGTGGCAGAAGTATCAGAGCAAAAATTGGAAATACGTATTCCAACCCAAGATTTCCTCAAATGGGTATACCACAGGGTTCTGTTATTGCTCCTTATCTCTTTAACATTTTGACTTATGACCTTCCTAGTTCGTTATCGAATAATGTTGTCCTTGCTCAGTATGCAAATGACATTTGCATGTGGATGGAGACAACTATAAAAAAGTCAACAACAAAAAGACAATTAAACTATATTAAGAAAGTATATCAGCTTGAGCTTGACAAACTTAGTACTTATATGGTAGAAAATGGTTAAAAACTGTCTCCAGAGAAAACTAACATTGTGCTCTTTAATAATGGAGCGGATTCCCCTTCCTTGCCAAAGTTCAAACTCCAAGACAGGTATCTTGAGTACAAATTTGTTGTTAAATTTTTGGGCATATATCTCACTTCAAAACTTACATGGAATAGCCATATTGAATATTTGTTGAATAAAACCAGAAAGACATTAATTTTTTTTTAAAGTAGTGAGTAAACAGCCTTGGGCCCAAGACGTCACCGTTCTTAAACATCTGTCCTTGGCGCTAGTTCGTTCTAAACTGACATACGGTCAACAAATCTTGTTTAATGCCCCAAAATATTTACTGAAAAAACTTAAGATGCTTGATTGTAAAGCTTTTCGCCTTGCTTTGGGAGTACCATCACATGCTTCGTCCTTAGGAACATACAAAGAAATAGGAGTTCTGCCTTTGGATGAATATCGCGAATTGATGCTGGCAAAGTACATTGTAAGAAGCTCAACTACCGAAAACAATATCGAACATGAAATCTATGTGAGATCGGATGAGCATTTTCCTAAAAGAGCCAAAAATATTTGTTCTCTTACAACAATTGGCACTTTCACGGCAGATCTTTTTAAAAAGTCAAAAGTTAATCTCAGAGAAACTAAATTGTCCACGCCTTATATATCCCCTAGTCCTCCATGGGAACTTCAAAGAGCTTCTTTTGATATTCATCATTCTACCTGTAAAAAAGAAAAAGGGAGTAACATTCTCAGTATTCATGTGAAGGAGCACATAATAAATAGCTACCCTTCACATCTTAAAATCTATACTGATGGATCTCTTCTAAATAGCACTGATGGAGGTGCAGCTTTTGTCATTCCCTCCTTAAAGGTTGAAAAATTGTACCATATTGGAAAGAATCATTCTATTTTTACAGCAGAGTTAACTGCCATTCTGATGGCTTTACATTACTTAATTGACTTTCCTCGGACTATTTTACAGGTATTGTGATGTGTTGATTCAAAATCTATGTTACAATCTCTTAAAAACTCTGGGTCTGATATTAAACATGATCTTATAACTGAAATAAACCATATTATACACTTTCTCATATTAAGAGGCACCAGTGTCACGTTTTGCTGGGTACCATCGCATTGCAATATCTTTTATAATGAAAAGGTTGATAGAGCAGCTAAAAATGCG
>CM054142.1:12064501-12067001 GCA_028751875.1 Rapana venosa
GACAATGAGGTGACGTATTATGCTGCTGTGGAAGTGCATATGCTTTGAGACAAATTGCCGGGTTTGGTACTCTACGCTTACTATCATAATATACCCCGGCGTCAACCCGGGGCCCGAGAGATACAGACCCCTGCAGTTTTGGTCACGTAATTTGAGCAACACTCTCAAACTCGCATCCGTTAAGTTGATGAAGTTCGACTGTGTGGTCCCAGTCTTCCCACTGAGCCCACAGCACACTCACTCTGGGTAGGAGCCGGCCGGAGTCCGAAAAATCCCTATGACTCTTATGGGATTCGAACCCGCGACCTTCCAGTCCGTAACCCAAGGCGCTAACCACTGCGCCATGGCGGCTGGTTCCAGGTTTTTTTTAGGTAAAGGACAAGTTAAACGTCAGGGTTTTTGTAAGTACAGGACAAGCTTAACGTGAAGATTTTCTTTTTAAGTAAAGGACAAGCTAAACGTCAGGGAAGTTGTAGGTAAAGGACAAGCTAAACGTCAGGGAAGTTGTAGGTAAAGGACAAGCTAAACGTCAGGTTTTTTAAGGTAAAGGACAAGCTAAACGTCAGGTATTTTTTTAGGTAAAGGACAAGATAAACGTCAGGGATTTTTGTAGGTAAAGAACAAGCTAAACGTCATGGGGTATTTTTAGGTAAAGGACAAGCTAAACGTCATGGGGTATTTTTAGGTAAAGGACAGGCTAAACGTCATGGGGTATTTTTAGGTAAAGAACAAGCTAAACGTCAGGGATTTTTGTAGGTAAAGGACAAGCTAAACGTCAGGGATTTTTGTAGGTAAAGAACAAGCTAGACGTCATGGGGTATTTTTTTTTAGGTAAAGGACAAGCTAAACGTCATGGGGTATTTTTAGGTAAAGGACAAGCTAAACGTCATGGGGTATTTTTAGGTAAAGAACAAGCTAAACGTCAGGGATTTTTGTAGGTAAAGGACAAGCTAAACGTCATGGGGTATTTTTAGGTAAAGAACAAGCTAAACGTCAGCGATTTTTGTAGGTAAAGGACAAGCTAAACGTCAGCGATTTTTAATCAACCAAATAAAAAAAAGATTGATTTTTAAAAAACAGAATGATTACATGGTAATGTATTACTCTACTCAAGTTCTTGATGCCACGTCAATGAAATCTCTCTTTTCTCTCACATCTACTCTTCTTGGATCTGTGAAGGCAAGCCCTCTGCCTTCCATCCACAACCACTCTGAACTTCCTTCTATATTTTCTGCATTCTTTTCTGAAAAAGTCCATAACATTTGCTCCGAACTCGATCAGACTCCTTTCCAGCCTGCACTTCCTGATCTCCAATTCTTTGGCACTCCTCTCCTTTTCTTTCATCCGACAGTGAGAAAGAAATCACGATAATTCTGAAAGAAATGACTATAAAATCATGCGATCTTGATCCCATACCTGCTTCTCTTTTCACACAGTGCCTACCACAACTTATACCCACTATCACGAAAATAGTAAACTCATCTCTTGTTTCAGGAAATGTTCCATCAGCTCTCAAAACTGCTATAGTCACACCTCTACTCAAAAAGCATGACCTTGACCCTAACATTCTGAAGAATTATAGACCTGTTTCCAATCTACCTTTCATTTCTAAAGTCCTTGAAAAAGTAGTTCTCAAACAGCTCAACAACCACCTTCTCTCCAACAATCTTCTTCCTGAGTTTCAGTCTGCCTATCGCGTCAACCACAGCACTGAAACCACCCTAGTACACACTTTAAACACGCTTCTACTCGCTTCTGACTCGGGAAAAATCTCCCTTCTCACTCTACTCGACTTATCGGCAGCCTTCGACACTATAGACCACTCAATTCTTCTCTCCCGTCTTCAAAAAACGTTCGGTGTTACTGGCACAGCCCTCACCTGGTTTAATTCATACCTTACTGACCTATTTCAGACAGTTGCAGTAAACAAGATTCAATTAATACCTGCCAAACTGAAATTCGGAGTCCCACAGGGATCAGTTCTAGGCCCTGTTCTGTTCACTCTTTACACTGCCCCACTGTCACATATAATAAAACGTCATCAAATCAACCATCATTTTTACGCAGATGACTCTCAGATTCAAAGCAGTGTTACTCCTGAAAATCTGCCTTCTCTCCTGGCAAATATGGCCCACTGCTTTGAAGATATTCAAAACTTGATGACACAGAACAAACTACAGCTAAATGGAGATAAAACCGAAGACATGCTCGTAGGGACCAAACACAAACTCTCTTCCATTACAACAGCTTCAATAGAACTCGGCAATGCATCAGTCCCTCTATCCACTGCTGTGAGGTATCTAGGTGTTGTTATCGACAACACACTCTCTATGCAAAAATTCATCACCCAGACCTGTCAGTCGTGCTACTATCAATTACGGCGTATTAGTGCAATTCGAAAGTACCTGTCTACCGATGCAACAGCCAAACTTGTCACTTCTCTCATTCTTTCACGTCTGGACTATTGCAATTCTCTTTTGTCTGGTTTGCCAGCATCATC
>CM054142.1:12072001-12087001 GCA_028751875.1 Rapana venosa
ATATTCTATATATATATCTATATAATTTATATGTATATATATATATATATTTATATTATATGTAATACATATATATATATATCTATATATATGTATATATTTATACTTATGTGGATGTGGGTGCGTGTAGGGGAAAGAGAAGAGAGAGAGAGAGAGAGAGGAGAGAGAGAGAGAGAGAAGAGAGAGGAGAGAGGAGAGATGGAGAGAGAGAGAGAGAGGAGAGGAGAGAGAGAGAGAGAGAGATGCGGTGTGTAATAATAGGTACTTTGGTGTGAATGCGGGTGTGTCTAAATCACCATGTAGTGAATAGACATTAAACAAAACAAAACAAACAAATCAAACTTTGATAGTAGACATTTTCAATCCCATCCTTACTATCAAACTTTGATAGGAGACATTTACAATCCCATCCTTACTATCAAACTTTGATAGTAGACATTTACAATCCCATCCTTACTATCAAACTTTGATAGTAGACATTTACAATCCCATCCTTACTAGCAAACTTTGATAGTAGATATTTACAACTCCATCCTTAGTATCAAACTTTGATAGTAGACATTTACAACCCCATCCTTGCTATCAAACGTTGATAGTAGACATTTACAATCCCATCCTTACTACCAAACTTTGATAGTAGACATTTACAATCCCATCCTTATTATCAAACTTTGATAGTAGACATTTTCAATCCCATCCTTACTATCAAACTTTGATAGGAGACATTTACAATCCCATCCTTACTATCAAACTTTGATAGTAGACATTTACAATCCCATCCTTACTAGCAAACTTTGATAGTAGATATTTACAACTCCATCCTTAGTATCAAACTTTGATAGGAGACATTTACAATCCCATCCTTGCTTTCAAACTTTGATAGTAGATATTTACAATCCCATCCTTGCTATCAAACGTTGATAGTAGACATTTACAATCCCATCCTTACTATCAGACATGCAGGTCTTGATCTTCCCTTACACTGGAAAACTGCTCCACTGAAGGTTTTTGTTCGCTGTCAAAACCAACTTGGTTTCGGACGGCCATCTTTGTTTCCTTGTTACCTTTCAGAAATATTCTCTGTTCCTTCTCCCTCCTCTCTTCCTGGATTCGTCCTTCTTTTCTTCCTTCCTTCCTTCATTGTTGCTTCCTGCCTTTCTTCTTTTAGTTCTTTTTTCTATCTTTTATTCATTCTTCTTCCTTTCCCTCTTGTCTTCTTCTTTTTATTCTTCTTGTTTTCTTCTTCTTTTCTGTTCATTCTTCTTTATTTTTTTAACTTCTTGTTCCACTTTTTCTTCGATTCCCCCCCACCCCCATCCCCCTATTTACCGCTGTTCTTTTCTAGGTTAGTTTGCGTGTGTGGGTCTTTGAACTTTTTCTGTTTTTCTCTTACGTACAACCTGCTATCAGCTAGTTCATAAATAGATGATAAAAATCTAGGTCATAAAAACATGAATAGGGCACTTATGTAAATTGAAACTAGAGGATTTTGTTTTATAGGAGTTTATTTCTTTTTATTTATTTATTCTTTTATAACGAGGAAAATAGAATTAGCACTCATGTGCTTGTTTACATTCAGTCCCCGTGTGTATGCGGTTTTTTAAATTTTGTCATCTGTTCTCACCGGCACACAGTGGCCTACTCTTACGAAAAGCGGAACAGGATTTAACGTGTGCGCAAGATGTTATGCGTGCTTTCGCACACGGGGCCTGGGTTTATAGTCTATCCGAAGGACTTAAAGGGGAGAGTGGAATCGGCACTGATGTTAAATCAAGAAGGAAAAAATCCTCTTGAACGGGATTCCAACCCGTGTCGTCAGACTGCGAGCGCAATGTTCTAACCACTAGGCTATCCCGTCCCCCGTGACAGTGTAAGGCGAGTACAGCGATACTGAGTGAGGGATTATGTGTGGCGTTGGAAAAAGACCTGTAGATGCTAAAAGCAGCACTTCAGCCATTCATAAACATGTAGTAATTGTTCTGCCTTGTTTGTTTTTTCTCTCTTTTTTGTATGTGGCTCTTGTTTTCTTCTGTTTCTCAACAACAGTTTCTAGATTTACCAATAGTGAGATTTTGTGTATGTGGCCGTTTTCGGCTATTATGAAGGTAACCGCATTTCGACTTCATGGATAATATCTAAACACTACGCCACTGTGCATGCCTTTTTTCTAATTTTATCATCCTTTTCTACCGGCATGTCATGGTCTACTCTTTTGGGAGGCAGAACAGGTGTTAACGTGTGGGCAAGATGTTCTGTGTGAGTTCGCACGTGGGACCTCAATTTATAGGCTCATTTGAACGGAACGGCATAGCCTGGTGGTTAGAGTGATGTATTCGTGATCTGCTGACCCGGGTTTGATTTTCGTTCAAGAGGATTTTTCCTCTGGAGTTCACATCAGTGCCGACTCAACTCTCCCCAAAAGTCCTTCGGATGAGACTATAAACCGAGGCCCCGTGTGCGAACGCACGCAGAACATGTTGCGCACACGTTAAATCCTCTTCCGCTTTTCGGAAGAGTAGGCCATCGTGTGCCGGTGGGAACGGATGACAAAATTTAGAAAACTACATAGACACAGGCACTGGATAATTGAAAAAATGGACACGAGTGCTTATTCCATTATTCTCGAAATAAAAGAATAAAATAAAATAAAGATAAAAGACTTTCGGTGGAGTGTAGTCTGTACTGATGTCGACTACAGGGCAAAAACTTGCCTCGAACAGATTTCCCGGTGGTAGCTTAAATCCGTGCCGTGAGATCACAGGTGACCACTCTAACCACTAGGCTACCCCCACCCCCCTCCGCACGTACACACAGACACACACATGCGCGCACATAATCGTTTTCCCTTATATAAGCATTTAGTATCTGATCATACCGCAGAAACGGAACATCTGAACAGATTCACAGAGAAAAGTTGTCAATAGATTAAAGGAAAGGGGATGAAATAAAGAATCATACTGTTAACACCATAAGAAAAAGTAATCAATCAAGGCATTGAATGAACACAAAAAGAAAGAAATGGCACAAAGAAAGACTACGAAGCTTTTTATATTATCATTGTTTTATCAAGTTTGACTTATTATTTCAGTTTCAGAATTACAGGAATTTGTCATAAAGGCAATATTCCATACATTTATGATCATACAAAAAAGAAGAAAAGAAACTTAATACAGCAGTGTATGTGCGTGTGTGTGTGTGTGCGCACGCGTGCGTGCGTGCATGTGTGCGAGCGTGCACGTATGCGTGTGTGTGTATGCGTGTGTATGCGTGCGTGTACATGTGTGTGTCTGTGCACGCGCGCACGCACGAGCGCATACACGACAAATAACCCATCACTTTACTCAAGAAAAGCAAAACAACCTGCAATCTCCTGTTCTGTTTTTTCAAAACAAAATTGACACATTTAAGTCTCTTAGGAAAAATAATACAATTTTGATGCTTACAAGTTCTTCCTAGTTTTCATCTTTTGTTGACGTCATTCTATCCATCAATGCGCTCCTGACTCGTTTCTTCCTCTTGAAACATTTTTCTTTCTTTCTTGTTCTGTTTCAACTGTTTATATTTTCTCTTCGTTGTTGCCTCTACGTCTCAATTCTCCTGCGCTTCCAGTATGATTCCTCTCTTCACATACGGTGTATAGTTATCAAATCAGAATAGAACAAGAGCAAAGTATCTACACGAATTCAAATTGGAGGATACTGTAAAAGCCAAAAATGACGGAGAAATAAAAGTAAAGACAGAAGAAAGAAAGAAAGAAAGAGAGAGAGAGAGGAGAGAGAGAGAGAGAGAGAGAGATAAAGAGAGAGAGAAGAGAGAGAGTAAGAGACAGGACAAACAGACAGACAGACATAGACAGTGACAGTGACGCACACGCACACACACAGAGCGAAAGGAGAGATAAAGAGAGAGAGAGAGAGAGAGAGAGAGAGGAGATGAGAGAGAGAGGAGAGAGAGAGAGAGAGGAGAGAGAGAGAAAGCAGACAGACAAACAGACAGACAGACAGAGACAGTGACAGTGACAGTGACACACTTACACACACACCACACACTTACACACACACACACACACACACACACACACACACACCACACACACACACCACACACACACACACACACACACACACACACACACACACAGAGGATTACGACATACAGGTAAGGTATTTAAGAGAAGTAGAACAACTGTGCAGTTTGGTGTCAACCATCTCTTCACCACACAGGCTTACACACGACTTGTCTCTTCCCTGAAATGAAAGAAAGATAGGAAAGAAGAAACCTAAGTTAACCTTTTCTATACGTAGACTGTCTTTTAAAGCTCTTAAGAAACGTGGTGGATCGGTGGTCTAGAGGT
The DNA here is from genome assembly GCA_028751875.1 of Rapana venosa. Classification (NCBI taxonomy): domain Eukaryota; kingdom Metazoa; phylum Mollusca; class Gastropoda; order Neogastropoda; family Muricidae; genus Rapana; species Rapana venosa. Next base: position 12,076,356 of record CM054142.1, read on the forward strand.
AACGCGCCTGTCTAGAAAGCGAAAAGTCCGGGTCTGAAGTGTGCGGCGGTTCGTACCCCGTTTGGACCGGAAATTTTTCCCCCATCCATTAGACCATGAGTGGTGGTCTGGGCGCTAGTCTTTCGGATGAGACGATAAACCGAGGTCCCGTGTGTTACACGTAATTATTTAGCGCACGTAAAAAAACCCACGGCAACAAGAGAGTTGTCCTGGCAAAATTCTTAGAAAAAAGCCACTCTGATAGGGAAACAAATACAGCTGCAGAAAAAAAAAAAGGGTGAAAGGGTGGCGCAGCGCTAAGTGGCGACGCGTTCTCCCGCTCTCCCCGGGGAGAGCAGCCCGAATTTCACGGAGAGAAATCTGCCGTGACTTAAAGTGGTATGAAATAAAATCTGAGCGCTTTGGTTTGTTGCTTTACAAGATTCAGCGCTATATAAATTCCATACATTATTATTATTATTATTATTAAGACAGCACAGAAACACACTAAGCTATGTTAACCTTTTCCATACTTGGCCTGTCTTTAAAAATTCTAAAAACTGGAAAGGAAAACCTAAGTTAACCTTTTATATACCTAACCTAAGAACTTTAAAGACAGGGGAAAAAAACAACCAAAGTTATCTTTTTCTATAGTTAACTTTGGAAAGCTGTTAGCTTAGGTTTCTTTTTTTTTTTAACCTTGTTTACCTTCAGTAGTGATCTGGGTACTAGTCTTTCGCATGAGACGAGATGTTCCGTCTGCAACATGCATTCAGCACGCGTAAAAGAGCCCATGGTAACAAGAGAGTTGTCTCTTGCGAAATTTTGTAGAGAAAGCCACTCTGATAGAAAAACTAATACAACAGCGAACATGAGAAAAAATGGGTGGCGCTACTCTTATGGTGACGCGTTCTTCCCGGGGAGGGCAGCCCGAACTTTACACAAAGAAATCTGCTGTAACAGAAATTAATATTTGATTCAATTCAACTCAACTCAATTGATTTCAATCTAATGTAATTCATTTCAGTTCAATTCAATTCAAAACTCCTTAAGGCAAACAAGACCTCGCGGAGATTGCCAGCGCTTCTGTTTGATGTATCATTTCCAGATTGCAGAGAAAATTATGCTGAGGCTTCTTGGACGGAGAAGACAGAAAAAATCAACAACAGTGAAACAAACAAATAAACAAGCACAACAACAATTTAAAAAGAAACAACAACAACAACAACAACACAACAATGTGGCAGGACACAACAAGTAAACTGAAGAGAAATATGGGAGAGGAAATTTCTAGATTGCTTGTATTGCGGCCAAATCCGGATTTAAAACAAAAATATGGGGTTTTTTGGTCGTAAATTTCTTCTTTTTTTCTACCTCTTCTTTATTCTGCAGAAAGGGTTTTGTTCAGTCATACAGCTTGTCACATTAGGAAATCTTGACAATAACACTTTTCAATATGATTGCGCACATCTTAAATGTATCAAGAAGATTGCTTTTGCATTTTTTTAAAAACATAGCTCCTTACAAACACATCAGGTCCTTCCAAAAAAATCCTCTGAAGTCGCAGTATGGCGATCTACAGGGTCCTAGATTCACCGATGCTGAGAATTTTGTGTATGGAACCGTTTTTTCCCCACCATTTAGGTAACCGCATTCCGACTTCGGGGATGATGTATGAACAAGACTTATGCGATTTAAAAAGAAATGTTATTCCAGGTTTATCGTGTCATCCGAAGGACTTTCGGGGCAGTGGAGTCAGTATTAAAAAAAAATTCTTTTATATCGAGGATAATGGAATAAGCACTTACATGCTTATTTTTAACATTCAATCCCCGTGTGTATGCGGTTTTATAAATTCTGTCATCTGTTCCCACCGGCACACAATGGTCTACTCTTTCGAAAAGCGGAACAGGATTTAACGTGTGCGCAAGATGTTCTGCGTGTGTTCGCACACGGGACCTCGGTTTATAGTCTCATCCGAAGGACTTTTGAGGTTAACTGCGGGGGAAAAAAATCTCCTTCAACGGATTCATTGGTTAATGGCTCGAACCCCGACTGTCAGATCACGAGTTCAACGCTCTAACCACTAGGTTCCCCCCCCCCCCCACCACCACCACCACTACCGCCCGACCCCTCAGGCTGAACATATAAAGGGTGTTGAAGAAGACAGTTTCAAGGGTCGAAGAGCAACAGTACAGTGCGCAGATGAAACAACAAAATTTCAAATCTAGGAGGTTGTTTTTTTTCCAAACTTTTTTTGCTAGAAGCTTGTGTTCAACGATGATAATACATATAATTGATTTAGCAGGTCATCATACATTTTTTTCTGGAATATTTGTGCAAGTTTTAACTTTGTATAAAGCTACTTTTCAACCTGGTGTTTAAACACACAAACTACCCCCAAAACCATCAGTATAAGCAGAATGCCAAAGAACAATATTCCAAATCATTGTTTCACTGTTCCTAGACTAGAGGAGTTCCGAGGCGTGCTTATGATGAGATTTGGCGTATGCGACCGTTTTTGCCCACCATGAAGGTAGCCACATTCCAAATTCGGGGATGCAGGCTGGGTATGTTCGTGTTTCCCTAACCCACCGAATGCTGAAGTAAATTAAACATTTACGGGATCTTTAATGTGCATAATCTTCTGCATGTGTGTATACACGAAAGTAATTAAGGCACTGGCATGTCTGCACTTGGTCACGAGCAGGAAAATTGTTAAAATCCCCACCCATAATTCACCGGACACCGCCGAGATTCGAACCCACGACTTCAATGACTCATAGGACTACAGTCAAAATGGTCTTAACCACTTGGCTACTGTGTCCGTCAGAAAAATAATAAAACTACATCAAAGTATGGAAACTATGTTTATATATATATAATGTTTCTTCTTTAAAGAACATAGCACAGTTTGAGAAGAACACATATTATTATTATTATTATTATTTTCTTTTTGTTGTTGTTGTTATTATTGTCGTCGTCGTCGTCGTCGTCGTCGTCCTCCTCCTCCTCCTCCTCCTCCTCCTCCTCCTCCTCCTCCTCCTCATCATCATCATCATCATCATCATCATATATGGAACTTATATAGCGCTGAATCTTGTAAAACAAACAAATCGAAGCGCTTGCACTCAAATCATTTACGCGCATGCAACTTTCTCAAATATAATAAATAACATATTTCAAATTTATGCATGCGTACGTGCACACAGCACACACACACGCACACCACACACACAACACACAACACACACACACACACACACACACACAACACACACACACACACACACACACACACACACACACACACACCACACACACCACACACACACACACCGCGAACACACTTAGGAGATGAAGGATGCTGTTGAAAAGTAGAGACGGATTTGAGGGGAAAGTGTCAGGTAGGAAATAAGTGTGTTTTGAGGCTGGATTTGAAGGTATCAAGTGAAGGTTTGGGGCGAAGTGAAAGAGGGAGGTCATTCCAGGTGGACGGACCAGAAACAGAGAAAGAGCGACAGCCAACAGTGGTTTGCTTGAATCTGCGTGTTCGAAAGCACAAAGTATCTGCGGCTGAACGAAGGGAACGGTATGGAGTGTATAGGTGAAGACAGTTACAAAGATAAGAGGGTGCAGATTTGTGGAGACATTTGAAACAGAGGGTATTGATCTTATACTTCAGTCTTTGTGGGACAGGCAGCCAGTGAAGAGATTGCAGAAGAGGAGTGATGTGTTTAGATTTTTTCTTTCTTAGGACCAGTCGAGCTGCAGAGTTTTGTATGCGTTGAAGAGAGTGGATGGATGATGCTGGTAGGCCAACCAAAAGAGAATTACAGTAGTCTAAACGTGAAAGAATGAGAGATGTGACGAGCTTGGAAGTTGCATCAGTGGACAGATACTTGCGAATCGCGCTTATGCGCCATAGTTGATAGTAGCAAGACTGGCGGGTCTGGGTGATGAATTTTTTCATAGAGAGTGTGTTGTCAAGAACTACTCCTAAATACTTCACAGAGTTGGACAAAGGAATTGACGCATTACCGAATTCTATTGATGTTGTGATGGAGGAAAGTTTATGTTGGGTCCCTATGAGAATGGCTTCAGTTTTATCGCAATTAAGTTGTAACTTGTTCTGAGTCATCCAGTTTTGAATGTCTTTAAGGCAGTAGGACATATTTGTGAGGAGGGAAGGCAAGTTTTCAACAGTATCACTGCACTGAAGCTGAGTATCATCGGCGTAGAAATGATGATCAATATGGTGGTTGTTTATTATATGTGATTATATATTATATATCATCATCATCATCATCATCATCATCATCATCATCATCATCATCATCATCATCATCATCATCATCATCACCACCACCACCATCATCATCATCATCATCATCACCATCATCAGAGGCAGCAGCAGCAGCAGCAGCAGCAGCAGTAGTAGTAGCAATAGTAGTAACAGTACTAGTAATAGTAATAATAATAATAATAATAATAGTAGTAGTAGTAGCAGCAGCAGAAGCAGCAGCACCAGCACCAGCAGTAGTAGTAGCAATAGTAGTAACAGTACTATAATTGTAATAGTAATGATAATAATAATAGTAGTAGCAGCAGCAGCATCCCATGACCAAGATGGTCACTGGGGGAAACACGCAGGATGCGTTGGCCGACACTTCACTCCAGGCTGGTCTGTCTTCAGCCTTTCATAGCAGCAACAGCACAGCCATGTCAATGTCAAGGCCGGTCCAGTCTTTGATGTCCTGCATCATCCAGTTCTTCAACTGTCTGTCTCTGCTTCTCCATCCCCCGTACGAATAAATATAAAAAGCGAAGTAAATGGAAATAGAACAAACACAAAGGTGGAAAAATGAAACCTATAGTATTAAAAAAGAGAGAATCTTTTCTCTCAAAAAGTGAACGGGGAACCAGCTATCTCCCTCTATTCTCTTTCAGGTAATGTCCAATGATGTTTTCCACCTCAGTTCGTGATGTCATAATAATTTGCTAATCTGTGGAAAGAAAAGTGTATAAAGGTTACAAGTTAATAACCATTGAGACAGAGAGACAGACAGAAAGAGACAGGGACAGGGACAGAGATACAGAGACAGACAGACAGATAGACAGACGAACAGACATAGAGACAGACATTCTGTGTTTTGCTCCTTAATGCAATTCAATACAATCTGTCCGTTGTTAAAGGTCTGTTTTTCCCTCTGGAGCATTCCGAAATAGATTAAGATATCTGAGTAGAGCCCTCAAAAGAAAGAAAGAAAAGGAAAGGAGGAAAGGTGAAAGATTAAAAAACAAAACAAACTCGGCAACATCAGCAGAACAAAAGATAAACACGAAAAAAAAAGAAAAGACCACCAACAAAAATCAACAATTACAAAAACAATGAAAAAATGAAAAAAGGGAGGTGAACTGTAACAATGTGTCGTTTTTCTTTTTTTTTTCCATTCTTAAGCTAGAGCTCCGAGGTTCACTAGTGGTGAGATTGTTGCCTATGCGACCGTTTCTGCTCACCATGAAGGCAGCTGCATTCAGATTTCGGGGATGGATGCTGGGTATGTTCGTGTTTCTGTAACCCACCGAACGCTGACATGAATTACGGGATGTTATTTGATCTTCTGCATATGTAAGAAATCTATCTATCTATCTATCTATCTGTCTGTCTATCTATCTATCCATCTATCTATCTATCTATCTATCTATCTATCTATCTATCTATCTATCTATCTATCTATCTATCTATCTATCTATCTATCTATCTATCTATCTATCTGTCTGTCTGTCTGTCTGTCTGTCTGACTGTCTGTCTATCTGTCTGTCTGTCTGTCTGTCTGTCTGTCTGTCTGTCTATCTATCTATCTGTCTATCTGTCTATCTATCTCTCTCTCTCTCTCTCTCTCTCTCTATCTATCTATCTATCTATCTATCTATCTATCTATCTATCTATCTATCTATCTATCTATCTATCTATCTATCTATCTATCTATCTATCTATCTATCTGTCTGTCTGTCTGTCTGTCTGTCTGTCTATCTATCTATCTATCTTTCTATCTAACTATCTATCAAACTATCTATCCATCTATCTATCTATCCATCTATCTATCTATCTATCCATCTATCCATCTATCTATCCATCTATCTATCTATCTATCTATCTATCTATCTATCTATCTATCTATCTATCTATCTATCTATATCTATCTATCTATCTATCAATCAATCTATCTGTCTATACGAAGGGAATTAAGGCACTGGCAGGTCTTCACTTGAAATTGACCTGGAAGATCGTAAAAAACACCCTCACCCTTGATTCCCCAAAACGCCGCTAAGATTCGAACTCACAACTTCATGGACACATGCAATTAAAGTTGAACGGTCTTAATCACTCGGTTATACCGTCCATCATGTTCTTACAATTCTCTCCATACTCTTGCTTATGTGTCAACATGTAAGCGGTAGTTGCCTTATACAGTTGTAAACATAATAACAAGACAAGCACAATATAAAAACGCATCAACACACGTATATGCACCACCAGATAAAGGATTTTGATTTAAAAGTAAATTTGACAAAAAAAGAAACCTCAAAGTTCAGGTGACTGTTTATGTTTGTAGACCGAGATCCTCAGGCTGTCATTTGATATCAAATAATCAGAAAATAATAAGCCACGCTTTTCAGATAGAATGATCCTATATAAAGTATTCAGCACGTCCAGTAGAACACAAACAAACAAAAAACAAACTGGATGAAAAACTAGATAACATTGTTCCCAGTTGTGAGGTGAGAGATAGAAAACATGATCAAACAATCCAGCCTGTGTGAATCTAAGAGTAGTGATTTAGCAGTACGTGATTTCATTTTAACTGTCTTCACACACACAACACACACACACACACACACACATACACACGCGCGCGCGCGCGCGCACACACACACATACATACACACACACACGCACGCAGGCACACACACACACACACACACACAGAGGAGTAGGCCATTGTGTGCCGGTGGAAACGGATGACACACGGGGACTGGATGTAGAAAAGCACATGACTGCTTATTCCAAAATATCCTCAATATAAAAAAAATCAAATAAAGAATAAAATAGATAAATAAATAAACATGCACGTGCACACCCGACCTCAATTTTTCATGGAAATACAGGAAGACAGTAAAGATGACATCGCAGTTTGCCTTTTCACAACCATCTTTTAAAAAAACACCCACAAAAACGACATACAAGCAAACATGAATAAAATGATCAAGAGCAGGTGCTAAAACTCTCACTGCCCAATTTTTTCTGCTTCGGGTCAAAATCATAAATCAAAAATTGGAATAAACTTATACAACTGTTATTTATTGTTTATTTTATATTCATTATCTTAAAAAAAAAGCAGAAGGGAGAGAGATAAAACAAGAAGAAAACGAAGTACAAGGAATCGATCAAAGGAAAATGTAGAGGCTGCAAAAAATCATTAGAAAATCTTGTTTAATTATTATTTTTACCCAGGAAAAATAACTTTTTGTCAGTTATGGATGTCAGCTCAGCATCAAGGCCTACATTGAAATGTTGTTATGCTCTTAAGTGTTAGGTTCAGATTGTCTTCCGTCATGACACAATCCCATCATAGGTAAAAGGTAAAGGTGTTCCATAACCTATAAGGTCGTAGGGGAGCGAGGCATCAGAGACCTCAACTTTTCCAGGGGCCAGCATATATAGGGCGGCGCCCATCTCCTCTCCCTCGCTGCTTTAACCTTCCCTGACCCTAAAGAGGGCAGGTACCCATTTACAGCTGGGTGAACTGGGGGAACTGTACTGAAGCCAAGGCGCACAAACGGTCACCCATCCAACTGGTAACCACGCTAGATCCTGCTTAACTTGGCTGGGGGAAAACGAGTGCTGTGACAACTGAGCTGTCCCGTCCCTATAGCATAATTTAAGGAGAACAATTGCTTTGATGTCAGAGTACCACAACCGGCATTTTCTCTGTATCCATGCCCAGCTCATAGCACAGCTATCTGTACTATCTATTTGAAGAGAGCAAGTTCCCTGCATTCGGAGTATGGCTACCTATATTTTGTCTGTATCCATCATGACCTCATAGCATAACAGTCCGTACTTTCCATTTAAGGGGAACGAGTTTTCTGAAGTCGGGGTATGACTATCTATATAGTAAGTGACTTAAAACCCCATACTTGCAAACGTCTCATCTAGCGTGTACGCACTGACCGTCTCACAGTGATCCCCGAGTGTGATGAGGGAGACAGAGTGCATAGTCTGGGTGACCCCTAGGGTGCTTCAGCAGGAGAAGTTGGCAACAACAATGGTAACGATAAAAAGAGGATGACGACGGCAAACACATCATCATCATCGTCGTCGTCGTCACCGTCATCGTCGTCGTCGTCGTCGTCATCATCATCATCACCATCATCATCACCATCATCATCATCATCATCATCATCATCATCATCATCATCATCATCACACCACCACCACCACCACACCACCACCACCACCACCACCACCACCACCACCACCACCACCACCACCACCACCACCACCACCACCAGCAACAACAACAAAATCAACAACAACAACAGCAGTAGCAAAATCAACAGCAAAACAACAACTGCAACAACAGCAACAACAACAACAACAATAGCAGAAGCAAAATCAACAGAAAAAATAACTGCAACAACAACAACAGCAACAGCAACTACAAACAACAACAACAGCAAAACCAGCAACTACAACAGTTTCCAGCCAGATGTAATCTCCATCACAGGGTTTTCACAAACAGCTCAAATCAAAGAGCAAAGCCCGAAGAGACATCTCATTTGGAAAGTGTGTTTGTGTGTGTAATTGAGAGCACTCTGAGATGAAACATCATTAACTCCAGTTCATTTACAAAGAATGCATATACCTTATTGATGAGAGAGAGAGAGAGAGGGGAGAGAGAGAGAGAGGTGCATGCGCATAATTAGTTAATTAGATAACTGCCTGAACTCATTACCACGCAGAATTACCGGAAGTAATCACGCAGACAATGAAAATAGCAGCCAATCGTTGTTCCACAAATGAATGAAGCAGAAACTCTGTTCTCTACTTCTTGAAAATCGAACCTATTTCGAAAGAGATGAGTTTTTACAACTTTTTCCTTCTTTGTTTTTGAATTTGCAATAGTGTGTTAGCGCTCACAATCCAGTTAACCAGTACAGCAGTAAAGGCAGCTTCCACATTCAGTGCAGCAACTGTTGCAGAGACTGTACTGCCATGCATGGATATAGTCTGCCGAACCACTTCACATGTTGCTCTAAACAAGGCTTGAAGTGGCCAAAGAAGGCACAGCCATTGTCTCCGGAAACAGAAGGAGTCTTCTACTTCTCTATTCAGGGGAACGCAAGATTCAGTTTTGCCCAACATGTTAAACACTAACACCTCTGCAAGGTACAAAAATATTTAAAACCCTAAAACAAACAAACAAAATGAAGCAAAACAGAACACATACAAAAATCTAGTGATATATTGTCTTCAGCACTGAACTCCTGAAGGCAAATAAGCCTGTGGTGAGATTGCCAGTGCTTCTGCCGCTTGATTTATCATGTCTTATGTACAAAAACAAAACAACAGAGATAAGACACCAAAAAAATGTCAAAGCTTGCTAGCTTTTAAAAGAAAAAGAAAGAAAGAACGAAAGAATAATGCACAAAGACAAAGCAAAGCAAGAACAAAGACAACTAACAAACAAAACAAAGAAAAGAGTGGAAACACAGAGAGTGGTGGAGGACAAAGGTTCTAGATTTATGGAGTGGCAGCAAACTCTGGGTCTGAAACATAAGAAATGTGACCCTTCCCCACAAAGTAAGTCATGTTGCACCGGAGGTCAATTTCAACTTGTTAACATATTGTTATTCATCTTTAATAAGAAACCTATTCAATAAAAAAAGAAAGAAAATCAGATGACTCTATGAACAGTTATTTCAAATTGAAAAGCTACACACCTTCACCTTCAACCTTTACCTGTTCCGTACTCTTTTAAACCGTGGGGGGGGGGGGGGGAAGACTGAAGATTTTGCAACCAGCTTCCTCCTCTTCCTCCACTTTGCACCACACCCTGGGGTCTCGCCGTAGTAGGCATGCTAAACCACGTGAAGGGAGGAGGATGTTAACAACACGGCATCACTGGGCGAGTGACCTTCATGAAGCAGGTTACCAGCCAAGGCCGATGCAGTTCCCTGGAACTCAACGGCCACGTGATGAAGGCCAAGGCGAGCCCCCTTGATGGAGGACATGGGCTGTGGTTTGGCATGGAGAGGGATGGGCTCTGACATCCGACATTGCGCAAGAGACACCACATGATTATGATAACTAATGCTGGACACCAGGAAGTGACAAAATGAAGAATTGATAGATTTTGTAATAGGTATCAGGCTGTTTTTAAACTATTTTTTAAAGCAACAGACAGCAGTATTACAGGGGTTGGGTTTTCTAAAACTCATTTTTAAAGCAACTGAAAGCATAATTACAGGGCTGGGTTGTTTTCTTTTTTATCAAGTGCACTCATTTCTAAAGCAACAGGAAACATAACTACGCCTTGATACTTCAGTACAGGGTAGAGGAAATGTTAACGTGTTATAATCAATCGGAGTTACAAGTT
>CM054142.1:12094501-12097001 GCA_028751875.1 Rapana venosa
TTAAAAAGGGGAAAGAAAATTAATAGAGTTCTTTCTTTCCCTCTCTCTCTCCCCCTCTCTCTGTCTTTCTCTCACTCTCACTCACTCACTCTCTCTCTCTCTCTCTCTCTCTCTCTCTTCTCTCTCTCTCTCTCTCTCTCTCTTCTCTCTCTCTCTCTCTCTCTCTCTCTCTCTTCTCTCTCTCTCTCATCTCCTCATCTCTCTTTCTTCTCTCTCAATTTAAATGTTGTAAAAGGTGGTTCGAATCCCGTTTGGGCCCGAAACTTTCCCCCCATCCATTAGACCACAAATGGTGGTCTGGGTGCTAGTATGTCGGATGAGACAATAAACCGAGGTCCTGTGTGTTACATATAATATTTAGTGCACTTAAAAGAACCCACGACAACAATACAGTTGTCCATGGCAAAATTCTGTAGAATAAAGCCCCTCTCATAGGGAAACAAAACTGATACAGTTGCAGACAGGAGAAAGAGAAAAATGGGTGGCGCTGCTCATATGGCGACGCGCTCTTCCCGGGGAGAGCAGCCCGAATTTCACGCAGAGAAATCTGCTGTTCTTTATTGGTATAATTTTTTTTAAAATAAGAAAAGAAAACCTAGGTACATGGAACGACTGATAACAATTGCTAAGGAGGAAAGGGGTTTTTTGTATACGTAATAAATCATAACTAAATAAACAAAAAAGCAAATAAAATTGAAAAAAGAATCAAACGAAAAAATGATAGTGCTCAAAACGCTATCGTCGTGATACAGAAGACGAATTTGATCAAATTTTATTTGGACATTCTTGAGAAAAAACTCGTAACAAATTATATCACGTTAAACATCCGAATACCTTTAAGTAAGAACAACTCTTTTGTTCAACAAACAGAAAAGCAATGCTCAATGTTGTTCGAATAGTTAATGTTATACATAACGTAAAACATGTTTACACAATTTTAAATGTGTAAATATACTGTTTGGTTTTCTTCTATGACATTGTAATAAAATACAGTGGTTAGGTGATGCATGCACGTTGCTAAATTTTTGTTTCTTGACATTTTCTTTAAAAAATAAACCCAGCTATATCTCTAAAGGGGTAATAGGAAATACAACATTTGAATTTGAAATGTGAAATGCCTGAGGAAAGCAGTGAACAAGACCAAGACCTTCGGATGAGACTATAAACCGAGGCCCCGTGTTCGAACGCCAGTCCTACAACACATTGACCAACAGAGGATCAAGTGGTTCGAACACCTCACACGTATGCCCCCCAAACCAACCAGCTCTTCGGGCATACAACACCAGATACTCCAAGCCAGAAGAAGACCAACACGACGATGGAGCGACTCCGTGGCAGACAGACAGACACCCTCAGAGCCCAGGAGATGTCTGTCTGTCCCTCCTGCCTTGCTGCTGACAGACAGACAGACAGACAGACAGACGACTGTATTTCCCCGCAACGCCCACCGGTACAAGCGGAAGGAAAAAGTAAGTTCAAACCTTTCACGGAAAAACACAAAAGGGACAACAAGGTTAGTAATACGCTTACTGTAGAGAACTCGACACGATTACGAAATCTAGGATGTAGATCTATTTCTAAACAAAAACGAAAAAAAATGCTGTAACTAAGCAGTACGTCATTTAATTTCCAAAGTTCCTACACAAACCCACGCAATACAACTCTTCTTTCAAAAAAATAATGGAAGACAGGAGAGATAAAGAAAAGAACGCAGATTAACCTTTGCCGTAGCTGTTCTTCGCAAACAAAAAGACAAATCTAATAACAAAAATCCAGAGCAGACGCTAATAACATTCGCGCTTTATTCTGCTCTTCCGAACGAAAAAATAGCCAAAGGCTGGTTTATCCTAGTTAGATATATGCGGTTTTGTTTTATAGATTTCTTATTGTCTAAACCATAAAGCAAAGGTTATTGTATTGTATTGTCTTGTATTGACGAAATTTTGCTTACCTGAACAAATTTATAATAATTTCTACAAGTTAATAAAAAGAGAGAGAGAGAGAGAGAGAGAGAGAGAGAGAGAGAGAGAGAGAGAGAGAGAGAGGAGAGAGAGACGTCGTTCTTAAAGGTCATAGCCCCTTTGAAGGCAAAATAAATAAAATGCTAACAGCATGACAGAATGCTTCAGTACAATAAATGCTGCTCACGATAAAACTGTGCTGCCTATCGCACATGTTTTCTGTAGATACAATGCTAAATGCCTTATATACTTGTTTTGTTTGCTGCAGTACAGAAGCAACAATATCAGTGTAAATCAGCAAGGTTGCTAGAAGTATTTGTATGGAATAAACTGATTTCTGAGGTCACTTAATCCAGGACATGAAAGAACAAAATGCACTTTATGAGAGAGAGAGGTGAGAGAGAGAGAGATAGAGAGATGAGAGAGAGAGAGAGAGGGGAGAGAGGAGAGAGAGGGAGAGGAGAGAGAGAGAGAGGAAGAGAGAGAGAGAGAGAGAGAGGGGAGAGAGAGAGAGAGAGAGAGAGAGAGAGAGAGAGAGA
>CM054142.1:12102001-12117001 GCA_028751875.1 Rapana venosa
GCAATAATGCAGCAATATTTTATTCATTAAAATACTGCATATAATTATATATATACAAGTTTGTTACAATCACCAACACTACCAATGTACACTTTGAGAGAAAGAAAATCGAAAGTTAATAATTACCCATTATATTAAACAAGTGTATATTCATATTCAAGAACGTCGAGCTAAAAGAGCAAGAAAGATAATGTATCGAGTGTAACTATAACGAAAAGTAACAAAAATACATATTAATAAAAAAAATGAAAATTTACGAATGAAGTTCATTTATTCGTATAAAAAAACAACCTGTTTTAACAACTAAAATTAAGCTCAGATAATTAAAATTGCGTATCATAGCTAAAAGCCAGGGCTCTACCCAGATATAATTGATCGAAATAATATATTTTTAAAAATCTTCTTTAACAAAGCAAAGTAAGCAACTTCATATTTCTAAAATAAGAAAATAGTACGAGGAATACCGACACTATTAAGTACACAAAGTAATAAATGAAAAGACAAACAAATAAACAAATACATAGAATAAGTAAATAAATAAACAACAAGACAAGTAGATTATAATTATTATCAAAGCCGATGAAAAGGCGGCCTTGGTTTTTAACATTTTGTACTCGTATACACGAAACATTCAAAAGCCCAGAGAAGAGAAGAGAGAGAGAGAGAGAGAGAGAGAGAGAGAGAGAGAGAGAGAGAGAGAGAGAGAGAGAGAGAGAAGCAAACAAACCAAACTTTTGCAAGCCAACGGAAAGAGGAAAAAAACTCAGATAAATAAAATCACAACTTGTCCTTCATTAGAAAACAAAAAGGACACTTTCCTGCAATAATAGTTGATTCAGTGACATACAAACAAACAAAAAATTCTTTCAAAATGGAAAAAAATGTTAGTAGTTCTAACAACTGCGATTTTTTTGTTCCTTTAAGTAATAGTTCGATCTGAGTATGTGTGTGTGTGTGTGTGTGTGTGTATGTGTGTGTGTTTTGTAATTATAACTGCATATCTATTTCCATTGGATATTTAGGTCTGAGTAGGTGTGTGTATGTGGTCTTTGAGCTAACGTCCATGCACATTATGTGATGTGATGTGTGTATGTGTGTGTGAGTGTGTGTGTGTGTGTGCAGGGGAGAGGATGATTTTTTTTAAAGGATCAATTTGAACAAAGAAGCACGATCCCCTCACTAACCTAGATACCTATGATAATCATCTCCATTTTTTGGCTTGACTCACGTGAAGAAAACTGTCATAAACTCCACCAAAGAACCTAGATAGTATTCAGAGCTCCAGCCAGTGAATCTATTAAACCAACTGCCCGCATAATGTACCGGTGTGTTTCTAGACTACTTACTTCATAAGTGAGTTTGAACTGTCTCCCCCCGAATCATTTGCAAAGTGATATCCCATAACTACGGCGTAAGGGAGAAAAGAACACAAACATGTGCCATATTGTGTCCTGCGGTTTTATAAGTATACTAGATATAGAATCTTGCTGTGAAATCCGGATGCTTTCTCTAGGGAAAAGGGCGTACAGTGAATTCACATTGTACGATATAGGGTTGGGAATTGTTGTTTTGATTTGGTTTGGTTTTTGTTTTGTTTGGGGAATATTTTTTTACTTTCCTTTGTTTGTTTGGTGGCACTTTGTTTTGTTGTGTTTTGTGTTGTCTCTTTAGGCGGATATGCATGTGGAGCTTATGCAGACATTTTGTCAGGGATAACTGTGATCTACCGCTGTTGATTCTGTCGTACGCAATAAGCGCTTGTTGCACATGGCATCTGTTTCTTATTTGAGAAATGAGTTCTGAAGCCAACACCCAAGATCCAGCAAAATGAGAGAGGAGAAAAAAAGACAGGAAATACAAGCCGAAACAGAATAAAAAAAACAAAACAACAAAATAATAACAAAACAACCCAACGAAACAAACAGCCCCCCCAAAAAAAACCAACAAAACCCCTACAATAACAACAAAAGACCCCCCCCCCCCCCCCTCCCCAACCAAAATCCACACTAAAAAACCCACCAAACAAACAAACCCAAAACAAAGCAAAACAACAGCAAAAACCCCAACCAGCGTTAGATGTAAATTACACTTGAGGTTGTTCACTTCCTGCGCATGCGCTCTATTCTCCACAGATAGAGATTCACCAGCTCCTTTTTCGGTTATTGAAGAAAGACAACAAGAATGATAAATAAACTTGTTGGAATAACTGTGCCGAATTCTCCCTATAGATGGAAAAATACGAATATTCAAGTGACCATCGAAGACAGCTATATTAGCATTGTATGAAGAACTCGGCTTTATCTATAGGCAATCCATGCAACAACAACAAAATAAAAATAAAATAAAAAACAAACAAAACAAGCCCACATTTCCGATTCTGAGAAGTGAATCATAGCTTGCAATGCATTATTTTCTCTCCTGCTAACTTCTTTCTTTCTGTCTTTCTTTTTTCTTTCTTTTTACTTTCTTTCGTTCTTTCTTTTTATTTTCCTTTCTTTTTCTTTCTCTTTTTCTCGTTCTTTTTTCTTCCTCAGTTCTTTTCTTCCTTACTTCCCTCTTTTCTTTATGTCCTTATTCATTCGTGCATTTATTTATATATTTATTTATTTATGTCTCGCTCTCTATGTCTGTATGGATGGATGGATGGATGGATGTATGTATGCATTTATGATTTTTTTTAGTATCGTTCTGCTGACATCACCGAGCCTTAGATTTGAGATTTGATTGATTAAAAATTAAGAAAATGTTGCAATATTAATTTTCTAAATCAACAAAAATCAATGATATAGCTATTTGCAAAAAATATCTTGCTAGCAATATGAATACAGGGTTTTGTGTAGGAACTAAATATACATCCACGGGAATTATTTTTTGATAAAAAATAAATCTGAATAGTTGCAATTCCCCCAAAACAAAACAAAACAAACAACAACAAAAAACAACAACAAACAACAACAAACCTAGACGCTATTACTGCTCAATATTCATACAACTAGCTTTCTAGTATAGAATTTCCGTCATACAATATTGATCCTTGAAATATAAAAATCGTATGTTATTGAATATTTTGCTCTTTTTGGTGGTGGTGGTGGTGGTGGTGGAGGGTGTGTGTGTTCCACTTTCATAAAAACTTGTGGTAATAAAAAGAGACATTTGATCCTGTATTGCGTGCAATTATCTTTTGCGAGGTCCACTTTAATATAACATGAGAATTGCCTCGACAGATCTCTCTCTCTCTCTCTCTCTCTCTCTCTCTCTCTCTCTCTCTCTCTCTCTCTCTCTCTCTCTCTCTCTCTCTCTCTCTTCTCTCTCTTCTTCTGTCTCTGTCTCTAAGTCTCTCTGACTCTGAGTCGGTCTGTCTGTCTCTGTCTCTGAGTCTCTCTGACTCTGAGTCTGTCTGTCTGTCTCTGTCTGTCTGTCTGTCTCTGTCTCTCTCTCTCTCTCTCTCTCTCTCTCTCTCTCTCTCTCTCTCTCCCTCTCTCGTTGGCTATCTCCCTATCTCTCGTATTCTTTTTATTTTTGAACGACTTTAATCCCTGGAGTCCCCTCGCTTGCTGTCAGGAATAATAATTTATCGTTTACAATGAACCAGCTTCCCTTCTCTAATCAGTCTTCATAAAACGGGCATGCGAATGTTGATTTGAACCATGCTAGTGTGTGTGTGTTAGTGTGTGTGTGTGTGTGTGTGTGTGTGTATGCCCGCGCGCGCAAGACTGTCATGTGCGCGCGTGTGTTTAGACTTTGTGAGCAAGCAAACAAGCGGGGACGCATGCAGGAGAGAGAGAGCGAGAGAGAGAGGGGGGGGGATAGGGGAGAGAGGGAGAGAGAGAGGGAGGAGAGAGAGAGGAGGGGGGGAGAGAGAGAGAGAGAGAGAGGAGGGGAGAGAAAGAGAGAGAGAGGAGAGAGAGAGAGAGAGAGAGAGAGAGAGAGGAGAGAGAGAGAGGAGAGAGAGAGAGAAAGAGAGGAAGAGGAAGGGGAGAAGAGAGAGAGAGGAGAGGAAAGGAGAGAGAGAGGAGAGAGAGGAGAGAGAGAGAGAGAGAGGGAGAGAGAGAGAGAGAGAGAAGAGAGAGAGAGGAGGAGAGAGAGAGAGAGAGAGGGAGAAGAGAGAGAGAAGAGAGAGAGAGAGAGAGAGAGAGAGGAAAGAGAGAGAGAGAGAGAGGAGTGAGAGAGAGGAGAGAGAAGAGAGAGGAGAGAGAGAGAGAGAGAGAGAGAGAGAGGAGAGAGAGAGAGAGAAAGAAGAGAGAGAGAGAGAGAGAGAGAGACGAGGAAGGGAGAGATGCAGAGAGGAGAGAGGGAGAAGAGAGAGAAGAGGAGAGGAGAGAGAGCGAGTGGAAAGAGAGAGAAGAGAGAAAGAGAGGATAGAGGAGAGAGTGAGTAGTAGTAGCGAGGTAGAGAGTTAGTAGAGTGTAGAGAGAGAAGTATGATAAAAGTGTTCGTTAGTAGACAGAGGTATTGTGGTGTTTTAAGTAGAACGTAGGAAGTGGCTGTTTGTGTTAGTAAGTCGCAGAAAATGAGAGTATGGATGTATAGCAGAGAGCGGGTTGGATTCTTGCAATAAAGACATTGATGTCCTCTGAGACTTTAGTTGTTTTGTAGGGCTTGTGTTTATTAGAATAAAACGATATTTTTTAACTTTCTTAAGATACTGTCACATAGTGTTGTATCATAGTGGTCTTATCAGTAGGTAGACAGACTCTGAAATTTATACTTCATCCTTTATGAATCAGTCGTGTTTCTGTGGTTTTGATCTTTTAGCGTTTGTTTGTAACATTAAGTTCTCTTAATCTTTACTTGAGTCTCATAATTGATGTTTATATAAGTTATGCACGTTTGTGTGATCTTAGGTGTTTAAGGCGGTTGATATTCATTCTCTGTTCACATTAAAGTTTTGACTGTTTGAACTATTGTTTCAAGTGTATTGTTATAAAAACCACAAATTTCATTCATCTGGGAATAAACCTTGTCCAGACGATAATTTTCGAAATTCATTGTAAAATGTCTTTGACAAGGGCTGGTACAGGCACCGCGTTGTTGCATTATCTTTCCGCACATCTTTTGATCAGTTGTTTATCTTTAATGTGGAGTTAGTTTGGCATAAAATTAAATTTCGTTTCTGCTGGCCAAATATTTGAGCTAGGTGAATGGACCCACTCGGCTTGTAGGAATGGGCTGTTTGAGTGTCAGGAATAAATCATGGCAAGGAATAAAACCGCCACGAGTTCCAGCGAAGTTCATTTCAGTTTTCATATCCAATTCTGTGCAACGAAGGATTTACTTCAGGTGACTAAGTGGAGAGAAAAAAAACAAACCTGGATAAGACACACACACAATTTTCTCTGATTTACGGTGCTATGTTGTGTGTTTTCTTCTAAAATGGTAATCAAAAAGGTTTCCGTGTTGCCCTCGACTGAGGTTTATATAGCAACATTCATTCCTGGTTTAAATATTGAAATCTGCCACATGGACAGATTTATTGTATATTATCAAATAAAACACGTTCTTCTGCTTATGACCTTTTGTCATATAAACTTTTTCCTGCTTTATTTAAACAAATTAACCACGAATTTTTAACTCTTTTTTGTTGTTGTTACTTCCGATTCTCGAAATCAAAAAGTTTTCCCATAAATTCCTCTTTTCTTTTTGCTGCTCATATTTCTCCCTGTTCGGGGTTCTTCGTTAAAGTTTGGGGGTGCGGTATATAACGTGGGAAATAAATATTTCAAGCGAAGGTCGCTGCGACCTCAGCATTCCTGACAGAAAGTTCAATTCCAATCGGAACATGATATACCTCCGGTGAGCCCATTTCACTCCATAAAACGCCAATCTCATTCCCCAGAGAGCACGGAAATGGTAAGAGAAGGAGGGAAGAAAGAAGGAATAAAAACAAAATGGATGGCGGAGGAAGAGGAGAAGGCTGGGAAGGAAGAAAGTGAATGAATGAATAATATGGAAGGATGGAGGGAGGACTGGAGAAGAGAGAGAGAGAGAGAGAGAGAGAGAGAGAGAGAGAGAGAGAGAGAGAGAGAGAGAGAGAGAGAGAGAGATCTAGTTTCCAAAACGTAATAGAATGAGCATGGCAACTGCTTGCTTTTTAACTGTCCGAATAGAATGAAGAAAACAAGAGACAACATACAAAACAAAAAGCCTTGAAATCGCAACGAGTCAACCGTTGTTGTTTTATATTTGCAAACAGACTTGAAGAGATAACATATAAGAGAAAAATAAAGTACACAAAAGGAGATTGGAGTTTTAAGAGACAAACATGAAATTAAAACAGACGGTAAGAAAGAGAAATAAGAACAAGAGTTTGAAGATAAGGAGAGAGAGAGAGAGAGAGAGAGAGAGAGAGAGAGAGAGAGAGAGAGAGAGAGAGAGAGAGAGAGAGAGAGAGAGAGAGCATGGAAAAATAATGACACGGAGAGCAGATTGAGTCATTGAAAATAAAGTGGCAGTACATCAAGAAAAAGATACATCAACAAATTAGAGTCATTCTTCATTAGACAAATAAAACTTCTGCTTTCCCAATGTATTTTTATTTTCACTACGTGATTACAAGAAGGAAAGAAAGGAAGAAAGAAAACAGTAGATAGATAGATAGGCAGACAGATAGATGGATAGATAGGTAGGTAGATAGATAGATAGGTAGATAGATAGATAGGTAGGTAGATAGATAGGTAGACAGATAGATGGATAGATAGGTAGATAGATAGATAGACAGATAGATAGATAGATAGGTAGATAGATAGACAGATAGATAGATAGATAGAAAGATAGATAGATAGATAGATAGATAGATAGATAGATAGACAGACAGACAGACAGACAGAGTATAAGAACAACATTGTCGTTTCAAAATTTACACTTTTGTAGATCTTAGAACAACAACAACAAGAAACCAGAAAAAGGAAAAAGACGTACCTAACTTGTCTAGTGTTACAAGAAAATAGGACATAATTATTCTCTTACAGTGTACCTGGCTATAATTTATTTAGCTTTTGTTTGTTCAGCTTCCTGGTTAAATTTGGAATATATTCACGCCACCATGTGAATGACAAAACTATTAAATAAAACCGTTTAAAAACACTGCTACTGAGCACATGCAGAGGCAGACTGCAGAGAATAATGAATGTTTATTTGTCCATCAAACATGTAGCAATAAAAACAAAATCGTCGGATGGATAAACTACTATTACTCTAGAGAATAATGACATCAGATGTTAGGAAATATACCCGCAGAAGAAGAGTTAAGCCACTCACCTAAGGAGGCACTCTTAGCAAGTTCTAAGCAAGTTAACCCAGTCTACATATGCATATATTTGATGGTTTAGTTGGTTTATTTGATTTTTTTTTTAACGTAGTCTACATTCTGCATTTGATTTATATGAAGGTTCAGTTGGTTTACTTGATTAAAAAAAAGATTCGTCTGTTATGTTTGTGTCTCTTTTATGTTTCATTAATTGTTTTCAGAGGGATTTTGCTGATGGTTTTTTGTTGTTGTTTTGTTTGTTTTCTGTTTTTCGTTCTTCGGCTAGAGCTGGGAGGTTCACTGATGGAGAGAGTTTTGTGTAACGCGACCGTTTTTAGACGATCAGTAAGGTGGTTTAGCTTTGGGCGTTACTTTGAGATTTTGTTTGAGATTAAGTTTTCTTGTGGATTTTGGTTGTTCTTCAGCTTGCTTTTTTTCGTTATATTTATCATGAAAATTCAATCTTTAGTGAATAGCATGCAACACTGAATTAAAAAAAAAAGTTTTTTTAAAGCGCATTCCACTACACTCGGAGAGAGGAATATAGATATAATAAAGACAGGATAAGACAAGTTGTCAGATTTAAAGAATTAATTAGCCCTTGTTTGCTCTGGTCACATGTGTCGGTTTGCTGTAACCTATTATTCAACCTACCTTGCAGTGGGGAAAGCACCTGCATCTGCTGTTCTGTGGGTTGTTTGTATGTAAATCTATCATAGGTGTGTAACAAACGGTCCATGTGTGGTTTGTGTGTGTGTGTGTCTGTGTGTGTGTGTGTGTGTGTGTGTGTGTGTGTAAAATAAGTATATACGAAATACCAACACAGAATTATAACAGTAACTGGAAATCTAAGTCTAACACGTATTTTCAAAGGCTACTTTACCAATAAAATTAACAGGTGTGTTTAAAATAAGTATATTTGAAAATGAAAACAGAATTATTACAGTAACTGGAAATCTAAGTTTATAATATATTTTTAAAGGATACTTTAAGAACAAAATTTAATAGGCCTTCTTGTGATACACAAAAAATACAACATTACTATACTCTACATACAAAATGTAACATTAACAGAAAAATACAGAAATACACTCTAAACTGTCGTTTAGGGAAAGAAAACCACTTTATTCAATTAGAACTTAGACATAAGAGTGAAGAAAATAAGCATACACTTAAAACTCTGCTAGAAAAAAAATCATTTTAAAATTAGAGAAGGCAGGGGAACAAGTGAACAAAATGTATAACAAAAAACAAAGAAACCAAAAAAAAACCAATCACCATACGATTTAAAATTAGAAACAGCAGGAATAGGAATGAAATAAAGACTGATACTGTCGCTAAGGGGGAACAAATATTGGTTTAAAAATGAGAAAATAAGCATAAGCTTTCATTCTTCTCTAAGCAGCAAACATCAGTGGGCACAGCAACAGAGCATTGCAGTTTCCAATCCACCTGCTGGTATTGGAATCTCTATCATGTATATCCTTCAATAACAATCTTAAACATCCTTCGGATGAGATTATAAGCTGAGGTCCCGTGTGCGAACGCACGCAGAACACCTTGTGCACACATTAAAACCTGTTCCGTCTTTCGCACGAGTAGGTTGTCGTGTGCCGGTGGGAAGGGATGACACAATTTACACCAAAAAACTGCATGCAGACGGGGACTGGATGTAAACAAGCACACTTACTATGAGTGTTTGTTTATCATACTTGAAATAAAAACACTGAAATAAGAATCAATAGATGAATAAATATAAAACAAATCACATTGCCCTAAACATTTATTGCAATAATAGGGAAAGAAATAAAACAAAATATATATGCTTATTGCAAACACACTGACAAAGCCATATTGAAAAAAAAAGGTTTAATAATCTTTTAGTTTAAATACCCACCATCCCTTAATGTGAATATGTTAAGTTGACTTCCTTTTCTTTTCTTTTGTATTCATTGATTCTTTTGCAATAAAAACTGTGCCGCGAATTGCAGATTCATATTCATCTGTTATGATTTCTGTTTCAATAATACAATGCTGTATGTCAATTGAATAATCACCTGCTACTTCAGTTTGCGTCTATGACATATCTCTGTGTCTCTTTGTACACCAATAGTTTGCTTTTGAAATAAAATAAAAAAAGTATAATCTACACAGTTTTGAAAGAGTTAAAATGAATCAGTGCTATTCTGCGTATATCAATATTGTCTCTGTTTCCCCAGATATATACTGAATTAGTTTGTACACAAACAAAACGATCCAAAGAAAAATTAGAAGAAAGTTTCTGAATAACCAATAAACAGTAACAAAACCAGTGAAGACCCACACCCAAGAAGACACTAAGGATCATGTCTCCTTTCAAAAGAAAGCAAAAACAGAAATGAAAATACAGGCAAAGCAAACAAACTAGCAAACAAACAAACACACACAAAATACAACAAAACGAAAGATATATCAAAATTTCAAAAAAAGCTATAAAACAAAAAACGAAAAGAAAGCCAAAACTGAAAAAAGAAAGCAAAAAACACCGCAAATTCAAAAGAACACCTCATCTGGAACGCGCACACGCGCACACACAGACACACACACACAAACACACACGGAGAGTTTCTTTTCTCCAGGTACAGACTCCTATGACGTCACGAGTAACTCCTGACGATAACAGTGACGTCACAGTACCCTGTGACGTAAAGCTCACACTTTCAAGCAATGCTGCACTGGAACAAGTAAATGGAAGCAAACAGTTCACAAAAAAAGAAAGAAAAAAGAAAAAAAGAAAAAAATAATAAAGGGAAGAAGGGATTTTGTGACACGACCGTCACGAGTAATCACAACGTGAGATGACGTTTGGAGAAACACCATTTAACAATTTTAAGCACTTTTATTTTTGTACACGCGTCAAAAAAAAAAATTCAAAGATCATGTCACACCAAAGAAACCTTTTTTTTTTTTTTTTTAAAACTCCACGAAATACCGTCACACTTGGGAAAAGAAAAAAAAACATTACAGAAATCCGTCTCTGCTTTAATATTCACCAACAATAATCACGTTGGGTTTCACGTCATATTTAGGCTGACATTTTTTTGTCACAACTGTCACATCCATGTTTTAAAAAAAAAAAAAAAAGAAGAAGAAGAAAAAAAGTAGCCACCTGATCTATCCACCGTATCTTTCGCACACATTTTTTCTTGTCCATAAACTCGAGCTCCCAGATAATTATTATGGCAAGATGAGGAAGATAAATATTACAGTGGACAGACAGTGTGAACAGAGAGGTTCTTTCAGTCGTCATTTTTTTTTTTTTTTTGGGGGGGGGAGGGGAGGAAAGGTAAAGAGTGGAAAACCAGATGTAGGGAAGGAGGAAGAAAATTCCGCACGGTTATCACAAATTATTTGGAGAAGAAGGAACGAAGGAGCTGCGTTTCTGTGGTGTCGTGGTGACTGGGGGTGGGTGAGGACGCAGGCCAAGTCATGAGGACAGGGACAAAGTCCTCCGGACCAGCAGCAGCACACACACAACCAGCAAGGCAGACGATAGGTTGGGCTGAGCGGAAGCGGAACTCGGTCCCTGCCAACTTCCGTCATGCGATGAAGGCGATGGTTGCCCTTGCCGAAATACGGGCTGAAACAAAATAAAGGGAATAATTAGATAAATCAGTAAATAAGTGAATGAATAAATGAATGAATGCATACATAAATAAGTGGATGAATGTGCAACTGAATGACCAATGCATATATCTTTTATGACTGAATAAGCAATTTCAAATTTAGAATTCTTTTTTTCCTGCCATCCCGTTAAGGTTATGAAATATCTATACATAATATTATCATAAGAAAACAAAAAAGTAACTATAGGCTAACTCAACAACTTAACTTTCGTGTAGGATTTACCCAGATGTTTCAGCAAACAATTGTTTACATGTTTCAAATTCGTTGAAGATGTTTTACATATTATTTCTAATAATGCTAATCATTTTAAGAAAACTGAGCAGAATCTTCCTATTTTGTTGAAAAAACCCTAATACAAACTCACATACGTATCTGTGTGCAGATTTATGCTATTAGACGGAAGTAATGAATATCAGATTCATGAGATAAAATAACTGAAGGACCAAACATCAACCCAAAAAGGGAGGAAAAGCAATCCAGTTGAAAAATATGTTAACGAAATAGGCTATTAAAATAAGTAAATATGTTTTACAATATAAAAAAATAATAATGTTAAATAAATAGGCTGTTAAGATTGACATTAGCTAATTTTCTTGAAATGAGATTTTATAGCATCGCAAAAAAATAACATTTAAGTAGAAAACAACAGTAAACACACACACAAACAACCAAAGAAACACAAACAAACGAACAATGAATCCCCCAAAACACCAGCTATTTTCAAAACTAAAGAATAAAGAACGCAGCCAATTTTTCCCATGTGGCAATCCACTTCATGATTCAAAATGCAGAAGATACAAACTTTTAATACAGGAAAACACGTCTACCTCAAAAAAGATAATTCAAACAGGATATGTTTTTATGAGTTATTTCATAATCTAAAAATAAATCTCCTAAAATCTAACAAGCTATACAGATTTTGAACACAAATAATAGCAAAGAAATCTTAATAAGTGTGGGGAGATTTTTTAGATGCTTTAGGATTTGTTTTAATTTTGGTGTTATTTGTATTATAATGGGATTTTTGTATTGGGATTGGGTATCTTGTTTGTTTTGCTCTTGTTGTGTGTGTGTGTGTGTGTTGTGTGTTCAAACCGCTACCTGTTCTGTTTCTTTCTTTTTTGGACATACACATCACACCACACACACAAATCACTCCCATCACACCACACAACACTACAATACATCACACCAACACAACACTCACATCACACCACACAACATCACATCACATCACACCACACAACACTACACATCACATCACACCACACCACCAACATCACTCCACATCCACCACACAACACTACACACATCACACCCACACACAACTCACTCCACATCACACCACACAACACTACACATCACATCACACCACACCCACATCACTCCACATCACACCACACAACACTACACAATCACATCCACACCACACAACACTACACATCACATCACACCACACCACACAACATCACTCCACATCACACCACACAACACACACATCACATCCACCACACCACACAACATCACTCCACATCACACCACACACAACACTACACATCACATCACACCACACCACAAACATCACTCCACATACACACCACACAACATACGCATATCACATCACACCACACACAAACATCCCACTCACATCACACAACAACACCTAACATCACATCACATCACACCAACACTACACCCCACTACTCACGGCATTGTGACGACATTGTAGTCACACTTGGAGCTCTGTCACACCACATCACACCACACCACATCACACTACACAACATCACTCCACACCGCACCACATCATACACATCACACTACACACAACGAACACACACCCACTACTCACGGCATTGGTGACGACATTGTAGTCACACTTGGAGCTCTGTCACACACACCACACCACACCCACACTACACCACATCAATCCACACCACACACACCACACCACACAAGATCACTCCACACCACACCACACTATACCAAACACTCCACAAAGCACTCCACAACTCACGCATTAGTGACGACATTGTAGTCACACTTGGAGCTCTGTCACACCACACCACCAACATCACTTCACACCACACCACACCACACCCAAAACCACACCACACACATCACACTACACCACACCACACATACCAAACACTACATACCACCACACACTCTACAACTTACGGCATTGGTGACGACATTGTAGTCACACTTGGAGCGCTGTCGCACCAAAACCACACCAACACACACATACCACACCACACCAACCACACCAACACTACACACCACAACTCACGGCATTGGTGACGACATTGTAGTCACACTTGGAGCTCTGTCACACCACATCACACCACACCACACCACACCACACCACACCACACTATACCAAACACCACACCCCACACCACAACTCACGGCATTGGTGACGACATTGTAGTCACACTTGGAGCTCTGTCGCACCATGGGCTTCACCAGTTTGGTGACCAGCTCAGAGGCATCGGCGCCACACGTCTGGCGGACGTTGGTCTGTATGCACTGAATGGTGCCTCTCATGTCACTGTACACAGGCACAAACACACACGCGTGCACGCGCATGCACGAACACACACGCACGCACGAACACACACAAGCGTGCGCGCGCACCCACGCATGCATGAATGCATATATGCAAACACGCGCACGTACACACCCCGCACCACGCATGCACACACACACACCCACACCCCACACCACACACACACACACACACACACACACACACACACACACACACACACACAAACACACACAATGTAGCATATTCAAACTGAAACGATTGATTTCATTCATTGTATTTGCTCAATCACTTAAGTATATTATATGTGCAATTGTTCATGATAGTATAATTATCATACATCAGTCATCTGTTGCAAAGTGAAGTCATTCGTCACAGTGTGTGTGTGTGTATGTGAATTATGACAGGGCTATCATACGTTTACTTGTGGTCTTCTCAAGGTATGCATTGTATTTGTGTAACACATTTTCTTGATTACATTCTGTTTTAACCAAACAATAAGCACAAGATAGAAACATACATAATACACCAACCTTCGTTAATGAACAGTTTTGTCGTCTGTTACTTTACTTATATCTGTTGATAATTATCATGGTCAACTTTTGCGAGATCAATTTTTAGAGCTTGCTATGTATTTGATAAGCCCATTTTCTGTAGTAATAGGAGGAGTAGCAGTAGTGGTAGTAGTAGTAGTAGTAGTAGTAGTAGTAGCAGCAGCAGCAGCAGCAGCAGCAGCAGCAGTAGTAGTAGTGTAGTAGTAGTAGTAGTAGTAGTAGTAGTAGTAGTAGTAGAAACATTAATAATAATAATAATAATAATAATAATAATAATAATAATAATATTAAGTTAATAACGATACTACTACTACAACTACTACTACTAGTAACTACTACTACTACTACTACTACTACTACTACTACTACTACTACTACTACTGATGATGATGATGATGATGATGATGATTTAAATATACTGTGTGTGGGGTGTATGTGAATGTGCGTGTGTGTGTGCGTTTGTGTGTGTGGATGTGTGTGTGTGTTGTGTGTGTGTGTGTGTGTGTGTGAGAGAGAGAGAGAGAGAGAGAGAGACAGACAGACAGTCAGACAGACAGACAGACAGACAGTCAGACAGACAGCTGATACAAACAGACAGACAGAGAGAGACAAACAGAGGGAGAGGTGTGACAACCCTGCTGGTTACCTGCAGAACTCGGCTATATGCCTGGTGTCGACACTGGTCATCAGCTTGATGGTGTCACTGGTGTTCAGGAAGCGCTGAAAACACCGCTCAGTTGTCGGCCCTGCCTTGGTGATGCAAGACTGGTGTAGCGCATATTCTGCAACACACACATACACAGAGATCATGGCCAATGACAGTGGTGAAATAACTCTCTCTCTCTCTCTCTCTCTCTCTCTCTCTCTCCTCTCTCTCTCTCTCTCTCTCTCTCTCTCTCTCTCGGGAATGATATGGTGTGTGTGTACGTGAGAGAGAATGAATGAATGAATGAATCTTTATTTTTCAAGAGTAACAGAATAAG
>CM054142.1:12122001-12124501 GCA_028751875.1 Rapana venosa
AGCAGTGACAGTAGCAGTATTAGCAGTAGCAGCAGCAGCAGTGACAGTAGCAGTATTAGCAGCAGCAGCAGCAGCAGTGACAGTAGCAGTATTAACAGCAGCAGCAGTGACAGTAGCAGTATAAGCAGTAGCAGTAGCAGCAGTGACAGTAGCAGTATTAGCAGTAGCAGCAGCAGCAGTGACAGTAGCAGTACTAGCAGCAGCAGCAGTGACAGTAGCAGTATAAGCAGTAGCAGCAGCAGCAGTGACAGTAGCAGTATTAGCAGCAGCAGCAGCAGCAGTGACAGTAGCAGTATTAACAGCAGCAGCAGTGACAGTAGCAGTATAAGCAGTAGCAGCAGCAGCAGTGACAGTAGCAGTACTAGCAGCAGCAGCAGCAGCAGTGACAGTAGCAGTATTAACAGCAGCAGCAGTGACAGTAGCAGTATAAGCAGTAGCAGTAGCAGCAGTGACAGTAGCAGTATTAGCAGTAGCAGCAGCAGCAGTGACAGTAGCAGTACTAGCAGCAGCAGCAGTGACAGTAGCAGTATTAGCAACAGCAGCATCAGCAGCAGCAGTGACAGTAGCAGTATTAGCAACAGCAGCATCAGCAGCAGCAGTGACAGTAGCAGTATTAGCAACAGCAGCAGCAGTGACAGTAGCAGTATTAGCAACAGCAGCATCAGCAGCAGCAGTGACAGTAGCAGTATTAGCAACAGCAGCAGCAGTGACAGTAGCAGTATTAGCAACAGCAGCATCAGCAGCAGCAGTGACAGTAGCAGTATTAGCAACAGCAGCATCAGCAGCAGCAGTGACAGTATCAGTATTAGCAGTAGCAGCAGCACCAGTGACAGTAGTAGTAGTATTAGCAACAGCAGCAGCAGCAGCAGCAGTAGTAGTAGCAGGCCTCAGTTCTGTGAAACAGCGGGCTAAATTAGCATCATGTTCAATTATCGCTCTGTAAGCCCAAACATCCCCCATGCTCTGTGTCGCTGTGCCATTACAGCCGATTGGGCCAGACGGCTTTGGCAAAACATAGACAACCTGGCTGACAAACTCGCTGTACGTGTACTGGCTCGCTCGTGCGTGCGTGCGTGCGTTCTTTTTGGCTTTGGTAGGGCTGTAGCGGTGTAGCGGTTTGTGAATGACTTCCCCCCAATTTTAAGGGTTTTTTGGAGGTATTTTTTGGTTGTGGGATGTTTGGGCTTATATTTGTGTTTATTCTATTTATTTCATTCTTTTATTTTTAGGATAAAGGAATAAGCACGCATGTGCTTTTCTTACATCCAGTCCCCCTGTGTATACAGTTTTATTTTTTTTAAATGGGGGTGATGTTGTGTATGTGCGTGTGCGTGCATGTGTGCGTGTGTGTGTGTGTGTGTGTGTGTGTGTATGTGTTGTGTGTGTGTGTATGTGTGTGTGTGTGTGTGTGTGTGTGTGTGTGTGTGTGTGTGTGTGTGTGTGTGTGTGTGTGTGTGTGTGTGAATAGCCAGAGTGTTTAACTGTCTTGAATACCCTCGCTATGAGTTCAGACATAAATCTCAAAGAATAAATGCCAACAAGTTGATAATTCAACATAGTTTTTCTTCCAAGAATGATTTGTTTTCTCTATCTCCACCCATCACAAGGTAATGCTGTGTTCTTCTCTCTCGATCTGAATGTCCTTTCACTTTTAGTTTGGTTCACACGGATGTTTACTCAGAAAAGAAACAAACACATCGCACACAAACCCATGTGGAGTGCAGCAGCAACCGAAAAGCTTATAGCACTTTTATTCTACCATCAAACAACACGAATTCTGTGTGACTTTTACGTTCTTTTCTCTTGGACCGATCTTTACGCAGTTTTTGAAGTAGATTATGCTCCTTGACAATCCATGACTTCGTAAAGAAGGTAAACCACTAGTTTCATATAATTTGTCAACACAGTATAATTCTTTCGGGTTTTTCCCCCCACTCTTATCCCGAAAATGCAAAAGAGCAAATGTGTCTCACGTTTTCACATAACGATTATCACAACTGCTGTTATAACCAATGTGACAGATGTGACTGTTGTTGTTGGTAGCAGCAGAAATAGCAGCAGCATAGTCGTAGAAGTGGTGGTGGTGGTGATGGTGGTGGCCACGGCAGTGACGGTGATAGTGGTAATAGTGGCGACGGAGGTGAAAAAAGCAGCAATAATCGTTGCCTAAGTAGTTGCAGCAGCAGTCGCAGTAGAAGTGCCAGCAACAGCCACCACCACCACCACCACCGTCATCATCATCATTAGCAACAACTCATATGAAACGGCTATAATAATAAAATAAAAAAGCCCTGGGGCAGAACCTAACAGGAGGGGGCATTGACAATGGCTAGCACCGGTGGCGGCAGCGCCGTGGCGCGACTGCAGCCGTCAGCGCTGTCAGCAGCTGGAGCAGAGCGGTGCACCTCCACAGGTCATTGACAAGGCACACATCGCCCCAGGTGGAAACACGCCCCGAATGCCGGGAATTCCTTCCCTTCAGTCATCCGCGTGCTTCTAG
>CM054142.1:12132001-12179501 GCA_028751875.1 Rapana venosa
TCAAAACAAATTAAAAAAATGAATACAAAAAAATCGAAATATGCGCTGAAGAAGAAAACATAAGAGGACAAAACACAGATATTTCTTGATATACAATTTGTTGTTTTTTTTTAGGCAAAAGAAACTATAATGCGTGCATTCGCAAAAGAAAAAATATCAAAAAACGGAAACTGAATGAATATGAACGAAAAATGAAAGTGCAGACAGCAACAAAAATCCCAATCAAAAACAAACAAACAAACAACCCCCCCCCCTCCCCCCCCCCCTCCCCCCCTCCCGAAGACAAAAAGAGACAAAGTTGTTTTCTACAAAGAAAAGAGCTTACGCAAGGCAGACAAACTAAATAATTGTGTACCTAACGAGAGTGCTCTGTACATATTTTCTCACTTAGAAAGATCGAAAAATCAAAATGGATATCTTATACCCTGGTTTCAAGTGCACGAAACATTACGCTGTCAATGGGCATACATGTTCTCAGAAGATCAGCCAGTACAGGAATGAAAGAGAGGAGGAGGAGGAGAAGGACTAGAAGAATGCAAAGACGAAAAATGAAAAGAAGACGAAGAATACAAAGAAGAAGAGGAATGCAAAGAAGAATGCAAAGAAGCAGAAGCAGAAGAAGAATGTAAAGAAGAATGCAAAGAAGAAGAAGAAGAATGCAAAGAAGAATGCAAAGAAGAAGAAGAAGAAGAAGAAGAAAAAGAAGAAGAAGAAAAAGAAGAAGAAGAAAAAGAAGAAGAAGAAGAAGAAGAAAAAAAGAAGAAGAAGAAGAGAAGAAGAAGAAGAAGAAGAAGAAGAAGAAGAAGAAGAAGAAAAAGAAGAAGAAGAGGTAGAAGAGGAAGAACAAAAACAAGAAGACAAACAAGAACAAAAATAATAAGAAGTTGATGATGACGATGATGATGATGATGATGATGAAGATGATGATGATAATGATGATGATGATGATGATGACGGTCAAACCGGTAAAGAATGAGAATAAAAAGAAAGAAAGAAAGAAAGAAAGAAAGAGAGAGAGCAATGAACAATTCTTTTCTTCTTCTTCTTCTTCTTTTTTTCTAAGAGGATAGAGAGAGAGAGCAAATAAGATAAAAACAAGAGAAAACCAAGATGAAGAAGAAAATCAGAGGACACAGAAACAAGCACAGAACCAAACAACAAACCCGAAAGAAGAAAGAAACCCTCTAGAGAGACATGGAAATACACAGATAAAGACAACAAAGAAACACACACACACACACACACACACACACACACACACACAACACACACACACACACACACACACACACACAACACACATACACACACAGAGATGTAAAGAAACACAGAAGGAGGAGAACATAAAAGAAGAAAGCAGAGTCCAACACACAACAAATCACAGAAAAAAATCAGATAACATAAAATAAAGAAAAACCCGTAAAACAAAACAAAGACAACCCAACCAAAAAAAACAACAAACAAAACATAAAAACGAAGCAAAAGCAAAAGAAACACATACATACCCCCCCCCCCAAAAAAAAAAAAACCCAACAAACCACCACCACCACCACCAACAACAAAACCCCCCCCCCCCCTACCCCAACAAAAAAACAACAACCACACACACACACACACACACACACACACACACGCACACACACACACACCAAACAAACAAAAAAACCCAACAAGAACAATCAAATCCACAAACCCCCTAGCCACAACATTCTATTTCTTGTTTTTCAAAAAAAAAAGAAGAAAAAAAAATGGCACTAAGATGAAGAAGTGCGAGCGGCAAAGCGTGGATGGCTGCAGAGGCAGAGGCAGAGGCCATGCGATGATGGACTTAATCCCTGAAGTGTTTTTTTGATCACACGATGTCGCCTCCCTATGTCTCCAGCACATCGGGGGTAAGAGCGTCTTTCCCCGACAGCAAATAAATAAATAAATAAATGAATGAATAGATGAATGAATAGATAGATAAATAACTAGAAGGAAATAAAATAAAAGAGTAGAAAGGAAAGTGTGGATGGAGGTTTGGTAGGAGGGGTAAGAGGAGAAAAAGGGAAAATGAAGAAAAAAATATCCGAGAGGAGGAGAGGAGGGGAGAGGGAGGAGAGAGAGGGGAGGGGGGGGGGGGGGGGGAGGGGGAGGGAGGGGAGAGGGAGAGAGAGAGAGAGAGAGAGAGAGAGAGTCAGTCAGACAGACAGACAGCCAGACAGCCAGACAGGCAAACAGACAGAGAAAATAACAGAGACAAAGGCAAACAGAAAGAGGCAGAGACAGACAGGCAGACAGCGACAGAGACGGAGACACAGACAGAGGCAGAGACAGACAAAAAGATAGAGACAGAGAGAGATGGATTTGATTGGTGGATTGATGGATTGATTGGTTGATTGACCGATTGATGGATGGATTGATTGGTACTCTTTATTTCCAAGGGTAACAGAGAAGTATGAACATGTTTTTCGTTCATCCCGCCTTACCCTCAATTGGAATTATCATTAATAGCGACAAAAAGCGATTTCAAATAAACAGAAAGAGACAGACAGAGAGAGGGAGAGAGACAGACAGACAGACAGAGAGAGAGAGAACTCGAACTCGAATGATTTATACACAAAAAGGCCATTGGCCCATACATGAAGGGGGTTGCCGAACTGCTTAGTATTTTGGTGGGGGGAAAAGCAATAGTAACGACAAAATGTTACTGTATAACAAAAAGTCAGCTACAAAAATATGACTTAGGATAACAGTATGAGAGAGAGAGAAAGAGAGAGAGAGAGAGAGAGAGTAAGAGTGAGAGAGATGTGAAATCTATTCTGCAATCTCGTTCAAAACAGAATCAAAGGAGCAGAGTGTAAGGATATTTCGTGTCATTGAAATGAGTTATGCTGAAAATCGTACAGCCTATAAATGCTTCATCACAAGTTAAAGAAAAACTTAACAAACACAAAAAATAGTGTCGTATACTCAAAATATTGATGGCATGCCACCAAAAGAGCTCAAATTAATGCCAAAAACAAATTATAGGCATATACTGAAGTGGTATGTCACCAGAAGAACTCAAATGCTAGGACAAATTATCCTCATATACTGACATGGTATGTCACCAGAAGAACTCACATGCTAGTGTTATAGTGTGCACGTTGCGCACTATAACTTTGAACTACAACCCCCCTTTCCTTACCCTCTCCTCCCCCCCCCCCCCCCTCTTCTAAAAAGAACTGTTCAACTTGGCTAGACTTCATCATTTGCTTAGTTCAGCAATTCCAAAAGACAGAGTTAGGTTTCTTTGACAACCTAACAGTGTTACAGTGTTGTGTCCAAACAAACAACTTCTCAGTCTGTTTGGATGCCCATGGTTGTGGGCTGAGAATTCTTTTAATCCACTTGAGACTTTAGCTAGGGAGGCCCATTGGGGTTTGTGTTGGCAGCTCTTTACTTAGCTTAGGTGTCCAGCATGTCTCCATGAGTGAGTTTGGAGCATTGGCAACCAATCCATGTGTGAATTGTCACTGTCTTAGCTTGAGTGTCTCAGTGGACTGGGAGGCCTAGTAAACAAGTGAGGCATGTGTACTGGTGCACCTTCCCTCACCTTAAGTGTCCAACATGTCTCTGTGAGCAACTCCTTGCCATGGTTGCAGCTAAGTGTTCTCTATGTAGGCCTATCCTCCTATTAGAAGCTGATGGCTGGCTCAGCCTTTGTCAGCTACAGTGGAGTCCTCTCTATTCATGGCCTTAGTCCTTGTGGTAGTCTAGAGTGTCCAGTAGAACAGTGATGTGGTAAACACTTCAGAGCTTGCTACAGCTAGTCTTATTCAACAGGCTTGTGGTGGGGCCTCTTTCTTGTTGAATAGCATCCCCCCCTTCCCCCCTCTCCCCTCCCCCCCCCCCCCCCCCCCCCCCCCCCCCCCCCCCCCCCCCCTCTCCTCTATTGAACCAGCAGATTTGTAATGCAGAGACTACATTGGTTGATTTAAATTTGTTTGTCAGCTGATTTGATGTGTGGTTAGGATTTGTTCATCTCAGTTTCCAAATGTATTCATTGATCAGTTGGTCCTGCAACTGAACCAACATAACAGGGTGTACATGGCATTTTAAAGTCTTTCTCTTGCTGGCTGGCTGGGGGCAACTTTCTTCTTGAGTTAGGCTGCTGTGTGGTGAAATGACAGAATGACTTAGAAGGAAACAGAAGTTTTCTTCTCCTGCTTGAGCTGTGTGTGTTGTTGGTGTAGATGAAAAAATAAATCGTGTTACCATAACACCCCTGCGTGGCCTCACATCATTCCTGTGAGTGTGGAGTGCCAGTGTCCTAACATCCCCTTTCCCACGAACCTTTGTTCACCCCTCAACAATAGGAAAAATTATCGTCTTAATATACTGACATGGTATGTCACCAAAAGAGACTCAAATACTAAAACATAATCTACAATACAATCGTGAATACATTATGTATGTCTGTATCCACTGATCTCTTCTTGGAATGGTCGGTAGTCTACGTCTCTAAGTACAGTATTCTTCCTACCTCAGGCCCTGGAGAAAACTGACATACATAGACGAGAAAGTTATTACCCAGTTACTCAACTTTCCAGTTGATACCATTGTCTACTAACATAGCTTCGGGCAAAACCCCTGTCCTGCACACTGGACACGTGAAGACAAATCTACCTATCTCTGCCCCCATCACACACATCATACAGACAATGGGCTCAGGAAAAGCCATTTATGGTCCAGATTGACATTACATCGACAGTAAGATCGAAACTAGGAGTTCCTCACACCCGTAATCTGATACAAGTAGAGACCGTGGCAGGTATGATCAGAGGTATGCAGTCTCAGGCAATGCTTTAGGGGGGCACTGATCAACGTGTCCCCACACTTTTGCTATTCAGGTTGAGTATCCTATTTATTTATTTATTTTATTCTTTTACATCAAGGATAATGGAATAAGCACTCATGTGCTTTTTTACACCCAGTCCCCGTGTGTATGCGGTTTTGTAAATTGTCATCTGTTCCCACCGGCACACAATGGCCTACTCTTACGAAAAGCGGAACAGGATTTTAACGTGTGCGCAAGATGTTCTGCGTGCGTTCGCACACGGGGCCTCGGTTTATAGTCTCCTCCGAAGGATGATTGAAGCCTGTATAGCTTTATCCTCAGTCTATGATCAGAAAAAAAAATCAAATCTACTGCAGCAGAACAACACCAACAACACTAATAACAACAAGAGCGGCAGCAGTAACAGCAACAACAACAAAACAACAACGTACGAAGGCTGAACCACCTTGACTACATAACATAACCATGACACTGCCAACGCAGATCTGACGCTGAGCAGTTGCTCCTGCAGCTGTTATGAACACGCTGGCTGTATGATTGATTATACGACATTTGTGTGGAAAAACAGTTTACATAATGACCGATAGAGTAACATAATGGACAGATTGCGTGAGATTGCTACAGTTTTGCTTCATCTGGTATAGAAAAATATACATACAAAATATACATATGTGTGTGTGTGTGCTTTTGTAGAACATTTGACTATTGAAATTTTATTTCATAGATTCGGTCTGCAGCGTACCATGTTTGTAATATCTGTTTGTTGAAACTATTGATTGTTTGTCGTTGGTTGCATGACTGTGTAAGATTAGGTTGAATGCATGCGCTTTGATCTGTCTTTGCAAGATATAGCGCTACATATTTTTTTTTATTATTATTATTATTATAGAAGATATACAGCACTATCATTGAAGTGTTTGCTGTACCAAGAACTGAGGACAGCGCTAGGCTTCAGACTAAAGTTTTACTGTGGAATAATACTATGCACAGTTGGCAGTGCCATTGTCAGTTTTGCTGTGGAATAATACTATGCACAGTTGGCAGTGCCATTGTCAGTTTTACTGTGGAATATTACTATGCACAGTTGGCAGTGCCATTGTCAGTTTTACTGTGGAATAATACTATGCACAGTTGGCAGTGCCATTGTCAGTTTTACTGTGGAATAATACAATGCACAATCGGCAGTGCCATTGTCACTTTTACTGTGTCTAGAAGGGAAGGCACGGAACCGTTCGCTTGCATTTAAGTCCTAGAGATTTTAGTAACCTCCCTCTCGTATTTTGAACGACAGTAGAATACTTAATTGCGCTAGTCTGGGGCAGGGTAGGACACGTTTTGTAAGCATACTTCCCGTACAACACACAAAACACAAACCCCAAAAGCAATAATTGGTTTTTGTAAACATGAAAAGAATGTACTAACAAACCCTAAGAATATAATACCAGTAAACAAAACATTTTTTTTTTAATTTATTTTTTTGTATACCACTTTAAGTCACGAGATTTCTTTACGTGAAATTATGGAGCTGCTCTCCCCGTGCCTGAATAAAGCAAACGCCAGAAATACTTAAGCCAAACGAATTCAATTGTTTTCTTTGGCAGCAGTAACACCTAACACAGCCCTAAGCCAAGCACCACTAAAACTCAGACACAAACAAGCAGCCACTGTTTGTGCGGGAGAAAATGGACTATAAACAAGCAACAAACGGTATACCTAAGATCAGGAATTTACAACCCCCCACACTTAAACCTAGCACCCCCCCCCCCCCCCCCACCACACACACACACACGCTAACTCCCTGCAGACCTGATTCCTTGTCACCTCTCTAACCCTCTTCACTTCCCTGCCCCCACTGTCAGCCAGCTGCCAGTCAAGCCAGACAATGGCGGGAGACAGTTGGGGCAAGCCCTGTCCAAGTCTGACAAATCCCTGTCCATTTTGGCAAGCCCTGTCTATTTTACCTACTAGGCCTACAGGGCTGCCCAGACTCTGGACTCCACTACCCACCCACCATCTGTGGTCAGTAAATACCCCCCAGACCTTCTCCACACCTTGACAGATTGACTGACAGCACAGGCAACCGTCCGGAAAGCTGTTGACACTAACGTGCTAATGACCTCGGGCTGGCCTCGTTACAGTAACGGTCACCTTCCACCCTTACCCCTCCTCTCCACTCCCTCCCCCCCCCCCCCCTATAAACACACACACATACCTCTCTCAATCACCAGGGCTCCCAAGGGTGCACAAATCTGGCACAGACCCCCCCCCCCCCCTCCTCCTCTCCCCCTCCCCCATCAGAGAGTTACTACAGTACTTGTCAAATAGGCTGTAAACGGAAAGACACCGTCAACAACCCCCCAAGGGTTGTAAACCCATCTTTTCAGAAGCAGTCATAACAAGTAGGCTAAGGGAGCAGTCTCCAGCTCCATGACATGTGTGTAGTTCAGCTAGAGTAGAGGGCCCGGTGACTGTGTGACCAGTAACAGTGATTCACGGCCCTGAGCAATGCATGGCGGGCGTGTTAGGAGGTAGGCATATAAATAAAGTCACACATTGTCCACGCATAGGGTGGTCTTCCTCTCTCTCTCTTTCTTTCTTTCTTTCTCTCTCTCTCTTCTTCTCTCCCCTCCTCCCCCCCTCTCTCTCTCTCTCTCCTCCTCCCTCTCTCTTCACTCTCTCTCTTCTCTCTCTCTCTCTTTCTCTCTCTCTCGCTTCTCTCCCCCCCCCCTCTCTCTCTCTTTCTCTCTCTTCTCTCTCTCTCCTCTCTCTCTCTCTCTCTCTCTCTCTCTCTTCTCTCTCTCTCTCTCTCCTCCCTCCCCCCTCTCTCTCTCTCTCTCTCTCTCTCTTGGTCTAGAGCAGAGCGGAGGAGGGAGGTAATTTAGGGGATGAGTGTTCCCCCAGAGAGCAGTGTTACCTGCCAGAAGGACACAGTGAGTGATGGGGGACTGGAAGGGGAGGAAGGAAGGAAAGGAAAGGAACCCAGTGACCTCTGAGCAGCTACAGTACAGTCCACTACAAACTGACCGTGACATGTCTGCTTACCAACTGCTGTCTGTCTGTGCTGCTGGTCAGTCACTTGGTAATGTGCTTTCTGTCTCCCCTGCCCCCTCTAAGCAAGTTGGTGTGTTTGCAGTCAGCTCTGTCCCCAGAGTGTGTGAGGTAAAATTAATAGCATCGATGATAGTGATGATGCGGATGATAATGATGAGGAAGTTAATGTGAACGAGCATTGAACAGCTAATGATATAGCGGCAGCACCAATAATAGCGACAAGTTCTTTTTTTTTCCTTTAAAACCCATCAACAACAAAAATATCAACACGGCTGCTGCTGCCGCGGCTGCTGTTTCTGCTGCTGCTACTACTGCCACTGCTGCTCCTACTGCTGCTGCTACTACTACTGCCACTGCTGCTGCTGCTGCTGCTGCTGCTCCTCCTCCTCCTCCTATACTACTGCTGCTGCTGCTGCTGCTGCTGCTGTGGCTGCTGCTCCTACTGCCGCTGCCGCTCCTCCTCCTCCTCCTACTACTACTACTAGCAATAATAACAATGATGATATTAATAACTGCATTCATACGTTATACGACCACAGCGACCTTTAAAGGCCATAGGAACTTTTAAAAACTCGCTGTGTTCCCTTTCAAACAACCCATTGTTCAAAGCCAAACTGTTCATGTCTGGCCTGCGCTTTGAGAGGCTGTGAACCAGAAAATGACCTGCACTGCTTTAATAAGTCCAGTTCAAAGCCGATCAGTGTTGTCTGTTCACTGTGGACACTGCCTGATTGGCCAGCCTCTACACACAAAAATCAGTACTACTAAGCCGTGGAGCCAGACAGAGCTGAGTGAAATACCATCTACTAGAATACTGACCATCATCAGTGTGTCTCCAATGACAGTCTTCCATGAAACCGTTCACTCCGATCTAAAAGCATAATGCTCTACTACTACTACTACTAAGAAGAAGAAGAAGAAGAAGAATACATGGAATTTATATAGCGCTATATCTTGAAAACCCCCCAAATCAGAGCGCTTTTGTTCATCCCACTCATTCACATGCAGGCAGTTACAATCACCTAGTATTGTATAGTGCAGCTGTGATGTTTTTCTTGAATAAGATTTGATACGGTTAAACTAAGACTACGGAGAGCAAGATAGTCTCTAGTGGTTAGAGCGTTGCGTTCATGATCTGACAGCCCGGATTCGAGCCACCACGGAGGTACCCGTTCCAGGGGATTTTTCCCCTGGAGGTTACATCAGTACCGACTCTACTTCCCTAACAGTCCTTCAGATGAGACTATAAATCGAGGCCCCGTGTGCGAACACACGAAAAAACACCTTGCGGACACGTTAAAATCCGATCGGCCTTTCGGAAGTGTAGGATATTGCAAGCCAAAAGGAATAGATGACAATTTTTTATTTAAAACAAATTCATGTACATGTAGGGGACGGGATAGCTCAGTGGTCGGAGCACTCGCTTTCCCCCAGCCAAGTTAAGCAGCGTCGAGCGTGGTTACCAGTTGGATGGGTGACCGTTTGCGTGCCTTGGCTTCAGTACAGTTCCCCCAGTTCGCCCAGCTGTAAATGGGTTCCTGCCCTCTTTAGGGTCAGGGAAGGTAAAGCAGCGAGGGAGAGGAGATGGGCGCCGCCCTCAATATGCTGGCCGCTAGAGAAGTGAGGTCTCTGACGCCTCGCTCCCCTACGACCTTATAGGTTATGGGACTCCTTTACCTTTACCTATCATGTACACTGGTGTCGTGTTTAGACATCATCCGCGAAGTTGGAATACGACTGCTTTATCTATGGGCAAAAATACCCCAGCTCCATAATCCCGCCATTAGTGAATCTTGGAACTTTAGCCCAGGAATTTTTATTAAAGCAGAGAAAACAAACCAAAAAATGAAGTCAAAGAGCATGGAGACGAAGTCAACACACGCACAAAAAGTGGACGGAAGAAAAAACAAATCTCAGATCACAGAATGTGTGGTTTTTTATATAATTCATTAATTTCATTCTGATGCATAAGTAGTGCCAACAATGATTCAGAAAGACCAGAGATATTAAATGAAGCAATGTAAAACAATACAGTACGAAACTGTACGGTACAATACAACGCAACACAATACAATACAATACGATCAAATGCAATATGATACAAGCACAACATAACACACAATGCCTAACAATGAATTTAATGCTACACAGGTTTAGCTGAATCCGAGACTAGAATGATCTGCGTTGGAATCCTGCACCAAAGAAAGCAGCCCTTCCAACCGCTTTTCTTCCGCGCATGTGTATGCATGTGTGTGTATGAGAGAGACACACACACAGAGAGAGAGAGAAGAGACAGAGAGAGAGAGAGAGAGAGAGAGAGAGAGAGACGAGGAGGAGAGAGAACAGAGAGACAGAGAAAAAGAGAGAGAGAAGAGAGAACAAACGACAGACGACAGACGACGACAGAGAGACAGAGACAGACAGACAGACAGACAAACAGGATGAATACTTGCTCGCCTTTTCCCCCGTACTTGCATTTGCGCACGTGCACTCAGTTTTAACTCCTGCCAATAATATGTACGACTAGCATAGATACACATCAGCTTAAGGTCAAAGCCCCCTTTCCCCCTCCCGCTTTCCCCATCCTCCCCATCCCTCTGCTCTCCTCCTCCTCCTCCCCACCCCCACCCACCCATCCCACGCTATGCCCTGAGCCAAGGCGAAAATAAAACTCAGTTTATCGTCAGCTCATAAACCAGCTCCACTCAAGATGAGTCTTTCTCTTTTTTAACAGAGACACAGAGAGAGAGAGAGAGAGAGAGAGAGAGAGAGAGAGAGAGAGAGAGAGAGAGAGAGAGAGAGAGAGAGAGAGAGAGACAAACAGACGGACGGACACACCGACAGAGACAGACAGTCAGACAGACAGACAGAGACAACAGACAGACAGACACAGACAGACAGACAGTGATGAAAAAGCGAAAGAGAAATAAAGAGAAGCAAATAAAAAGATAAGGACGAAAATAGACGAAAAAGAATAAAAAGAAGAAGAAGAAGAGCCATATAAAGAAAACAGTAGGAAAAAAGAGGGAAAGGGCGAAGAGACAAAAAGAGAAGAGACAGCGACTGAGAGAAAAACACACACACCACACACACACACACACACACACACACACACAACAACACACACACACACACCACACTGTTTTTTTCTAAATTTGACGGCTGGATGGAAAAAAACCCAACATCACGTACTATCATCTATAATACTCAATAAAATAGTAGTTCGTTTCATTCTCTCTTCTCTCTTCTTCTCATCTATCTCAGCGCCGTGACACTATCACTAGCAGTGACAATAAAATTATATGACTGTGTCAGAGTCACCTGTACTGTACTCAATGACCATGTCCGGTGTATTGTTACACATTATTGTGGCAGCTTCATCATCTACCACTATCTACTACATCTACTCTATCTGTATCTATCTATTATCTATCTATCTATCTATCTATCTACTATCTATCTATCTATCTATCTATCTATCTATCTATCTATCTATCTATCTATCTATCTATCTGTCTTATCTATCTATCTATCTTCTATCTATCTATCTATCTATCTATCTATCTATCTATCTATCTATCTATCTATCTGTCTATTGTCTGTCTTCTATCATCTATCTAGTCTATCTAATCTATCTATCTTCTATCTATCTATCTATTCTATCTATCTATCTGATCTATCTATCTATCTATCTATCTATCTATCTATAATCTATCTTCTTCTATCTATCTATCTATCTATCTATCTATCTATCTATCTATCTATCTATCTATCTATCTATCTATCTTTATATGTCTGTCAATTCTATCGATCTA
The DNA here is from genome assembly GCA_028751875.1 of Rapana venosa. Classification (NCBI taxonomy): domain Eukaryota; kingdom Metazoa; phylum Mollusca; class Gastropoda; order Neogastropoda; family Muricidae; genus Rapana; species Rapana venosa. The sequence continues at coordinate 12,143,690 of CM054142.1, forward strand.
TCTAGTCTATCTAATCTCTATCTATCTATCTATCTATCTATCTATCTATTCTATCTATCTATCTATCTATTATCTATCTATCTATCTATCTATCTATCTATCATCATCTATCTATCTATCTATCTATCTATATCTATCTATCTATCTATCTATCTATCTATCTATCTATCTATCTATCTATCTATATGCTGTCAATTCTATCGATCTATCTAGTCTATCTAATCTATCTATCTATCTATCTATCTATCTATCTATCTGTCTATCTATCTATCTATCTATCATTATCTATCTATCTATCTATCTATCTATCTATCTATCTATCTATCTATCTATCTATATGTCTGTCAATTCTATCGATCTATCTGTCTATCTAATCTATCTATCTATCTATCTATCTATCTATCTATCTGTCTAGTCTATCTATCTATCTATCTATTACTATCTAATCTATCTATCTATCTATCTATCTATCTATCTATCTATCTATCTATAGTCACTATCTATATTACATATCATCTATCTAAGTCTGTCAATTCTATCGATCTATCTAGTCTATCTAATCTATCATATCTATCTATCTATCTATCTATCTGTCTATCTATCTATCTATCTATCTATCTATCTATCTATCTATCTATCTATCTATCTATCTATCTATCTATATGTCTGTCAATTCTATCGATCTATCTAGTCTATCTAATCTATCTATCTATCTATCTATCTATCTATCTATCTATCTGTCTATCTACTATCTATCTACTTCTTCATCTATCATCTATCTATCTATCTATCTATCTATCTATCTATCTATCTATCTATCTATCTATATGTCTGTCAATTCTATCGATCTATCTAGTCTATCTAATCTATCTATCTATCTATCTATCTATCTATCTATCTGTCTATCTATCTATCTATCTATCTATCTATCTATCTATCTATCTATCTATCTATCTATCTATCTATCTATCTATATGTCTGTCAATTCTATCGATCTATCTAGTCTATCTAATCTATCTATCTATCTATCTATCTATCTATCTATCTATCTATCTATCTATCTATCTATCTATCTATCTATCTATCTATCTATCTATCTATCTATCTATCTATCTATCTATCTATCTATCTATATGTCTGTCAATTCTATCGATCTATCTAGTCTATCTAATCTATCTATCTATCTATCTATCTATCTATCTATCTGTCATCTATCTATCTATCTATCTTCTATCTATCTATCTATCTACTTCTATCTATCTATCATCTACTCTAATTCGTCATCTATCATCTATCTAGTCATATCTATCTATCTATCTATCTATCTATGCTATCATCTATCTATCTATCTTCTGATCTATCTATCTATCTATCTATCTATCTATCTATCTATTATCTATCTATCTATCTCATCTCATCTATCTTATCATCATCTTCTGTCTGTCTATCTATCTATCTATCTATCTATTCTATCTATCTATCTATCTTCTCTCTTCATCGTCTTTCTATCTATCTATCTATCTATCTATCTATCTATCTATCTATCTATCGTCATCTATCTATCTTCTCTCTACTATCTATCTATCTATCTCATCTATCTATCTCCTCTCATCTCTATCATCTATCTTAGTCGATCTATTCTCTATCTATCTATCTATTCTATCTATCTACCCATCTATCTATCTATCTGTCTGTCTGTCTGTCTGTCTCCTATCTATCTATCTATCATTTGCCTCGCTATCCCTGCCCATTTAAGCATGAGTTGTTGTTATCATTGGTGTTTGTTGCTATAGTTATAATGAACGTAGTAGTAGTGGTAGTAGTAGTAGTAGTAGTAGTAGTAGTAGAAGAAGTAGTAGTAGTAGTAGTAGTAGTGGTGGTGGTGGTGGTGGTAGCAGCAGATGGAGTAGTAGTAGTGGTAGTAGTAGTAGTAGTAGTAGTGGTAGTGGTGGTAGTAGTAGTAGTAGTAGTAGTAGTAGTGGTGGTGGTAGTAGTAGTAGTAGTAGTAGTAGTAGCTGCAGTGCTGTGGTAGTGATGATGACAGTGGTAGCTGTAATAGCCGTACAAGTAATAAATTAAAGAATACATCAATAAGTGAATTAGTCAGTGACATATCTCTAGTCTTCTGTATGAAGAAAACGAACAAAATCACAGGGTAATAAACAAGCTTTATCGATTTGATAAAAAAAATAAGAAAAAAAATCCTTACAACTAATTTGAAAGCTCGCTGCTGCACGGCTGAGTGAAAACAGCGAAAATAATTGGCAGGTTCGAACACTGAAATAGTATTTTCTACATTTGTATTAATCACAGATCATTCTGTTTATTGTAAAAAGCAGGTACACACTTTTCGTTTAACGTATCTGTTTATTCAAAAATAAATATACATAATCATCTAACTGTCTCCTTGCATATTCCATCACAGAGCGAAACAGAGAAGGAAACAGATACATACAGAAACAGACAGACAGACAGACAGACGCAGACTCAGAGACAAGAGCCAAAGAGATTACTATCACTGGTCTAAAATAAATATCTGGTTGATACTTTTACCCTTTCACGTACTTTTGACTTAGACAGAAAGTATACAAAGAATGACTAGAACTACAGTCACTCTTCTACGCAACTCTCTCAGGCTCTCTTTTTCTCCCGTTTCCTTTCTTTTCTTTTGTTGAAAGAAGGGTAAAACTGTGGCCTACTTTCGCAACAAGAGCAGGTTAATAACACTCTAGGGGACAGTACTCATTATTACACCGTGCCAAGTGTCTCTGCATGATTTCCCTTGTGTCGTCTCGCCTGCTCGCTCTTTCTCGCGAGACATGGATGACATGCGCATCCTCTGTGTGTGTGTGATGGGGGGGAGGAGGGGGGGAAGGGCTACACACACGTGCAACTTTTACCGACGTTTTTTTTTTCAGCGTAAAATACACCTACAGCGAAAAAAACCCTATCTTTTCTATAGCTTTGTTACTGTGCACAGAGAGAGACAGAGAATTTTATTTCCAAAGCGAATAGATAAGCATTGATATACCTTTTTCTTCTAGTTGTGCCTAGCCCTCCTTGATAGGGATTGCAATGAATACAATGACAAAAAATCCTTAAGGAAAATCAAAGAAAAAATGTCTGTGAGCAAGTGAGTGAGAGAGAGAGAGAAAGATAGAGAGTAATAGTTTCTGAATTTCTATAGAAAACAGACAAGCTTTGATATTGTTTTCTCTGAACCGGGATAACAATAAAATATGAGGACAAAAATTAGGAAGAAAATACATTGAAAAACAAATAATGAACAAACAAATGAATGAATCAATGAATGAGTGAATGAATGAATGAATGAGAGAAAGAGAGAGATAAGACAACAGAGACTGAGACAGAGACAGGAAAAGACAGCACAGAGAGAGAGAGAGAGAGAGAGGAGTCAGAGACAGACATAGACGGACAGAGACAGGAAGAGACAGTACAGAGGCAGAGTCAGAGACAAGACATATACGGACAGAAACAGGAAGAGACAAAAACAGGAAAACAAAAAAACCCAGTCAGAAACAGACAGACAGACAGACAGACAAACAAACAAAACAGACAGAGAAGAAACAGAGAGACAGAAGAAAGGATTATAGGCCTATGTGCGTGAGCGTCTGGAGTTGCTATGCTAGCGCACGTCAGACAGATTGTGTGCGCGTGCTTGGTTTCTCCAGCTGACGTTTGTGGCTGTTCCCTTGTGCACTCCATTGCATCTCGTGTTCGGGCCTGGAATTCTCTGTCTCTGTCAACTGATTACCACCTGGGGTCTCCTCCATGTAAGACCACCTCACCAGGTCATGTTGCACGTCTTCTGACAATAAAAACTCAAAGAGTCCGAAGAAGAAGAAGAAGAAGAAGAAGAAGAAGAAAGAGAGAAGAAGAAGAAGAGAAGAGAAGAAGAGAAAGAAGAGAAGAAAAGAAAAAGTGAAGAAAGAAGGAAGAGGAGGAGATAAGGAGGAAAGGAGAAAGAGCGGAAGAAAAAGAAAACAGGAAGATAAAGAAGGAGAGAGGAGGAGAGAGGAAGGAGGAAAAGATGAGGATAGATAGATAGATAAAGAAGACAGAAGACAGACAGATAGATAGATGATAGAGAGAGAGGCTGAGACAGAGGACAGAGAGAGATTAAATACAGAGAGAATACAGAAAGAGAAGAGACAGAGAGAGACAGAAGAGAGACAGGAGAGAGAGAAGATAGAGTCAGAGGAAGACAACAGACAGACAGAAAGACAGACAGACAAAACAAACAAACAAAATCTTCGAGCAAAGAACAAAAGCAGCTTCTTAAGCAGCGTGTTCGTGTGTGACAGTCTTGTCAAATTAGAACCAAACTGCAGCTGTTCACACCTCACATTGCATTTCCTGCATCAACTAACCACTGCTATCTATGCTGGACCCCCCTCTTCAAAAAGAAATCCAAACAAACACAAAACCAAACACACACAGCAAACACACACACAAACAAACAAAAAATGCTACATTGTACGATGTTAGATGTCACAAAAAGGCATTGTTGTTGTTTCTTAACAGAAAGCCCCCAAAGCATTATTTCTTTTCAAGTGCACTCACTCATGGTCCCAGTCCTAATCAGCGCAAGGGTAAAAACCTGAACAGTTAGGCAACAATTAGTTCAATTATGGGCCTTGCGCACAGCTGAGACATGGCGCTAGGGCATACTTTTATGTTGCTGTTGTTGTTGTTGTTGTTGTTGTTGAGGCTGTTGCTGCTATTGGTGATGGGTTTTGTTTAGTGTTGTTGTAAACATAATTATGTCAACGATGTCTTCAGACTAGGGATTTGAAGTAAGTGAGAGATATTTTTGGTCCTTAAGATTGTGTTACTATCACAGTTTTTTGACTATCCGACAACTAACTTTCAATATCTTACTAATTAACTAATTAACGAAAGAAACAAACCAGCTGAAGAACTAACTAGCTAAGTAACTATCAAACTAACTAGCTAAGTAACTAACTACCTAACTAACTACTTAAATAACCAACCAATCAACCCACCAACCGTCGAACGCTCTACATTTTTTTTCTCGAACTTAACAAAAACAACAGCTGCCAACCGCCAAACCACTTGCCCGCGACTGGTTCTACTTAAACTACGCTTGTTTCCAGAGTCCTACCTACCCAGCCACCCATCCTCCCCCCACAGAGTCCATGTTGCAGAACAATGCACGGTGCACAAAGCTGGGGCCCCAGTGTTGTTACCAGCACACCGTGTACACCAGGAAACAGGAACCTTGACAACATACCGTCCATACTGAAGCCATTTTGGTCCACGTGAGCTTGGAGTGTGAGGGGGAGCGGGGGAGGAAGGGGGGGGAGGGATTTCGTAACACGTGACAGTCACATGTACCTGGTTTGCTATGACTAACACCTGTCACGTACGGTTGTCCCCCCGCACACATACTTTTTTCTTTCTTTTTTTTCTTCTTCTTCTTCTCTCTCCGCCCCCCACTTTCACCCCTATTCTTTAGCAGGAGAGGAGAGGAGAGGTAGGTGGAGGGGGTGCGATGTCGTTAAATGGTTTTATTGGCACTTACTGGCTCAAAGTGTTTCACAGCGCAAACCCGGTTAAACAGTGATTGGAAATTATATCTAAACCACTTAGCACATCATAGCGCAAGTCCTGCGGATGAGACTATAAACCGAGGTCCCGTGTGCGAACGCACGCAGAACATCTTGCGCACACGTTAAATCCTGTTCCGCTTTTCGTAAGAGTAGGCCATTGTGAGTTGGTGGGAACAGATGAGAGAATTTACAAAACCGCATACACAAGGGGACTGGATGTAAAAAAGCACATGTGCTTATTCCATTATCCTCGATATAAAAGAATGAATAAATAAATATCAACCCAGATGAAGACAAGACCCAAATTAACTGCTGTAAAACATATGTATAGTTATCAAATATCATAAACTCAGTCTAAACTGTGAATCGAATGTAAAACGACAATCCCTAATTTCACCAAGAAAATCTGGTAAGTTTATACCTCATTCGCACACCTGTTTTGTTTTGCAATTGTGCAGTTAGTGCATGGGTAGCCCGCTTGGTGAGGAAGAGAAGAAGGCAAGAAATACAAGTACACTCAGTTCAGAACTATCTTTGTATTCATCGCAAACACAGTCACTGGTAGTGAACAACTCATTCTTCTTGCTCTGGTTTCCAATTTTTGACCAAATACAGTTACGCAGCATACTACAGAAAGTCTCCAGAGACCTTAGGGGCCAGTTCTGACCTTTTTCCACCATGTCCACTTTACGACAACTACCACTTAGTGACACCACAGTGGGGGTAAGCGAAAGTCATGAAGTTGAGGATTAACAACAGGACTTTGTAGCTGACATAGCAGTGAAGGGTGGGTGGGGAAGGAGGGGGGGGGGGGGGCGGGAAGGTAAGGGGGGGGGATGAAGTGTGGGAGGGGGGGCTTGAGAAAAGAGGGATGTCATCCATGTTTCAAATTATTTTGAGATTTTTTGGGGGAGAGGTGGGGAGTGGTCTGTTTCTTTGTTTGGTCGTTGCATTCTTTTCGTACCATCACCCCACAAAAAGATGAGCTGGCCAGACCAACCAAAACCTTTATCAGTTATTAATGCAAGTTTAGTACCGATGCTTACATTATGCCTTAAACCCCTATGCTGAGATAGCCTGTATTAGTCAGTTATTGGTGAAAGCTGTATGCCATGGCCTATATCGAAGAGTTGTTATATTTTAAAACATTCTGTTCAGGTTGTGTTCATAGTCATGACGAGGTATAAGCATAACTACATGCACTTTCTCCTAAAGGAGGAAAACAAATCCTCTGAAATCGGAGTATGGCTGTCTACATTGCGGAGAGATACTTGGAAACAGTTGTTACACGCAAACTTCTCATCCAGAGTGTACTCACAACCTCACAGTGGTTCCCAGGTGAGATGCGTGCGTCAGGCAGGGTGCTTTTCCCCAGAGAGCTAGGCTGGAGGATGCGCAACAAGGGCGCACTCTCTTTTAGGGAGCATGCACACAACAAAATGTTAGTAGAGTTTGTGGGAGCAGCTTCATTTTGATTTCTTTGTTTTAACTGTTTTCTCAAAAATTCATCATTATCATCATCATCATCATCAGCAGCAGCAGCAGCAGCAGCAGCAGCAGCAGCAGCAGCAGCAGCAGTATCATGATCGTCGTCGTCGTCGGCGGCGTCGTCGTCGTCATCATCATCATCATCATCATCATCATCATCATCATCATCATCATCACTGCTATTATAACCATGGTTGTGGTTGTAGTTGTCATTGTAGTTGGTGTGTGTGTGTGTGTAAGTGTGTGTGTGTGGTGTGTGTGTGTGTGTGTGCACTCCTGTGTGTGGAACTCTTCCTCTCCCATTGGTTTATTTCCCATGGTATCTTGATGAAAATCTCCAAAGACACACCTCTAACGACATAAAGCGCGCAGACACGCTAAAAATACTGACTGTCAATTCTTTATGAAGGTTTCTGGCACGCCCACCTGCATAGAAAGAAACTGACAGACAGGCAGGCAGGCAGGCAGGCAGACAGACATACAGACAGACAACAGACAGAGACAGAGAGAAGTGAGAGATGTTTATGCATACACACTCACACACACAGAGTAAACAATAACAACTAATAAAAAACACAAACACATATCATTATCATCATTAACGTCGTCGTCATCATCATCATCATCATCATCATCATCATCATCATCATCATCAATTTTTGTGGAAATTCGTGATTAGAATGCCACACAAGGCCAATATCATTGTAACTTTAATACGACTATCAAGAAATACACTGACATTTTGATCTGCATTCAATACCCTCTGCTTTAGTGCCAGTCATATAGCTCTGCATTAAATTGCCCACAGCCCCCTGCTGCTTTCCCATTATTTTCAAAGACAGGATTTTTATTGAAAGGAAACAAGATCAATGACACTACAATTGAGCGACAGATGTTTGGTGATTTCACAACACTCAATCATTCTCTCCATGATGATATTCCTTCCGCTTCACCTAATTAATATGTTCGTGCATGCATACATTCGTGCGTCAAGTCAAGTTAAATCAAGTCAAGTTAAATTTGTATTTCCAGACGGTACAGTGTGTGTGTGTTTGTGTGTGCTCAATTCTTACAAATAGTCCCCATGTGTATTCAGTTTTTAATTGGTTTTTTTTTCCATTTCAACCCACTGGCACACAGTGGACAACTCTTCCAAAAGGTGGAATGCTGTTTAACATGTGTGCAATATGTTTTCCATGTGTTTGCAGTTGGCGCCTTGGTTTATAATAGTCTCATTCAAAGGATTTTCAGGGAATGGAAATGGCACTGATGTTAACTCCAGGGTAAAAATGTTCTTGAATGGGTATGTGTGTGTAAGTGCACCTGCATGTGTGCATGTATGCATGCTCATGCATATGCACAAGTGAATGTGTAATAGCTCAATTCATGTTTTCTAACAAATTAAAATAAAAAGCTCTCTCTATAATCAAGCTGAAATCGTTAGATCTCACAAACATCTTTTATCGTTCACGTAAACCTGAATAACGACCCTCTCCCTCCCACTTCAAAGAGCCGGCTTTAGGGAGGGACCAAGGAAGGAACATGTCCTCACCATTACCCCTGTTAATTAAATCCGCTGCAAAAGCTATTTCTAAACAGAATTTATGGGCGATGTTATTCTTTGATTCGTCTTACTCACACAGTCTGTGAACAAGGATTTGAAGGCTAATAAACATAAAAGTGTCCTGGTTGGAAGAGCACAAGGCGATGAATGGCGTTCTTTTCCCACAGGGAGCAGCCAAGGTGGGATGTTTGGGTCAGTGATCACACCAGGAAAGTTCTGGGTGTTTCTCCTGGCTTGTGTTGAAAATTGGGGCTGACAGCTGAAATACTTGTCAAAGCCATTTTGAGAAAGAAAGGTAGGGTGACACAGTGGAGGATGACAGAGATAAAACACAGGCAAGTGGGTATAAAAAAAAAAGCCTTAACTGTGTTTAAAGATAAAGGGAAATGCTGGCGCATTTCACTGACAGCAAGGCCAGAACAAGAAGATCTCAAATTAATAGTAAAAAATAAATAAGTTTTGCTCTTTTTGTTGTTGCAAATTTGTATTGTACGTAAATAAAGAAGTATCCCTGCTTCTGGTTAGTACAAGATTTCTGGCATAAGCTTTGCACCTTTAATGATTTTGAAAAGAATGGTTAAGATAGATATGCAGAATAGCAAATAATGATAATCATCATCATCACCATAATAATAATATGATGATAATAATAATGGTAATAATTACAATAATTCAGGTTAGAGTTATACACTTTATTTATGTCATGATTATTCCTACAGAATATAAAGTGCTACATCAACTACAAGAAAACTCAAAACCTTCCACAATTCAAAACAGAAACAAACTACTGTAATCGTTATAAGAGCATCCTGAAAATCAACTACTTAAAACATCATCTTCTTTAACCCCCCACCCCACACCACCACACACACACACACACACACACACACACACACACACACACACACACACACACACACACACAAACATACAAATAGACAAGACAATAAACAAATGCTCTTTAAACATGTGTCTAATTCGTTCCACACAAAATTCTCTATAAACTTAGTAACCAAGCAAAACCAACAACATGAAACTGCCAAACCACTTACTAAGTAGTAGATGCTTTACTCAAAGTACTACTCTTGTTTGCACAGTCTCCAAAAGTTACAACACAATGGCAAGAACGTGTGGTGCAAAGAGTCAGTGCTCAAATTCTAGACTGTTCCTGTGATATAGGAAACAGCTGTGGATAAGGACCCAGACTGAGGAGATCCATTCCTTCTGATTGGACCACAACTTGGCAGCACGTGACAGTCACATGTCGTCTCTTTTCTATGACTAACATCTGTCACGTGTTCCCCTTCCTACACCCCCCCCCCAACCCCTCCTGCCCCCCCCCCCCCCTCCCCCATCCAGCATAAAGGAGGTTTCTCTATGTCAGGTTTTCTTTTTTCTCTGCTGTTTTGCTGACAATTCTCCACCCACCCCATGTGTGATTGTGTGTGTGTGTGTGTGTGTGTGTTATGTGAGAGAGAGAGAGAGAGAGAGAGAGAGAGAGAGAGATAGAGAGATTAGATTACTAGGGTAGATGACATAATTATGTCTGAAGTCGAAGGTGAGAAAGAGGAAACACAGGGGACAGGTGTGGGGATGGAGGTAGGAACGGGTGGAGAGATAGGATTATGGATAGTTGAGAGAAAACATTATTTATACATCATAATTATAGGCTGGTATGTTGACAATTTTGGATTTTCTCTGTATGATTGCACCCCTCTTCTACCCCTCCTACCCCTTTTTTACCCAGGGCAAAATAAATGAACAAGTATTCCTATGGGCTACGTATTCTAAATGTGAGGATTGCTGGCAGGCTTGGTTTTTATTTTTATTAATGATTTTTTAGATAACCATCATCGCCATTATCTTATCACCAGCATCATTATTAATATTGTTATTGTTGATGTTGCTTCTACTGTTGCATTTTGTATGCCTTTGTCAAAAAAGGTCTAGATTATTCTGATTTATTGATAACAAGAAACTTGTCATGTTTTATGTTAGACAGTAGATAAGAGAGAGAGAGAGAGAGAGAGAGAGAGAGAGAGAGAGAGAGAGAGAGAGAGAGAGAGAATAAAAAGAAAACAACAGCAGCAACAGCACACACACATACACACACTTTTGTGCAGGCATGCCCCCACACATTAGAGTACATGTGCACACAAACATATGTCCCCCTCCCCCCACTCCCTTATTTATAAATCATTCACGAAACTAGGATACAACACTCCATGAACTCTAAAAATGAACAAAGCCATACAATCAGCTGCAAAACAAGATGATAAACATATACCCATGAAAGGCTAATGTTACAGTAACTGTGTCATAACCATCAAAACATGCGCTCAGATTTCCTTCAGACCCACAACCAGCACTCTCCATTTTATTATAAATCAAGACAGTCTGCAGTGAATTCTGGAAAGGTTTTCTCTGCATTTTAAAGGGATATCTCTTTTTTATATTCAACACGTGAGATGAATCAATGGCACTAAAACGGATCAACAGATTTCTGATGATTTCTCGAAGGTTAAGTGTCCTTTTGATGTGATTGCCCTTCTGGTGTCTGTAACAAGTGTGTGTGTGTGTGTGTGTGTGTGTGTGCGTGTGCGTGTGTGTGTGTGGAGTGTGTGTTAGCATTTACCTATATGTGTGCAAAATGTGCATGGTGTGACTATGTGACAGTAATATGTGTGTGTTGTCATTGTTATTGTTCAATTTAAAGTCTATCCACATTTGGTGGTGGTAGTAGCAGCAGCAGCAACAGTAGTAGTGGTAGTAGTGGTAGTGAAGTAGTAGTAGTAGTAGTAGTAGTAGTAGTGGTGGTGTGGTGTAATAGTAGTAGTAGTAGTAGTAGTAGTAGTAGTAGTAGTAGTAGTAGTGTGTCTCCGTGTGTGTGTCTGCGTGTATTTGTGTGTGTTTGTGTGTGTTTGTGCACGTGCACCTCAGCATGGGGAATAGCTCAATGTACATCTCTTGAAAAAATAAAACATAACAATTTTTATCTAATCAAGCTGAAATCGTTAGATCTCACAAACATCTTTTATCGTTCACCTTAACCTGAATAACGACCCTCTCCCTCCCACTTCAAAGAGCCGGCTTTAGGGAGGGACCAAGGAAGGAACATGTCCTCACCATTACCCCTGTTAATTAAATCCGCTGCAAAAGCTATTTCTAAACAGAATTTATGGGCAATGTCATTCTTTGATTCGTCTTACTCACACAGTCTGTGAAGAAGGATTTGAAGGCTAATAAACATAAAAGTGTCCTGGTTGGCAGAGCACAAGGTGATGAATGGCGTTCTTTTCCCACAGGGAGCAGCCAAGGTGGGATGTTTGGGTCAGTGATCACACCAGAAAATTTGTGGATGTTACTGCGTGAGGGTGAAAATTTTTGGCTTAGAGCTGAAATGTTTGTCAAAACTACTCATCTAGGGACACAGAATCTCATACTCAAGGATGATACAGGTTTGCAGGAAAACCACTCCTTTCTGCGATTTCTTCAACACATGTCTCTGGAACACAGAGCTATCTCATTTAGCTATTTTACCATCACCCATTTGTCACCAAGTGTATGTTCACAATCATGTTAGTGCCATTAATTTTGCATGCATTTTGAGTGGATTTTCTACTGGTATTGGTTTCTGTGTGTAGGGCAAAGTTTATGATATATGTCTGTAAGAACATGAGGCAGGAGTGTCATGATAGTATGTATGTATGTAGGTGTGTGTGTGTATACATGTTTATAAGCGCTTTGATTTGTTCCTTTGCAAGATTCAGCGCTATATAAATTCCATATATTATTATTATCATTATTATTAACTCCGGGGAAAAAGTTCCCTTGAACAGGTACCTGGAAACCAGGTAGTGGCTGAAATCTGGCTCATTTCATCATAAAAACGTCAATGAAACTTCATTGCTATTAATGACACTTATTTGTACAACATGACAACAAAATAATGATGATACAACACTTTTCTTTGTTCTTCAGCAGGAGTTCTGAGGTTCACCAATCATGAGCTTTTCCATCATGTGAGCAGTTTTGCCTACCATTAAGTCAGCCACATTCAGACTTTGGAGATAATGTGTAAACATGACACAAGCATGCGTGTGATGTTGGTCTTTGTTTGTTTCTTGCAGTGGGAGAGTCTTTTTACTTTTTTCCAGGGGGGGGGGGGGGTTGTCATCCATTGCCCTGGTAGGAATGGCCTAACATCATATGGGTCCACTCTGGTGTTGCATGCTTCACAGTTGAACTTTTTGGAAAATATAAACTTATATAGTGCGTTTCCAGTGTGAATGTTTTGATTTGATGCTTTACAACATTTAGCGCTATATAAATTCCATACATTATTATTATTATATCACATCACCACCATGATTGTCATCCATGTCTTCTTCCTCACATGGCTTTGACCAATATTTCAGCACTTGGCCCAAATTTCCAATCACAACATCCTGCAACACCCAGAACTTTCCTGGTGTGATCACTGACCCAACCATCCCACCTTGGCTGCTCCCTGTGGGAAAAGAACGCCATTCATCACCTTGTGCTCTTCCAACCAGGACACTTTTATGTTTATTAGCCTTCAAATCCTTTTTCACAGACTGTGTGAGTAAGACGAATCAAAGAATAACATCGCCCATAAATTCTGTTTAGAAATAGCTTTTGCAGCGGATTTAATTAACAGGGGTAATGGTGAGGACATGTTCCTTCCTTGGTCCCTCCCTAAAGCTGGCTCTTTGAAGTGGGAGGGAGAGGGCCGTTATTCAGGTTTACGTGAACGATAAAAGATGTTTGTGAGATCTAACGATTTCAGCTTGATTATAGAGAGAGCTTTTTTATTTTATTTTTTAAAGAGACGTGAATTGAGCCATTAGACTCAACACACACACACACACACACACACACACACACACACACACAACACACACACACACACACACACACACACACACACACACACAATACGGGACAGGGAGACAGCCATATCAATAAAATGATCAAGTAACGTGAAGTTATGGGACATCTGTCTCTCCTGTTTAGCACTATTGAGTTTGCTCATCCATGGACTACGCAATGCTTCAATGGTGGGTCAATTATACAAAGTCTCACAATTTATTGATCGGTGAACTTCAGAACTGAAGCCAAGAAATAAAACAAAACAAAACAAAACATGGGCAAAAATGGTGGCATATGCAACATTTCACCACTGGTGAAAATAGGAGCTCCATCCAAAAACAAAAACCAACACAAAAACCCCAAAATATCCGAAACATAAATAATCCTGCAGGAATTCACAAGCACATAGAATGACTTCTAGTAAAATGTAGAGCAATGGTATTATATATTTGATTACAGTTTTGAGTGCATTTCTTGATAGATATGTGGCTTTATAATTATTTATCACCTTGAGGGTGTTTTGGGGGGAACATATTGCATTCGATCCATTATTTTTAGATTTTATGGAGGCATGCTTATATCATACTTTCTGAGTGGTGTGTGTGTGTATGTATGTTGTGTGTATGTGTCTATCTGTCTGTGTATCAAACACTTCTCTGTCTGTCTGTCTGTCTGTCTGTCTGTCTGTCTATCTATCTATCTATCTATCTATCTATCTGTCTGTCTGTCTTTCTGTCTCCCCCCCCCCTCTCTCTCTGTGTGTCTCTCTGTGTCTGTCTGTCTGTCTGTCTGTCTCTCTCTCTCTCTCTCTCTCTCTCTCCATCTCTCTCTGTCTCTCTGAGAGCATGCATATGTGGTGCATCAGCAACCTTCATAAACAGGATGCACAGTAAATATTCCGTCCAGTCATCGCCTGTCTGATTTACGGTGTAACAGGTGTATTTTGGGACACTTTCCTCAACATGCCAGAAAAGATAAACTATTGAAACATGAAGCAGCTGAACTATCCATTCATGTGTTCGTCAGTCTGGTGTGTATGTGTATATGTGTGCGCGCACATGCGTGTACTCACAGACACAGACACGAAGAGACACATACACACACACTGTGCTCAAGTATTACAATCGTATTAATATTTGCTCCTGTTAGCTTTGGGGAAATGTTATTTGAAATGTAATGGTCCCTGGTCAATACCCTGGTACTTGACACATCACCCCTCTACCCCCCCCCCCCCCATCGCCTTCCCCCTCACACACAACACACACACATACCGCACCACACCACACCACACCACACCACACCATACCACACATACACACACACACACACACACACACACACACACACACTTACAAACACACACACACATTTGTGTATTTGTATTTGTGGGGAGAAGATTACCAATAGTCATGTTATTTTTGATTGTGGACATTTAAAAGCATTTTTACCTGCTGTACCAAGTTTGTCACTGGATCAGATTTTGTCTGAACTATTGTTACTGTTGGACATTGTATTAGGGTTGATAAGAAGTCCGATAACTCACCTTTTGTAGTATGTTTAAGTTAGTTTTTATTAAGTACTGTTAATCTGACACTTTTCTGTTATTGTTTGCGTTCTCTTGTTTAGATTACTTTTTTCCATCTAAAATCACTAAATGTGAATAGACGTTGAACTGAAGATATCACACACACACACACACATACACACACACACACACACACATATAACACACACATACACACACACATACACACACACACACACACACACACACACACACACACACACACACACACACACACACACACACACACACACACACACACATCATTTGAGTGAACAGACGTAAAATCGAAGCAACAAGTAAGTACACATGCACACACATATACACACATATACACACATACACACACAGCACACGCATACACACATACACACACAACACAACACAGCTCAACACAACGCGCGCGTGCGCGCGCACGCACGCACACACACACACATACACACATACACACACAGACAACGCGCGCGCATGAATACGAACAGTCTTCACATGGATTAATACCCAGACACGTTTTGCAAAATGCACACTACATCGATGTGAAGAAGACAATGGACGGAACGTGTGTTGTGTCGTAAAGTGTTTATTGTCCTTCAGGAGACATTTTCATGTTCATTTTCATACTACTTTAAGACACGCAAATTTCTCTACGTGGAATTCACGCTGCTCTTCCTGGGAAGAGCGCGTCGCCACAAGAGCAGCGTCACCCATTATTTTTTCCCTGTCTTCAACTGTATTAATTTTGTTTCCCTATCAGAGTGACGTTTTTGTTTTGTTTTGATTTTTACAGAATTTTGCCAGGGAGAACTCTCTTGTTGCCGTACGTTTTTTTACGTGCGCTAAATTTTTTTATAACACACGGGACCTATGTTTATCGTCTCATCCGAAAGACTAGCACCCAGACCATCATCCCTCATGGTCTAGTGAATGGGGGGAAAGTTTCGGGCCCAAACGGGGATCGAACCACCGCACACTTCTGACCCGGACTTTTCGCTTTCTAGGCAGGCGCGTTACCTGTATACCCCCCAATAATATCCAGAAATAACAGAAATAAGAACTCTTGCCCAGATCTGGAAACTTCCTGTGAAAACTGACCTTCAGGCTTTTACCTTTCTTTCACCAGTTCGTCTGCCATCGCACAGATCGCAAATCGCAAGACTAACGATTCCAAATCTGACAATTCCTATTGTCTTTTGTGAACATGCAAATCGGTGAATTAACAGACTTTCCCGTGGGAAGTAAAGGAGTACTCGTTCCACATTCTCAGTCTTGAATTTCAATTTGCTTAATATATATTTTTGTCTGTATTATCATTATTGTCGTTACAGTTTTGGGGAGTGTTGGTATAAAACAGCGTGCTAAGCATTTTAAAGACCTTTTCAAGTTAACGTTTGGACCAGGTTCGCGCAGTTGAATGTCTTAATTCAGTTAGGGACATGAAAACCGGTTAACGACACTACAAACAGTGTTGGTCCAGCCTTGTCCATGCCAGTTGGTGGGAGGATGAAGGATTCAATAACTGAAACAGATGTTGCTGCTGGTGGTCGCACAATAGCAAACAGCCTGTCTTGTCAATATTATGATCGCTTTCTCCCTGTCTCCCTTTATCCTTGTCTGTCTGTCTGTCTGTCTGTCTTTTTCTATAGATCCGTGTCTTTCACTTCGTCTTTCTGCCTGTTTCTCTGTCTTTGTTTCTGTTATGTTTTGTTTTGTTATGTCCTGTGTCCGTGTTTGTCTGTGCCTGTCTGTCTGTCTGTCTCTGTCTGCCTGTCTCTGTCTGTCTGTGTCTGTCTGTCTGTCTGTCTCTGTCTCTCTCTCTCTCGTCTCTCTCTGTGTCTCTCTCTGTGTCTGTCTGTCTGTCTGTCTGTCTCTCTCTCTCTCTATCTCTCTCCTCTCTCTCTCTCTCTCTCTCTCTCTCTCTTAATTCCATGTACTCCCCCAGTCATCTATCTATACTCTGCACAGTCACTGTGGTGCTGCACTGAACTCCTCAGGCTGCCTCTCCTGGGCAAGTTGAACCTGGCAGAGCCAGCCCACCCCTCCCCAGTTACATACATGGTGATTGCTGGCTATATATATATATATATATTCCTGCTTCCCTAAGCCACTGACCGCTGACACGGATGGTGGGATCTTTAACGTGCATTATCTGATCTTCTGTGTGTGTATAATTATTCAAGGAGGAAACGACAGCACAGGCACGTCCGCACTTTCAGTTGGCCTGGGAGATGGTAAACATCCTCACCCTTAATTCACCTGAAGCCACTGCAGGGATTCGAACCCACGGCTTCATGGACAGGGACCCACGGGACTGCTCTTACCTTCGGATGAGACTATAAACCGAGGCCCCGTGTGCAAACGCACGCAGAACATCTTTCGCACACGTTAAATCCTGTTCCGCTTTTCGTAAGACTGGGCCATTGTGTGCCGGTGGGAACGGATGACAAAATTGACAAAACCGCATACACACGGGGACTGGATGTAAAAAGGCACATAAGCGCTTATTCCATGATCCTCGATGTAAAAGAATAAATAAAATAAAATAAATACAGAAGCTACAGCGCCCATCAGACATTAGTCACAGCAAAACAGGCAGTGTGTGACTGTCAGGTCAGCGAAATCCAGCTTTACAAGGAATGGATGGCTTCAGTATGGACTGTCCTCAAACCAGACTTGTGTTTGCTATTGCGCAAAATGTTCAGATTTTTGTGTGTAGAGGGCAAGCACTCTGTGAACCCCATAATATTCTTTCTATCGGTTCGCAACTTTTCCTCCTTCCCGACCCTCTTTTGTTGTTGTTGTTGTTGTTGTTTTAAAGGTTATGGAAACATGAAAACTGTTTCAAGCAAAATAATGCACTGGTGAGTAGTGTGAAAGGTTAGCCTGATGTTTTTGCTTTAAAAAAATATTTTTAAGTAAGTTATTGTTGGATGATGCAAACTGGTAAGTTTCAACAGCAGCCGTTTATTTGTCTACATATACATTTATTTATCTATCTATTTACGTGAGATTAAGGAGGGGGAGAAATGATTTGTTTGTATAGATTATTGTCTAAGATTGTTTGAATCATTATTATTTTACTTTAATTTTGACATAATCACTCCAAACCTTTCCTCATATCAATCTTACTGGAAATGCCTAAATGAGTTTAAAAAGTATATAAAATAAACTGTTCAAAATGAAACTGGCATAGCTTACCACGAAAATTAATTTTTAGAAAACAACCCAAACAGCAAAATGTATTCTAACACACACACACACACACACACACACACACACACACACACACACACACACACACACACTGCCAAAGGTTTGACATTGCCAAAGGTTTATTGTTAAGTCCTATAGGGCATTTGTTGTAGTTCTTTTTTACTTTCAATTTTTATTATTATTTTTTAAAATTTCTGTTCCTTATCTGTTCATGTTAAGATCACTATTATTTGTGTGTTGGTTATTACTATTTTGTACACACATGAGCACGCACACGCATGCATGCAGGGACACACACACACACACACACACACACACACGCACATGCACTTACACAAAGTAGATCACTCCCCACACCCCTCTCTCTCTCCTCCTCCCCCCCTTCTCTCTCTCTCTCTCTCTCTCTCTCTCTCTCTCTCTTCTCTCTCTCTCTCTCGCTCGTATTCAGTCTCCTATTTTAGGTTTGTCTGGTATCACTTTAAGTGGAAAGACGTTAAAATTGAAGACTTACTTACTTACTTACACACACACACACACACACACACACACACACACACACACACACACACACACACACACACACACACACACACACACACACACACACACTAAAATCACTTTCAAAGTCATAATTGCACCTTTTCTCAACCCTCAATACACCTCCACCCCATAACCCCCCTCCCCCACCCCCAACCACCCTACCCTTACTTACCCCCCCCCCCCCCCCCCCCCCCCCCACCATCCCCCCGTCACGTTCCCTTTTCCCACCCATAATGCACTGCTATGTCAACTGTAGGGCAGGAGGGAGGTCAACAGAAGAAAGGGGAAAACATGTGTGTGTGTGTGTGGGGGGGGGGGGGGGGTGGGGGGGGGGGGGTCAATGCATGACAAGTGTTAGTCACAGTAAAACAGGCGAGTTGTAAGTGTCCAATTCAAAAGTTTAAAGATGCTGAAGTCGGATGTGCTAGGCCTGACTTGTCAGGCGCTTAACAGCAGCGTAACGCATTTTTGTTCATGTGACTGACAGACAAAAATAGTTGGTGTCTGAGAATTCGACGACAACGACGACGACGTCGACGACGGCGAAGAAGAAGAATGCGAAGAAGAAGATGAAGAAGAAGAAAATATTTATTTCCCGTCATCTTTTTCGGGATATGAAGGCTTTATCTAGCATCGAGAAATAAACGTAACGACTGAACACGGCATGCACTATTCATTTCTTCCTTATTTGTTTATTTTATACCGCTTTATTCAACCACAGTATTTCAACACAATATTATAGAATAAGAATGGCAATTAATTTCCCGTTTCAAAATTCAGGAACATAATTTGTCTGTCATTTCTGATAGCAATCGTCAGTTTACCATAATTTACCTATTATTTCTGATAACAGCAAACAGTATTAATGTT
The DNA here is from genome assembly GCA_028751875.1 of Rapana venosa. NCBI lineage: Eukaryota > Metazoa > Mollusca > Gastropoda > Neogastropoda > Muricidae > Rapana > Rapana venosa. The sequence goes on from CM054142.1 coordinate 12,163,413, forward strand.
TGTTGGAAAAAATGTTTCAAATTTCAAGGTATGTGAATGTTAAATGTAATAATATTTTGGTAAAAGTTTTACGACTTTCATTCAAGAACGGGAGAAATAAAAAGGTAATAAAATTCATCACCAATACCACCACCACTATCGCATTTTGTGCAGTATCTTTCGTTTCAAGCAAGCAAAATCCAGTTGACAAAAAAAAGAAGAAGGAAGGAATGGCTTCAGTATGGACTGTCCCCAGCCAAACCTCTGTTTGCTATTGCGCTGAAAGTTCAAGACTGGGGCCAGCCCTCAATGGATTACACAGCAGTCTGTCTATTGTTCCGCAACTTTTGTTCTCTCGCCCTTTTTGGCTCTGACTTTGGAAACATGAAAACTGTTTCAAGTAAAACAATGCATTTGGGAAGTGGTTTGGAAGATTTCCGCCGCTGTTAGGGTGGGTTTTGATGTTATTGTTGTTGAAATGTTGAATGCAAGCGCTCTGATTTGTCTTTGCAAGATATAGCGCTATACAAATTTCATTTATTATTATTATTATTATTATTATTATTATTATTATTATTATTATTGTTGTTGTTGTTGTTGTTCCTAATGTTGTTTTAGAGGAAGGAACATTAGATGGTGCAAATTGATAATTTTGAACAGCAATCTTTTTCTTTCTTATCTGTTTTTTTTAATATTTCTTTCTTTATGCTTTGTATATTAGGAAGTAAAAAGATGAATATATTTTTTTTTTTACATAGCGTCATTAAGATTGTACTTTATTAGTGTTAGTTGACTTTGGCACTGACACAATAGCTTAACTCTCTTTTTTTTCTTACTTAAATCCTAAGTCTGAAAAAAGGCCCCCAAAAAAGAATTTTACAAGAAAAGAAACCTAAACAAATTAAAACACATAAAAATCTTATGATAAACAACGACAAAACATATTATCCTCTCATGTATGAACCACAACAAAATGTAGTTTACGAACAAGGTACACTGCCCTCATGTCTCAGCTCTGCAACAACCCAACCCAATCCAATCCAATCCAGTCTTGGTGTTTGTTACTCCACAGACCACAAAGGCCATACCAGGGCTGTCATTTCGTAAAGACAATCAACCCATGATTTAACTAACTGCAGTTGTGTTGATTAGTCCCTGGGCAAATGCAGCTGAACAAGAGAGGTTTTTAATTGTTTTCTCTAAATCGACTTTGTGTCATCTGGAAAGTTCATACTCAAACGTCATTACCATCATCATGCGAAAAAAAACCCCCCAAACGACAATATATAAAATGAGCAAGTCTCCACCACTTAGATGCTTCTTAACATTGCTTGCTGATTTCCTGGGAAGATGATAAAAAAAAGAAGATAAACCCCACTTTGATGTCTTGATGGCACCTTTTCACAACAGTCAATACCCCCACCCCCACCACTCCCCCACCACCACACCCCCATCAAGCCATCCTACCTTGTCTCCCCTTCAACCCTCACTTTTCCCTTTCCCACCCACAGCGAACTGCTCTGTCAACTGGAAAGTCCTGCACACCAGGTTAACATCCCAACATTCCTTACTTCCCTACCTGCGCTAACCTGACCTATACCATCACGCTATAAAAACAAAAGAATAATAGAGAAGGGATGGGGGTGGTAGTGACAGATGGGTGGAAGACAGAAAGAAAGACACCCTCTCCCCAAAAAAACAACCAAACAAACAACAACAACAAAACAAAACACAAGCATGTAGGGGGAGGGACAGGAGCGATGAGAAAAAGTGTGTGTGTGTGTGTGTGTGTGTGTGTGTGTGTGTGTGTGTGTGTGTGTGTGTCTGTGTGTCTGTGTGTCTGTGTGTGGATACTTAACAAGTATAGTAAGTCACAGCAATGCAGGCAAATGAGGACTGTCAGGTTAGAGAAATCCAGCAGCCTCAGAAGGAATGAAATAATGGCTTCAGTATGGACACTTCTGAACCTAACCTCTCGGCTCTATTGCGTCAAAAAGGTCACAACTGGAGCAAGCACTCTGTGAACCATATGATAATAGTCTGTCTGTTGGTTTGCTATGTTCTGCTCTCTACCGCCTTTCATTTTCATTCTTTCTCTTTTTAAAGGCTGTGGAAACATGGAAACTGTTTCAAGTAAAAAACAATGTACTGGTTAAGTGGTTTGGAAACTTACGGTTAGTGTGTGTTTTTGCTTTTTTTTAAGAAAAAGTCAGGAATTTTAGAAAATGTCAAAGTTATAAGTTTTAACAGAAATCAATCATCTATTTTATTATTCGTCTTTATTTTGATTTATGGATTTATTTAATTGTTTATAAATTTATCTATGTCTGTACTTATCTAGTTATCTATCCCTTTATTTATTCATTTATCTACATATGTTTTATTTGTTCAATCGTTTGTTTGTTTCTCTATCAAAAATAAATATGAGGATATGATTTGTACATATCACAGTTGAGATTTTTATTATTATTAGTTGACACTGACAGTGACACGTTATGAAGAATCCTTTTACACATAATATATCCTCAGTCCAGGGATGTCCGAATGAGTTGTATTAGCAAAGAAAAATCAACAAAATCAAACCAAAAATTAAATCATATAAACAACAAGAAATAACTAGAAAACGTATAATCAAAAATACACCGACTCCACGTCTCAGCTGTGCAAACAACTTATAACTGAACTAATTACACAACTGTGGAGTCCGACAATTGGGTTGACTAGGCCAGGAACATCATGTATTTTTTCTGTTTATTTTTCCAGTTTGTTCCTTTTAAATAAAGGTTTTTTTATTGCTTTCTCTAAATCACCCTTGTATCACTAAAAATTCAATACAACTTTCTTTATTTTTGTGTTGATGTCTCTGAAGCAACAACCTGCGCAGTTAAAACTTATGCATTGTAAAGCCATGTGTATGAACAGCTGTGCTTCCTATTTGACAAGAGTGGCGTGACACACATTGATTTGGAAACGATGTCTCTAGATTTACTACTCTATTGCTTCACAAACACACACACACACACACACACACCACACACACACCACACACACACACACACACACACACACACACACACACACACACATACACACACACGCACGCACGTACGCGCGCACGCACATTCTCTACATATAACAGAAGTTTGTACATCTACGTAATTGTTTTTTCGTTTTCTATCACTTTAAGTGAACAGACGTTGAATTAAAGAACACACACACACACTCTCTCTCTCCCTAATAGATTATATTGATGACTAGCTTTATTGGATATGTTATACAGTTCCTCATGTTTGTTTCCCTTCTTTATGAGGGCCTGGTGTAAAGAAGCCCCTGGCTTATCCATTTACCCTCTTTAAAACGTTCGAGTTCGAGTTCTCTCTCTCTCTCTCTCTCTCTCTCTCTCTCTCTCTCTCTCTCTCTCTCTCTCTCTCTCTCCTCTCTCACACACACACACACCATACACACACACACATACACACACACACATACACACTCACATACACATACACACACATACATACACACATCCAAAACACAAACACACAGAAACACACACACACACACGCACGCATCCCCCTACACACATACAACAACTCCCCACACTCACACCCACATCCAACACCCCCGCCCCCACACCCAACATCCCCCCCCCATCCCCCCCGCCACCCCCCCCCCCCCCCCCCCACACACACACACGCATCCCCCTACACACATACAACAACTCCCCACACTCACACCCACATCCAACACCCCCACCCCCACACCCAACATCCCCCCCATCCCCCCCGCCACCCCCCACCCCCCAACCCCCCAACCCCCCACTCCCACCCACCCACACAAATTACGGAGACAAAACTTCCCGCTACTAGCCTGGCCAGTGACCTCAGCCAGCATCTGCTGACTGTAAACTCGCGGTCTAGTGATGCATCGTGTGTTCCAGGCTATGCCGCTAGTTCCATTTTTCACCTGTCAGTAGAGGCCTTGCATCCTTATACATTAGCTGTAAATATATATATAACACAACAGTGTCTCCTCTCCTCTCCCTTTCTCTTACCCAATGACTGACTACTACTGCTGCTGGCCTGTCTGTCTATCTGCCTGTCTGCCTGTCTGCCTGCCTGTCTGCCAGCCTGCCTGCCTGCCTGCCTGCCTGTCTGCCTGCCTGCCTGCACACGCCCCCCTTCTAACCAACGAAGGAAAAAACAAAACCAAGGGTATTAAGTCACTTTCTATAATTATTATCCAAAATTTCCCCTTGGGAAAACTCATACATGTATTGTTTTTGTCTGGAATTACTTGGGGTTTTTTGGGTGCTTTTTGTTGTTATGTAGGTTTGTTGTTGTTGTATCTTAACTTTTGTTTGCTTTTTTTTTGTTTCTTTTCTTTTCTCACCGTTTTTCTTTTCTGATACTGTATTGATATATCTTTCTTTTTTAAAAAAGATTTAGGGTGTGTGTTTATTTATTTATTTATTTATTTATTTTATTCTTTTATATCGAGGATAAGCACTCATGTGCTTTTTTACATCTAGTCCCCGTGTGTATGCGGTTTTGTAAATTTTGTGATCTGTTCCCACCGGCTCACAATGGCCTACTCTTACGAAAAGCGGAACAGGATTTAACGTGTGCGCAAGATGTTCTGCGTGCGTTCGCACACGGGGCCTCGGTTTATAGTCTCATCCAAAGGACTTTTGGGGAGAGTGGAGTCTGCACTGATGTTAACTCCAGGGGAAAATATCCCCTTGAACGGGAATCGAACCTGGGTCGTCGGATTGCGAGCGCAATGTTCTAACCACTAGACTATCCCGTCCCCCCTCTGTGTGTGTGTGTGTGTGTGTGTGTGTGTGTGTGTGTGTGTGTGCGTGTTTGTGTGTGTGTGTGCGTGTGTGTATGAGTGCGCGCGCGCATGTATGTGTGCGTACGTGTGTGTGTGTGTGTGTGTGTGTGTGTGTGTGTGTGTGTTGTGTGTTTGTTGTCCCACCAGCAAAGGCACGCATGAATAATGCATGCGCTGCGCGTGTGAGCAAAATCTGGAACTAATCTTGAATATTTGTCTCGATCTCCACATTTGACTTTATTCGTTTTCCACTGGACTCCTATCTCTCCTTCCCTCGCTCCTTCCAGTACCCCCTTTCTCTGTCAGTCTATCTATCAGCCAGTTTGTCTGTCTGTCTGCCAGTCAGTCTGTCTGTCAGTCAGTCAGTCAGTCAGTCAGTATGTCTGTCTATCTGTCTGTCAGTATCGTATCTGTTTTTGGTCTCGGGAGACGGGCAGCGTGTCTGTTTTCTGATAACAAGACAAAACACTGAAATCTCTTGAGCACGATGAAGATCCATTGGCAGTTGAAAAACAGACTAAGCCATAGAAATGGAGTAGTCCCCTAAGAATCACCGCGGCGGAATAAAAGCTCCCCCCTCCCCCCCTCCCCAGCCAAAAAGAAAATGAAATAAAAGATAAAATCCAAATAGAGAACGCAAGAATGAATCAAAACTCCTGAAACATATGGGGAAAAGGAAAACATTTGGTGGAGGGTCCTAGGACAATTGGGAATGGTCCTCTCAGGAGCACTAAACATAAACTTTAGGATTGTCAAGTTCCTCTGTTGTCTTTTGTTTTTTGCGTAAATAACATGCTTTGAAAGGTATAATGTTGAAATTAGTTTGTTTGTCTGTCTGTGTGTATGTCTGTCTGTCTGTGTGTCTATTTATCTACCTGTCTGTCTGCCTGTCTGTTTGCCTGTCTATCTCTCTATGTGTCTATCTCTTTATGTGTCTATCTATCTATCTATCTATCTATCTATCTATCTATCTATCTATCTATCTATCTATCTATCTATCTATCTATCTCTCTGTCTTCTGCCTGTCTCTGTTTTCTGTCAATCTGTCTGTCTGAATATATGTATCTCTCTATCAGTCTGTCTATCCAACTGTCGCTATCTCTTTATCTGTGGAAGGAGAGAAACGAAGAGGGACACACACATACGCGCGCGCGCGCGCGCACGCACACGAACACACACGCACGCGCGCGCGTGCTACGGTCATAGATGGAGGAAGTCAGTGAACACTTCTTCAGTGCTCTGCTTTCATAAGTCCAAACGCATGTAAGAAGGAGGAGGAGGAGAAGTAGGAGGAAGAAGAAGAGGAGTAGGCTAATTGTGAAGAAGAAGAATTTTGCGGAGAAGAGGAATTGCAAAAAACAAAACCAAAAAAAAAAACCACCAAAAATTCTTAGGACGAATCTTGAAGAAGACGAATTGCAGAAAAGAAGAATACAAAAATGAAAAAAAAAAGAGAAAAAAGAAAGAATAAAAAAGAATAAAGCAGAAGAAGGGGGACATAAAAAAGTGATGAAAATGATGTAGATGATGATGATGTCGATGATGATGATGTAGATGATGATGATGTAGATGGTGATGATGTGGAAGATGATGATGATTCCTAGGGAATCCCAGGTATAAGTGAATCAGAGTGCATATTGTGGGTGAACCCTATAATGTTAAACTTACAAACGCGCACCACGACCACCACCACCACCAACACCAACACCATCACCATCAACAACAAGAACAACAGAAACAACATACCACCACCACCACCACCACCACCACCACCACCAACATCACCATCACCACCATCCACCACCACCACCACCACAATCCCCACCACCCAAACCACCACCACCATCACCACCACCACCACAACCACCACCACCACCACCACCATCCACCACCACCACCACCATCCACCCACCACCACCACACCACCACCACTCAACCACCACCACCAACAAATACCACCACCACCACCACCACCATCACCACCACCCACCACCACCATCACCACCACCACCACCACCACCTCCATCCCCACCACCACCACTACCACCACCACCACCACCATCATCATCACCACCACCACCACCACCACCACCATCACCACCACCACCATCACCACCACCATCACCACCACCACCACCACCACCACCACCACCACCACCACCACCCCCCACCACCACCACACCACCACCACCACCACCACCACCACCAAACAACAACAACAACAACAACTACAACAACAACAACAACAACAACAACCGCCCACAGCTGACAGACCACTGACCTGCAGAAGGCTCTGAGGGTCTCCACATCCACCACCACCACCACCACCACCACCACCACCACCACCACCACCACCACCAACACACAACAACAACAACAACTACAACAACAACAACAACAACAACAACAACCACCCACAGCTGACTGAGCACTGACCTGCAGAAGGCTCTGAGGGTCTCCACCACCACCACCACCACTACCACCACCACCCCACCACCACCACCACGACCACCACCACCACCAACAACAACAACTACAACAACAACAACAACAACAACAACCACCCACAGCTGACTGAGCACTGACCTGCAGAAGGCTCTGAGGGTCTCCACCACCACCACCACCACACCACCACCACCACCACCTCACCACCACCACCACACCACACCACCACCACCCCACCACCCACCACCACCACCACCACCACCACCACCATCACCACCATCACCACCATCACCACCACCACCACCACCACACCATCACCACCACACCACCATCACCACCACCACCACCACCAACACCACCACCATCCACACCACACACCACCATCACCACCACCACACCACCACCCACCACCACCACCACCACCACCATCACCACACACCATCACCACACACCACACCACCACACATCACCACCACCACCACTCGTGACACTGACCTGCAGAAGGCTCTGAGGGTTCCACATCCACCACACCACCACCACCACCACCACCACCACCACCACCACCACCACCACCACCACCACCAACACCAACAACAACAACAACAACAACAACCGCCCACAGCTGACTGAGCACTGACCTGCAGAAGGCTCTGAGGGTCTCCACGTCCACCCCGCAGCACAGACGTTTGGGGCTGGAGCGGATGTTCTGGAACTCTCGGTTGTAGTCGGCGAAACAGGCGTTGGCTTGCTGGCTGACGTCAGAGGGACACGCGCTGCCCACCCCCGACACTGCAACATAACAACACAGCAAATTAATAGGCAATTGGTCAGTCAGGGAGAGTTAGGAGGGACATGGTGTGATGTGTGACTTACTGGTCATCTACAAAGCCAGTAAAACCGTGTTTGCTTCTGAGTTCTCTGAACAAAATAATTTGGATTTTGGTTTTGGGTTTTTTTGGGGGGATATTTAAGAAAAATTACAGGAGAAGGAGAAGAAGGAGAAGGAGAAGAAGAAGGAGATGGAGGAGGAGGAGGAGAGAAGAAGAAGAAGAAGAAGAGAGAAGAAGAAGAAGAAGAAGAAGAAGAAGAAGAAGAAGAAGAAGAAGAAGAAGAAGAAAAGAAGAAGAAGAAGAAAGAAGAAGAAGAAGAAGAAAGAAAAAGAAGAAGAAGAGAAGAAGAAAGAAGAAGAAGAAGAAGAAGAAGAAGAAGAAAGAAAGAAAAGAAAGAAAGAAGAGAAAGAAAGAAAAGAAAGAAAGAGAAAGAAAGAAAGAAAAAACAACAACAAAACAACAAGAAGAAGAACAAGGAGAACAAGAAGAACAAGAAGAAGAAAAAGAACAACAACAACAACAGCAACAATAATGACACGCCTATTACTAGGGCTTTTCATAACAATATTGGTTTCTTTACACAGTTTTTTACATCATTTTTAAGCGAACATATAAAAACTAGGTCTTTCTCTCTAAGATTGTGTAATAAACAAAAGTGAATTCTCAATTCCTAATACTGAGTCATATATTGGACATCGACAAAAATAATGAGACATAAAAAAAACATTCTACAGTGCCGACAAAAGGAACTCCCGTAAACTACATCTCGTATTACAATAAAGCCTGTATAATCATAAATCTCTATCACAAAAAAAAAGAAAAAAAGAACTAAAATCGTCTCTGCCCTATTGGCCATAAAATCGTATGTCATTAAAACGAGCAAGTTTTGTTGTTGTTTTTATTACAGTATAAAATTCTGCTTTTAAGAAAACTAATCTACCCGCGGTAAAAATCACTTTTCATAGAAAAACTTAGCTCCTAAAGCACCATGTATACATAGCCATCTCCCTTAAACTTTAGATGGAAATGAAGAACTTTTTTCTTCAGTGAGTAAACAAGCAATAGAAAGGGGACGGAATAGCTCAGTGGTCGGAGCGCTCGCTTTCCCCCCAGCCAAGTTAAGCAGCGTCGAGCGTGATTGCCGCTTGGATGGGTGACCGCTTGCGCGCCTTGGCTTCAGTACAGTTCCCCAGTTCACCCAGCTGTAAAGGGGTACCTGTCCTCTTTAAGGTCAGGGAAGGTAAAGCAGCCAGGGAGAAGAGATTGGCGCCATCCTCAATATGCTGGCCCCTAGAGAAGTTGAGGTCTTTGATACCTCACTCCCCTACGACCTTATAGGTTAAGGGACACCTTTACCTTTTACCTTTTAAACAAGTAATACCTTTTGCTCCAAAAACCTCGTTTAACTCTTGCAGTTGGCTCATTTTTGTTGGTTGAAATAAAGTCTGCTGCGAACTTATTTACAACAACGTGTTATTTACATTCATAAAGAGAGAGAGAGATGCGGTGTGTAATAATAGGTACTTTGGTATGAATGCGGGTGTGTCTAAATCACCACGTAGTGAATAGACATTAAACAAAACAAAACAAACAAAAGTCTTTGAATAGAACGTATGCTATGTATCATAATATCGCCAGGCGCTATAGTTGTTTTCTCTTGTCTTTCTATATACACTATATAGAAGCTGACTTTGATGCTTAAAAAAATCCTCTCTGCTCGAACAAAAACTTTTACGATCAAACAGTAATGAAACATGGAGTAGGTATTCAACTTGATGGCAGTTAACGATCAATGGAAAATTGGACGAGATCGATAGATCGATAGATAGATAGAGAGAGAGAGAGTGAGAGAGGAGAGAGGAGATAGAGAGAGAGAAGAGAAGAGAGAGAGAGAGAGAGAGAGAAACAAAAAGAAACCCAGGCAAAAAGACAGAGAAAAAGAAAGATAGGGGGAGACAAGCAGAGACGCAGATCTGCGCGCCACACACGTACGTACACACACATACTCTCACACACACACAGACACACTCACACCCTCACACACAGACACACAGACACAAACACAGACACACACACTCACACATTGTCTAATTGTCTAATATCACTTACTGTGAAAAGACGTTAAATTAAAGAAGAACACACACTCGCGCGCGTGCACACACACACCACACACACACACACACACACACACACACACACCACACACACCACACACACACACACACGCACACACACACACAAACACACAGACACAAATTCATTCGTACATTCCCCACCACACACCCACTCTCCCTAATCCCCCACCCACACCCATATACCACCCCTCTCTTTCACAAACACACAAGTCTACCTCCACCCCTCCTCCCCCCACCACCCCCCCCCCACACACACACACACATACAACACCACCCACATCCACCCTCCCCAAACTCCCAACCCCATCCCCCTACCCTCCCCCTCCTCCCTCTCTCCACACACACACACACACACACACACACACAACACACACAACACACACACACAAACACACACACACACATACACACACAATGCCAGACTACCATTTGACTCATCCCAATACCTACACACATACACACAGTCCTGGATAATAATCTTGCAGTCTATCAAAGGCACAAGTTGTCTGTGATCACTGGAGTCAGAGCCACAAACGTCATTATCAGCTAGACTCTACCTCTGACACTCAAGGCACCTGCCTGACCCCTCTGCCAATTAGTCCCTGCCCCGCCCCCCACTCCTCTCCTCTCCTCCACTTCACTCCCAAGTCTCTTTGCTACCTACCTAACTATTACTACTACTACTACTACTGCTGCTACTATCTGGACTATTCAGGTTTTTCGGGTTTTCTTCTTATACTATGTCAAGTTGGATTTTTTTTTTTTTTTTTTTTTTTTGGGGGGGGGGGGGGGGGGGTTGGGGTAGTATGGTTTTGGTTATGTGAGAGTGTGAGGTGGTGGGTTGGGGTGGGGGAAGTAACGTGTGTGTGTGTGGGGGGGGGGGGGAAGGGGGGGGGTAGTGTGTGTGTGTGTTTTGTGTGTGAGGGTGTGGGTAGGGGTGGGTAGGGTGGGGGAAGTTACCTGTGTGTGTGAGTGAGTTTATTATATGTAATGTGTTTCTGACTTAATTGTTTGAGCGTTTGCAGAGCCACTGCTTTATTCTGGTAAAAGTCAATGGTAATAATCCATTGAAACCTGCACACTTAAGATTTGGTGCTCGGGAATAAATGAGAAATACACTGACAGACAGGTAGGCAAAGAGAGAGAGAGAGAGCGAGACAGACAGAGAGCGAGAGAGAGAGAGAGAGAGAGAGAGAGAGAGAGAGAGAGCGAAAGAGGAGAGAGAGAGAGAGAGAGAGAGAGAGAGAGAGAGAGAGAGAGAGAGAGAGAGAGAGAGAGAGAGAGAAAGCGAGAGAAGAAAGACGGACAGACAGATAGAGATACACCCAGAAAGACAGGCAGACAGAGACAGAGACACAGAGAGAGAGATAGAAGGAGAGAGAGACAGAGACAGACAGACAGAAAGACAGACACGGGCAGAGAGAGAGAGAGAGGACATTCAACCAGAATTTACATGAAAAAAGAAAACCTTTGAACTGTCAGCCCAGTACAAGTATATACATTTCCATTCACAACAGCTGCGGAGAAGAGAGAGAGAGAGAGAGAGAGAGAGAGAGAGAGAGAGAGAGAGAGAGAGAAGAGAGACAGAAACAGAGACAGAGACAGAGACAGAGGGACAGAGAGACAGGAAAAAAGAGACAGTGACAGACAGAGGCAGATGGAGAGAGAGAGATAGACAGACAGGCAGAGAGACAAACGGACAGACAGACAGGCGGATAGACAGAGAGGCAGGCACAGCGAGACAGACAGAGACAAACAAACAGACAGAGACAGATAGACAGACAGGCAGACAGACAGAGACAGACAGACAGAGACAGAGAAAGAGAGAGTGAGAGAGGACAAAGACAGTCAGAGACACACAGACAAACAAAAGCACAGACAAACAAACAGACAAACAGGCACACAGACAGACAGACAGACAAACAATCAGACAGACAGACAGAGAGAGAGCACAGGCAGTGATAGCGAGCGATGTTTGCTATCTCTTCAGAAGATGATGGTCCCTGCCTCAAACCCTCACTCCCCTAGCAGATAGATAACCGTTCTACCCACTCTACACTTCGCCACTTTGATTGATGGGCGCATACGGAGATCAGGGAATTTATTTCTATCCTCCCCCCCCCCCCACTCCCCCCACTCTCCCCTCCCCCCTCTCCCCCTCCCTCCCTCCTCCCCCGACCCCTCCCCCCCCCCCCCCTAACCCCCCCCCCCCCCCCCCCCTCTCCTCCCCCATCCCTCCCCCAAACCTTGCCCGTTTACAGTAGATGTTAAAATCCGTTTTCCGTGAATGTTGATTCTAACTCTCATTTCTGGTCTGTTTAAGGGGTAGACTGTTTGAAGTCCATGGTGTGTTGTGTGTGTGTGTTGTGTGTGTGTGTGTGTGTGTGTGTGTGTGTGGTGTGTGTGTGTGTGTGTGTGTGTGTGAAGTCAAGTCAAATTTGTATTTACAGATGGTACATTCAATAAGCAATGCATTTGTTTTTTTTTCATCAATCCATCTCTGTGTGAGTGAGTGTGTGTGTGTGTGTGTGTGTGTGTGTGTGTGTGTGTGTGTGTGTGTGTGTGTGTGTGTATGTGTAAGAGGGGATGTGTGTGTGTGCGTTTTGTGTGTGTTGCGTTTTGTGTGTGTGTGTGTGTGTGTGTGTGTGTGTGTGCGTGCGTGAGCGTGTGTGTTTTTGCATGCTTCTTAAAGAAAAAAATCTAAACAAAAGAAGTAGAAAAGAAAAAAAGACATTCTATGGAATGCACGACACTGAAATAATTATAACAGATTTTCTATGTTTATACAATACGAAGGAAAATTATGTATAAATTCTGTTCATTGTAAAAATGAAAATGGTGTGATCATTTATATGATAAAATGGAATATTGTAAATAGGAATTTTTTTTTTAAAAACCTGATTAAATTCTTTAGAATGTAAACCTTTAAAATGTAATACTTTTTTTTGTATGTGTGTAAGGGGGATATGTGGTGTTTAGTCTGTCCTTTACTATTTTGTCTGTATATTTTGGTATTTTTCTGTCCATTCTTATTATACCCTTCTATTCAAGAATATAGTTACCATGTCGTAAACTGAAGGTTGTTATAATAATAATAATAATAATAATAATAATAATAATAATAATAATAATAATAATAATAATAATAATAATAATAATAATAATAATAATAATAATAATGATAATGATAATGATGATGATGGTGATGACGATGATTACGATGATGATGATGGTAATAATAATAATAATAATAATAATAATATTAATAATAATAATAACAACAGCAATGATAATAATAACAACAATAACAATAACAAGAAGAAGAAGACATGGAATTTATATAGCGCCATATCTTGTAAAAAAAATCAAAGCGCTTTCATTCATCCCATTCATTCACATGCAGCCAGTTACAATCAATAGTTTTTACTAATTCACATGTATACAATAGGAAGGAACAAGTTGCACGCACGCACGCACACCCACACACGTAGGATTATGCCCCTACTCCCACCAACTTACCCCCCCCCTCCCCACCTTCCCGCACCCCTCCTCCCCCTCACACACACATCACATCACACCCACAGGTTTATACTCTTGTCTCTTGTAACCTCATATTTCTCTAGTCTTTGTCAATTGTCATGGCTGATAGAGAAAGACACAGTCCTTCAAAACAGTGCCACACTTCGCATTCAAACAGACCAGCACATGCATATGTGCACGCATGCATGCATGTACCCCCCACTAGTGTTTACCCACCTACATACACACTAACCTACCCCCCCCCCACACTCCCCCTTCCTTCCCCCCCCCCCCCCCCCCCTTACTCTGAGAGAAACCAGAAGGAAAAAACCCAACAACCTTCCATTTGGATTTGGAGAAGAGATAAAAGCGTATTACGGAACAGATGTTATTCATAGCTCATGAGTACCAGTAACGGGATATCTGACATGAAAACAAAACAAAACAAAAATCCCCGATGTTCAGAGATAGCGATCACCATTATTCTCAGCTGGTTTAATAATGGATGATATCGGATAATTACAGGCGCCCATATTTACACAAAGAAAGGAGTGGGAGGATACATTCGGGTGATGGACGATTTTTTTTAAGAAAAAGGATGGATACAGGGCAGACAGCAAGACAGAGAGAGAGAGAGGGGTGGGGGGGGGGGGGGGGGTAGAGAAGGGTGGGGAAAGAGAGGAGAGAAGAGAACTGGAACTCGAATATTTTAATGAGAGAGGGAGAGAGGGAGGAGAGAGACAGACAGACAGAGAGACAGACAAACAAACAGACAGACAGACAGACAGAAGCACACAAAACACAAACACACACACACACGCACGCAAACACACGCAAAACACATATACACACATATACACAGACTGAGACAGACAGAGGCAGGCAGACATATAGACAGAGACAGACAGAGATGCAGACAGACAATCAAAGAAACGCAAACAGAAATAAGAAGGAGGGGTGGGGGGGGGGGGGGGGGGGGGGGAAAGGGGGGGGGGGGGGGCAAGCTGAATCACTTACGCAGGGAAGGTACCGGTTAATTGCTCACATCTCTTCTTCATGTTTCAACCCCAAAAATAAAAAAAAACCCAAAAGTTTTTACTCAAAAGAGAGAGAGAGAGAGGAGAGAGAGAGAGAGAGAGGAGAGAGAGAGAGAGAGAGAGAGAGAGAGAGAGAGAGAGAGAGAGAGAGGGAACACAAAAACTGAGAGAGGATGATAGAAAGAAAGACATGCCTATTCTTCATTCGATACAATCTCTTGAAAAAGCAAGCAAACAAACAGTAAACGAAACATAATGAATACAACACAAGCATGCATGAAGAAGTAATAAATAAACGCACGGTATGAAATGCACTGAGAGAGAGAGAGAGAGAGAGAGAGAGAGAGAGAGAGAGGGGGGGGGGAAGGAGAGGAAGAGAGACAGACAGACAGACAGACAGACAGAGAGAGAGAGACAGAGAGAGTCAGAGAGACACAGAAACAGAGACAGACAGACGATAGATAGGTAGATACATAGATAGATAGATACACAGATAGATACATAGATAGATACATACATACATAGATAGACAGAGACAGAGGTAGAGACAGAGGCACAGAGACAGAGACTGAAACAGAGAGAGACAGAGCAAAACATACAAAGACAAACAACAACAAACATACACTCCATATTTTTCTACTTTTTTTTAAACTATAAGGCGGGTGGATGGATGTGTATACAAGGGGAAAAAAAAGCACTAGCACATCTGCAAAGAAGCAATGAGACTGCTTGATTAGATCTGATAGCATTGGCGCCACCCTCTCTTCCCATTTCCTCTCTCTCTCTCTCTCTCTCTCTCTCTCCTCTCTCTCTCTCTCTCTCTCTCTCTCTCTCTCTCCTCTCTCTCTCTCTCTCTCTCTCTCTCTCTCTCTTCTCTCTCTCTCTTCTTTTTCTCTCTGCTATACACACACATACTCGCACACACACTCACTCTCTCTCTCTCTGCTACACACACACACGCACACACACATACTACACGCACATGAACCGATTCTCACGATAATAACAGGGTCATTGCGTACCTGTGTGTGTATGTGTGCGCGTGTGTGTGTGTGTGTGTGTGTGTGTGTGTGTGTGTGTGTGCTGTGTGTTGAGTGCTATGTGAGAAAGAGAGAGAGAGAGAGAGGGGGAGGGGAGGGGGCTGTGGCTGTTTTTAATGGACTTTTACAGCACTCAAGATTTTTTCTCTGTTTTGTCTTCTTGCTATCGAAGTCATGTCTGAACATTTATTATAGAACAGCATCAACAATTTCAGAATGGGAAGGCAGTGTGAGGGTGATGTGTGGAGGGTAAGTGATTCTTGGCAGG
>CM054142.1:12184501-12189501 GCA_028751875.1 Rapana venosa
GCTAGAAAAAATACAAGTTTTGCTTTTAGTTACAGCTCGTGTAAAACGACTGGCGTAGCGAATCTGTCCACCTTCCCATTACAACTTCGAAGGATTTCAACTAAACTACAGTTTCTGTGTTCAGGTCAGCTTTTCACAGAAGATAAGTGACATGATTCTTAGCTATGTTATTCTATGATATATATATAATAATTTTGTTTCCCAAATCATTTCTATTATTCTATGTTATATATATTTGTGTCACAAATCTTTCTATTTTTCCCCTGTTTTTCTTTTTTTATAGTGCCTGTTTGTCTCCAGGCTGTCTGTGCCCTGTAAGACAGAGGGTGATGGGGGGAGGGGGGGGGGTGATGTGGGTCGGCCAGATGGATAATGACTGCGCGGCAGGGCAGGGCAGGGCAGGGCAGGGCAGGGCAGGAGCGGTGGTGGGCGGTGCGGAATGCAGCGTGCGCCCTGTGGAGGACAATGTATGTCATCATTAATGACAGCGACATCGCCGTCCTCCTCCGCTGCTGTGCCCCTTGCTACACGCTGCCGCCGCTCACCCTGCCCCTGTATTGCCCACTGTCAGACACTCCGCTGTAAGGGCTAAGGCTCACTTCACACAATAGGCTAAGGCTCGCCTCACACAAGGCTAAGGCTCACCTCACACAAGGCTAAGGCTTATCTCATACCAGGCTAAGGCTCGCCTCACACTAGGCTAAGGCTTATCTCATACCAGGCTAAGGCTAACCTCACACAAAGCTAAGGCTCACCTCACATAATGCTAAGGCTTATCTCATACCAGGCTAAGGCTAACCTCACACAAAGTTAAGGCTCACCTCACACACGGCTAAGGCTTATCTCTCACAATAGGCTAAGGCTCATCTCACGCTAGTCTAGGGCTCACCTCACTCTAAGCTAAGGCTCACCTCACACAAAGGCTACAATTCACCTCACAGAAGGGTGAGGCTTCCCTTATAATAACACAAGGCTAAGGCTCATCTCACACAGACTCACATCACACAAAGCTAAGGCTCATCTCAGATAAGCTACTCTCAAACAAAGCCAAGGCTCGTCTCACAGAAAGCTAAAGTTCATCTCACACGAAGAGAATTCTTCAGAAAGCTAGTCTACCATCCACGACCCATAATGTCAGTTGTACAGTCTTTGTTGATATTCCGGTGTAGTGGATGACCAGTTCAGTTTTGGAGGCGATCAATCCGAGTCATTGTGGGCGCTGGAATGATGCAGGGACTGATGAAGATGCAAAGACCTTTCTATTCTCCCTTCTTCCGAAACGTAATGATGTAAGTTGAATTCAGTTTAAAGCAAAGTCTGATTTTCTAATAGGCCCTGTGTAGGCAAGTTCCCATGTGGGATTTTGGGGGTTGGGTGGTGTGTTTTTTGCACTAGGTATATAGTTTTGAGAATAAAGTAGGCCTAGGCTATTTTCGAGTCCAGACTATCCCCCCTCCCCCTATTAACACCACTTCCTTCCTTCCAACGTTTTCGTTTGAAATAAAGCAGTCGTTTGCTAGGACTCTTATGTCCTTGTTCGTAAAATACTGTCCGGTTATGGAGAACAGCTATATGTTTGAAGCATTATGCTGACAACGTGACATGGTGGCCCAATCAGTCAATCGGGTTTGGCGTTTACAGTTCAGCTGACTGCTAGGGTCTTTCTTCATCACTCATTCGTCATTGTCGGTTTTTATAGTGCATAGTACTTTCGTCCTATATCTTTGGCTATTTATTGGGATTTTTTTTCTCACTTTTGTGTGTGTGTGTGTGTGTGTGTGTGTGTGGGTGTGTGTGTGAGAGAGAGAGAGTGTGTTGTGTGTGTGTGTGTGTGTGTGTGTGTGTGTGTGTGTGTGTGTGCGTGTGTGTGCGCGTGCATTTGTGTGTGAGGCGTGCGCGTGCGCCTTCCACAAGAGAAAATGGACTAACACAAAGATATTATATATATTTTAATTTAAAACTTATTTCTTAGGGAATTTTCAAAGACCAGAATATTTTCAACAAAAAAAGCACAATTAAACGAATCTTTAAGTGTGCATGGATTAATGCATTTGAAACATAAAATTATCTCCCTACAATATTTATATAATAAGTACATGAATGTTTGCACAACCAATTCCAAATACATCACCACCACCCACCGACCCCTCCCCACCAAAAAACAACAACAAAACCACCAAACAAAACAAAACAAACACAACAACAACCCATCACCACCAACAACAAACAAACAAAAAGACACTTATCTACATCATCTAAAAGGATGGTATGAACACTTCTAGCCCAACAAAAACAAACACACATACAACAAAAATCCCCAAACCAAGCAGGCCAGAAATCTACACGAAAAACACTTAGGCAAAAAAACCCAAAACAGAGCACCAACATACAGCTTTCGCGAGCGTGTGCCCCGTTGTGACAGTCCAACACGACATGACACACCGTGACAAGAGGCCAACCCAGTGCGTTGGAGGCATGGGGCGTGACCGGAATGAGCCACTGACGTCACAGCACGTAACTCGCACTGTGACGACCGAGCTGGTGAAACGTCAGCGTTGGGCGTCATTATACGTCATTGTCACCTGAAGGGTCCCCTTTCCACTTGTTCCATGTCGGTGTGTGTTACGAATGAGCGTGGCGATGTTGAATAACACTGTGGTGGTGGTTGGTGGTGGTGTGGTGGTGGTGGTGGTGGTGGTTGTGGTGTGTGGTGGTGGTAGTGGTGGTGGTGGTGGTGTGGTGGTTGGTGTGTGGTGGTTGGGTGGTGGTGGTGGTTGGTGGTGGTGGTGGTGGTGGTGTGTGGTGGTGGTGGTGGTTGGTGGTGGTGGTGGTGTGGTGGTGGTGGTGGTGGTGGTGTGGTGGTGGTGGTGTGGTGGTGGTGGTGGTTGGTGGTGGGGTGGTGGTGTGTGGTGGTGGTGGTGGTGGTGGTGGTGTGGTGGTGGTGGTGGTGGTGGTTGTGGTGGTGGCAGTGGGTGGTGGGTGTGGTGGTGGTGGTGTGGTGGTGGTGGTGGTGGTGGTGGTGGTGGTGGGTGTGGTGGTGGTGGTGTTGGTGGTGGTGGTGGTGGTGGTGTGGTGGTGGTGGTGGTGGTGGTGTGTTGGTGGTGGTGGTGTGGTGGTGGTGTGGTGGTGGTGGTGTGGTGTGGTGGTGGTGGTGGTGGTGTGTTGGTGGTGGTGGTGGTGGTTGGTGTGGTGGTGTGTGGTTGGTGGTGGTGGTGTGGTGGTGGTGGTGGTGGTGGTGTGGTGGTGTGGTAAGTGGTGGTGTAGGTGGTGGCAGTGGTGGTGGTTGTGGTGGTGGGGTGGTGGTGGTGTGGTGGTGGTGGTGTGTGGTGGTGTGGTGGTGGTGGTGGTGGTGGTGTGGTGGTGGTGGTGGTAGGTGGTGTGGTGGTGGTGGTGGTGGTTGTGGTTGGTCGGTGGTGGTGGTGGTGTGGTGGTGTGGTGTGTGTTGTGTGGTGGTGGTGGTGGTGGTGGTGGTGTGGTGGTGGTGGTGGTGTGGGTGGTGGTGGTGGGTGGTGGTGTGGTGGTGGTGGTTGGTGGCTGTTTCCTCACAAAGTCAGGCCTAGGCTAGCAGTAACTGGTTTGTTTGTGGAGGCTAGGTAGGTGTGTGACACTACTGCTCTGTGCTGCACTGAGGAGAATGTTAAGGGATTGATTTTTTTTACATGAACAGAATATGAGAGGAGGGTTTCAAGGGCTTGTATGCATATAGGCATAAAAACACCTGCGCCTATAGACAGACAGACAGAGACACACACAGACACACACATACACACAGAAAAAGACACGCATACACTTATAACACATACGATTATCACACACACAGACACACACTTATAACACACACAGACACACAGACAAAGACCACACACACACACACAGAGTTCAGAGAAAGAGAGACAGAGAGACAGAGAGAGAGAGACAAACAGAGAGACATACACACACACTTATAACCCCCCCTCCCCACACACACAGACACACACACACACACACACTCACACCCCCCCCCCCCCCCCCCCCCTCCCCCCCCCCCCACCCACCACCACACACATACACCAACACTAACGTACACCAACACACATCACAAAATCAAGAACACAGCAGAGAAACCTATCTGTTAACCACCAACTTTGACGAACAAAACACACTGTGACAGTACTTAGTTCAACTTGCCAACATACTTTTCTTCTTGTTTGTTTGTTTGTTGTTGTTGTTGTTGTTGTTATGCCATCATCACTAACACTATGGGCGCCATCACGACTGGCCAGTTACGACAGAGAGAGGGTGTTGACACCTCACGTTAAAAGGACAAACAAACAAACAAAGAAAGAAACAACACAGGACAACAAGAACAAACAACAACCAACAAACAACCCTGGCCTCTGCTCTTCTCTTCTCTGCTGTTGTTGAACCTGTTTGGCCCAGTCCTTTTAGATGAAAGTGACATTTTTAAGGTAAGGTGAGTATGTGCGTGTTGTGTATTTGTGTGTGTGTGTAATTGTGTGTGTATTTGTGTGTGCGTGCTGTGTGTGTGGAGTGTGTGTGTGTTTGTGTGTGTGTGCGTGTGTGTGCGTGTGTGTTGCGTGTGTGGGCGGTGTGTGTGTGTGTGTGTGTGGCGAGTGTATGTTTGTGTGTGTGTGTGTGTTTGTGTGCGTGTGTGTGTGTGTGTGTGGTGTGTGTGTGTGTGGGCGTGTGTGTGTGTGTGTGTGTGGCGAGTGTGTGTGTGGCGAGTGTGTGTGTGTGTGTGTGTGTGTGCGTGTGAGACAGAGTGTGTGTGTGTGTTTGAGAGAGAGAGAGAGAGACAGACAGGACAGACAAAACAGATAAACAGAGACAGACAGACAGATGGACACAGACACAGATAGCGAAAGACGGAGAGAGTGAGAGAGAGGACAGAGACAAAGACAGAAGCAGAAAGAGATACAGAGAGAGAGACACACACACACACACAGAAACAGAGAGAGACAGAGAAAGAGAGAGACAGTGAGAACAGGACAGACAGACAG
>CM054142.1:12199501-12202001 GCA_028751875.1 Rapana venosa
GCTCTGGTAGGGGGGGCAGGGTCCGCTGGCTGCAGTAGTGCGTGATTGCAATGTCTGTCTGTTTGACTGCCTGTCTGTCTGTCTGTTTGTCTGCCTGTCTGTCTGTTTGTCTGTCCTGCCTGCAGCCTTCATGCTGGCACGAGCAGCTAGCCTATCACTGGGCTGCTAAAAGAGTCCATTAGCAAGGTTGGGGTGATTACTGCAATTAGTCAAGAGTCTGATGATTAGTTGCAGGAGTCCAGGGTATGTGCACGTCAGTGACGTTACGCGGGGTTTTATTTCTTTTTTTTTATCAGTCGGTGTACGTGGCCTGTGATTAATCCTGCCGGTGGATGTGAGATCATTGTTATGGAATTGTTTGTTTTTTTATCTTGTCAAGCTTCTACTACAGCATCAGTGATTCATCAGCGTTTTTTTGTTCGTTACCTTTCAGATGCCACTTTCCTAAAGCTTGAATCCCTGTACAGTTAAGCACGTTCACTATAAAGTAACCTTATTAGTCCAGTAATGCAGAACATCATAGTACGATCATAAGTATTTTGTTGCTGGGGACGGGATAGCTCAGTGGTCGGAACACTCGCTTTCCCCCAGCCAAGTTAAGCAGCGTCGAGCGTGGTTACCAAGTTGGATGGGTGACCGTTTGCGCGCCTTGGCTTCAGTACAGTTCCCCCAGTTCACCCAGCTGTAAATGGGTACCTGCCTCTTTAGGGTCAGGGAAGGTAAAGCAGCGAGGGAGAGGAGATGGGCGCCGCCCTCAATATGCTGGCCCTAGAGAAGTGAGGTCTCTGACGCCTCTCTCCCCTACGACCTTATAGGTTATGGGACTCCTTTACCGTTTAACCCTTTTTTACCTGTAAAACCCCCGCATCAGTCTAAAGCTGCAAGCTTCAAATGAATCTGCCTGTTTCCTCACCTCTAACAGCTCTGAGAGATATTGGGCTTTAGTTAATTTAAGAAATCATTTTAGAAGCTATGCACAATCTGCGTTGATCCAAAAACGAAGACACGTTTTTGTCAATGAACATTGCATCAAACATACCAGGCCTAGGGGTCGACTCGTGATCCAGAGGTCGCGGGTTCGATCCCCGCTCGGCTCGGTGTTGTGTCCTTGGGAAAGACACTTTACTCCTATTTTCCTCACTCCACCCAGGTGTACAAGTGGGTACCAGCTCTGCTGGGGAAGTATCTGGCGACAGACTAGCGTCCTGTCACAGGGGTGGTGAAAAACCATCAGTTCGCTTAACGCTACAGAAACCGGGATAAGCTCCGGCTCTATGGGCCTTCTGGCTCGAAAGAACATACTTTTTACCAGGCCTAGGACCTGACTGCCATTACTCGTACATCGTCCTTAGATTCCCGACAGCTCTGGCAGGCTTCCAGGGTATGGTCAGCTTGGTCTAGGTCTTCATACTGCCAGAAACACAGGTAGATAGCGATAGCTTGTGGATGGAATAAAGGTATCAAACTGTTTTTTCCAGTTTAGACACTAGGGCATACATGCTTGCAAGAGATTGCCAGTAAGGTCTGTCCACACTTTTTAGGTAAGGTATTATTAGCAATATATTGTAGAATCCATCATCGTCAGTTTTGGTTTCCCTACTCATGTCAGGCATTCTTATACAATACACCTGTACAAGGGGACAGACATGCAAAGTTAACGATTTTACAATGCCCTGTACTTTGTGGAATGATCATAAGCCGGAAGTATTTTCTGGCTGACCTACTTAACAACCATATAGTGCTACCAGCATCAGATGTTTATGGTAGGAGCATTGTCCACAGCCACAAGAAACCTGACAGTAATCCTCTCCCCACACCAGCAGATTCCTCCTTCCTACCAGTCCCTACAGACTACAGTCCTTCATTCACCCCCAGAAAAAGACCCAGCTAATCCTTCCTCACCTTACAACAGCAACACATGCAGCCATCTATTTTTAGGCCTAGGTTTCACAAACACGCTAAAAGGTTTGCTCAACTTCTGTAGACGTACAGAGCCCACAGGTTTAATCTTTATGAGGACATGGGGGGCTGGGAGCTGTCTACAACGTGTTAGAGAACACAGGCAGTAAGCCTATTGACGGCCCCAGCCCTCTCTCTCTCTCTCTCTCTCTCCCCATGGTCCCCACACCACACATGGCGCTAGCTAGCTAGGACAGCCTAAGCTGGCCAGGAGATGGCAGTGCAGATAAGACTGTCGCGGGCGGCAGTAATGGGGGATTAACTCTCTCCAGCCCTGCAGCCAAAAGTAACGCCCCGTTTTCCCTGCCACTCAGTCCAAACCACAGCCAACCCAAACCACCTCCTCCCTGAACCAGAGCCACTGTATGAAAGGGGGGCTGAAGAGGGTATGATCCTAGGAGTGTGCACACGAAGATGGTTACCCCGTTATCTGAAATGAAAATCACAGCCTGACACTGGTCTACTACTATACCACCCACACACACTACACAGACAACAGCCTACAGGCTGGCTGGTCAGTCTGCTGGTCTAATCTGAGTGG
>CM054142.1:12207001-12217001 GCA_028751875.1 Rapana venosa
CTTGCTCTTGCTCCATGTTTTTGTATGTTTGCTTGTTGGCCAATTTTGTTTAATTTCATTTTTGTTAGTTTTCTCTCGTTGTTTGATGATGATTTTGTCGTTGCTGTTGTTCTTTTTTTGTTCCATTGAGTTTTTGTTTGTTTGTTTGATGTTTGTTTGTTTGTTTTTTTGTTTTTTGGGTTTGTTGTTGTTGTTGTTTTGTTGTTTTGGGGGTGGGTGGGGGGTGTTGTTTTTGTGTCTTCTCCCTGTACCAAGTCAACCGAAAATGAGAAATGTGTGAGTGTAGAAATGTGTGTGTGCGTGCGTGTGCGTGCGTGCGCGTGTGTGTGAATGTCTGTCTGTCTGTCTGTCTCTGTCTGTGTCTGTGCCTATGTGTCTGTGCATACACACCCGAGTGCGTTGCCCTGTGATGGATAAAACAGACTGACACGTACGTATAGGTGGATCGGTGGTCTAGAGGTAACGCGCCTGTCTAGAAAGCGAAAAGTCCGGGTCGGAAGTGTGCGTGGTTCGTATACCGTCTGGGCCCGAAACTTTTCCCCCATCCATTAGACCATGAGTGGTGGTCTGGGCGCTAGTCTTTCGGATGAGACGATAAACCGAGGTCCCGTGTGTTACAGAAAATTATGCAGCGCACGTAAAAGAACCCACGGCAACAAGAGAGTTGTCCCTGGCAAAATTCTTAGAAAAAAGCCACTCTGATAGGGAAAGAAATACAGTTGCAGACCAAAAAAAAAAAAAAGGGTGGCGCTGCTCTTGTGGCGACGTGCTCTCCCCGGGGAGAGCAGCCTGAATTTCACGCAGAGAAATCTCGTGACTTAAAGTGGTATAAATAAATAAATAAATAGGCTAGTAGTAGTAGTAGTAGTAGTAGTAGTAGTAGTAGTGAGCCCTCCTAGCCTAACGGACGAGAGCGAGGCAAAAAAACAACAAACAACAAAAAACAACAACAAAACAAAAAAAAACCTTCCACAAAAGAGGGGAAGCACACTGACTTCATCTTCTCCTCATCTCCAGCTAGGCCCACCTCATCATCAGGATATGACGCTGTTGGTGGGGAGGGGGAGGGTTGGGGGTATAGGAAGGGGAGAGAGAGTGTATCTATAGACTGTGAGTGATGTCAGGCAGCCACATATGATGATGATGATGATGATGCTGCTGCCTTTAACCCTAGTAGCGCGGAGGCACGGGGCAGTAGTATGCTTGCAGCTGGAAGACCTATTATCGGGTTACAGTGTGTGGTGGTAAACAGGGCTAAAGAACTGTGTTTTCCTGCCTAAACATTATCATACTAGGCCTAGTAGAGTAGGGTAGAGAAGAGTAGAGTAGAGTAGAGAAGAGTAGAGTAGAGTAGAGTAGAGAAGAGTAGAGTAGAGTAGAGTAGAGTAGAGTAGAGTAGAGTAGAGGTAGTGTAGGTACCCTGAAAAAGTGGCTGTTGTTGTTGTTACATTGGGGTTAACAAAATGTGTGTGTTTTGTTGTGTTTGTTGGGGGGGGGGGGGGGGGGGGGGGGGGGGTGGGGAGGGGGGAAGGGGTGGGGGGTGAGGGGGGGGTGTTGTGTGTGTGTGTGTGCGTGTGTGTATGTCTGTCTGTCTGTCTGTGTTTGTGTTTCTCTGTCTCTCTCTCATAGTGTGTGTGTTGTGAGTGTGTGTGTCCGCGCGCGCGTGCGTGCATGCGTGTGTGTGTGTGCGCGCGTGTGTGTACGCGCGCGCGCGTGCGTGTGCGTGCGTGCAAATAAAACCTTTTTTTCACCTTGAAAAAAACTAAGTACTCTCTCTCACACACATATACTCTCTCCTCTCTCTCTTCTCTCTGTCTGTCCCTGTCTCTGTGTGTCCCTGTCTCTGTGTGTCTGTCTGTCTCTGTCTGTCTGTCTCATTGTCTCTGTCTCTGTCTGTCTGTCTGTCTGTCTGTCTCTCTCTCTTTCTCTCTCTCTCCTCTCTCTCTCTCTCTCTCTCTCTCTCTCTCTCTCTCTCTCTCTCTCTCTCTCTCTCTCAAGAGCAGCATCTAAAACATGCTGGGTAGACTAAGTGCACTGAACCATACTTATACTTGTTTACATAACTCAGCCACAGCAACAACAAAAAAATATAAATAAAAAGGAGGGGAGGGGAGGGATGGGGGGGGGGAGGTGCTTGCGTGATCTGCTGGTGTTTCTGAAAAATGATAAAAAAATAAAACCGGGGGGAAAAAAGGATGGATAGGATATCAACAGATGATGATTGACAGAAAGAACAAGGGAGAGGAAAAAAAGGAGGAGGAGGGAAGAGGGAAGAGGTGGAAGAAGATGGGGAAAAAGAAAGAGGAGGAGGAGAAGGAGGAAGAAGGGAGGAGGAGGAGGACGAGGAGTGGAAAGGGAGGGTGAAAAGAAGGAAAAGAGGGAGGAAAGGAAGAGAGAGAGAGAGGGAAAGAGAGAGAGAGAGAGAGAGAGAGAGAGAGAGAGATAGAGAGAGAGGGAGGGAGATAAGAGAGACAGAGACAGAGAGACAGACAAACAGACAGATAGACAGACAGACTGGCACACACAGAGACACAGACAAACACACATACACTTTAAGTGGTGGATCGGTGGTCTAGAGGTAACGCGCCTGTCTAGAAAGCGAAAAGTCCGGGTCTGAAGTGTGCGGCGGTTCGTACCCCGTTTGGACCGGAAATTTTTCCCCCATCCATTAGACCAATGAGTGGTGGTCTGGGCGCTAGTCTTTCGGATGAGACGATAAACCGAGGTCCCGTGTGTTACACGTAATTATTTAGCGCACGTAAAAAAACCCACGGCAACAAGAGAGTTGTCCCTGGCAAAATTCTTAGAAAAAAGCCACTCTGATAGGGAAACAAATACAGCTGCAGAAAAAAAAAAAAAAAAAAAAAGGGTGAAAGGGTGGCGCAGCGCTAAGTGGCGACGCGTTCTCCCGCTCTCCCCGGGGAGAGCAGCCCGAATTTCACGGAAAGAAATCTGCCGTGACTTAAAGTAAAATCTGAGCGCTTTGATTTGTTGCTTTACAAGATTCAGCGCTATATAAATTCCATACATTATTATTATTATTATTATTATTATTATTAAGTGAACAGACGTAGAGAGACAGAGACAGAGAGACAGACAAACAGACAGATAGACAGACAGACTGGCACACACAGAGACACAGACAAACACACATACACTTTAAGTGAACAGACGTAGAGAGACAGAGACAGAGAGACAGACAAAACATACAGATAGACAGACAGACTGGCACACAGAGACACAGACAAACACACATACACTTTAAGTGAACAGACGTAAAATTGAAGACACATACACAAAGACAACAAAAAGGCACAGAGAAAGCGAGAGAGAGAGAGAGAGAGAGAGAGAGAGAGAGAGAGAGAGAGAGAGAGAGAGAGAGAGAGGAGAGAGAGAGAGAGACAGACAGACAGACACACAGACAGACACACAGACAGACACACAGACACAACAGACAAACACACACACACAGACAACAAGAAAGACACAGACATATACAGACACACAGACACACATAGAGAGACAGATAATAAATACGAAGTATAATGAATATACGAAAAGCGACTATTCACGTGTCGAGGCGCGGAGATCAGAAAATAATGTAAGCAGTAGTTTGCTGTGGGTGGTCAAGTTTGAGTTAAACATGTCCGGGAAGCAGGATGATGGAATTTGTCCCAAGCCAGATTCCTCCATATCATCCTCTTGACAAGAAGTGATGCTTCGGAAGCTGATGCTTTGCGTGAAACGACGAAGCGAGGTTCCAATTCTTTTGGCACACACAATTAACCACGAACAGGAGGAAGAAAGGGAGTATAATTCGTGCGCAAGTCCAGCCTTCTTTGATAACTGGTAGTCTCCAACTTTTCGTTTTTCAAATGTCTTCGTTTTTCCCCCTCCAAATCTCTTGTGTAAAGAATATACAGTGCAATGCAATACAATACCGTACAGTACAGTACAGTACAATGTAATGCAATGCAATACAGTACAATACCATACAATACAATGCAATGCAATACAATATAGTACAATACGATACAATACAATGTAATACAATGCAACGCAACACAATACAATAGAGCAGAGTGCAATGCATTGATGCAATACTAAATTCAATGCATTGCATAACACTACGATGCAAAACACAAATTAACACAAAACCCAATACAATACAAAGCATAGCATCCACACTGCACCACAAAACCAATTCATACACAATCCAACCCAATACAATACAATACAATACAAAACAAAACATAACATCCACACTGCAACCCCAAACCACAATATTATGAGACAATTATGCTCAAATGAAATAATGTCAAAGCAAAAACTCCACGCAACAGACATCCATAATTATCATTTCCTTTGTACCAAGCACTGCAGAAATCGATCTATCGATGCTGCGCTGGCATTTTATTATTGTGTGTTCCATACTCCTCAGACCATTTTCACGGATGCTAGTCAAAGTGTGCTTAGAACCTGATTTTTCCTTCTTTTTTTAACTTCTTTTTAAATTTTTATTTTGAACGGTCCGACTGATTTCAATTAACGTCTCATTGCCAAAACGCCGCAGATCAATTATCAATGCGCCGTCTCTCTTTTATCCCTGTCCACTGCTCTTAGAAGTCCCACGTGAACAAAAAAAAACTATATCGAAGGTTTTAATCAGTGCCATATTCTTTTAGTAAGGGAGTGTGTTTTAGGGCCGGGGGTGGGGGGTGGGGGGGGGAGTTGGGGGATTGGAGATTGGTTTAGATTTTTTTGGGGGGGCATGGGAAATGCAGTTGCATCGCAATATATATATATATATATATATATATATATATATAATATATATATAAATATATATATATATATATATATATAGAGAGAGAGAGAGAGAGAGAGAGGAGAGAGAGAGAGAGAGAGAGAGGAGAGAGAGAGATGAGAGAGAGAGAGAGAGAGAGAGAGAGAGAGAGAGTAAAAAGATGAAAGTCAGACATGACAAACAGAAATTGTATTTTTTACCGTGTAAACTCTCTTTCTGTCTGCCTACGTGTCTGTCTCTAAGTGTGTGAGTTGGTGTGAGGTGTGTGTGTGTGTGTGTGTGTGTGCTGTGGTGTCTGTCTGTCTGCGTGTCTGTCTGTATGTCTCTGAGTGTGTGTGGTGTGTGTTGTCTGTCTGTTGTCTCTGTGTTTTGTCTGTGTTTTTATGTTTCTGTCTGTGTTTCTATGTCTGTCTGCCTCTCTCTGTCTCTGTCTCTGTCTCTCTCTCCCCCCTATCTCTCTGTGCACCTGCATAAAAGGTATTGCATTAGCACAGAACCGACACCATTGGGCAGAGTGTATGGAGGTGTGAATATTGATTTTAGACAGACATCATAGACAAACCAGACAAAGAGGACAAGAAGAAAATGAAAAAGGAAGCAGAGACAGAGGGAGAGAGAGAGAGAGAGAGAGAGGGAGAGAGAGAGAGGAGAGAGAGAGAGGACAGACAGACAGGACAGACAGACAGACAGACAGACAGATAGGCAGACATAGGGAGACAGACAGACAGAGACAGAGAAACAAGCAGAGTCGGCAGAAGGAGAGAAAAGAGTGGGGAGGGGGTAGAGAGACAGAGAGAGATATAGAGAAAGACAGAGGGCGGGGAGAGAAGTGGGAAGAGAGAGAGAGAGAGAGGAGAGAGAGGAGAGAGATGAGAGAGAGAGATAAGAGAGAGAGGGAGAGAGAGAGGACAGGCAGAGAGAGAGAGAGAGAGAGAGAGAGACAGATAGACAGACAGACAGAAGACAGAGACAGAGAGACAGGCAGTAAAGAGAGAGTGAGTGAGATAGAGAGACAGAGACATAAACAAAGATACAGGCAGTAGAGAGAGAGAGAGCGTGAGTGAGAGAGAGAGAGAGTGAGTGTGTGTGTGCGTGTGTGTGTGTGTGTGTGTGTGTCAGAGACAAAAAACCCAGACAGTCAGACAGACAGACCAGCAAATGCAAACACAAAGACAAGACAGACAAAAGACAACATCAACAGACACAAGGGGGGGGGGGGGGGGGGGGGGGGGGGGGGGGGGGGGGAGATGGTAAAAGAATACGCAGTCAGTCAAGCCCCACTGAGGGGCTCAATAAAAAGGCGGGGAGGGATCAAAAGAAGGCAGCAGCCTACACAGTACACTACACACACCCACATCCGTACCCCTACACACACCCGTACCCCTATACTACACTACACTACACTACCCAAACACAAACACTGCTGTGCTGTTCTGTTCTGTAATGTAATGTACTGTCCTGCCTTATCCATGCAACAGTCAGGAAGCGACGAAACTGTAGAGACAGAACAGAGGAGACAGAGAGAGAGAGACAAAAGAAGAGAGAGAGAGAGAGAGAGAGGAGAGAGAGAGAGAGAGAGAGAGAACAGAGAGAGAAGACCAGAGAGAGAACTCGAACTCGACTAGAAAGATTTATTCACAAAAAGGCCATTGGCCCATACATGAAGGGGGTTGCCGAACTGCTTAGTATTTTGGTGGGGGTAAAAGCAATAATAACGACAAAATGTTACTGTATAACAAAAAGTCAGCTACAAAAATATGACTTAGGATAACAATGAGAGAGAAAGAGAAAGAGAGAGAGAGGGGAGAGAGAGAGGGATAGAGAGAGGGAGAGGGGGAGAGAGAGAGAGAGAGAGAGAGAGAAGAGAGGAGAGAGAGAGAGAGAGAGAGATAGAGAGAGAGAGAGAGAGAACTCTGAAATTTGGCAACCAAAACTCCCATAAACCCCCTAACAACATAGCTGCAAAATGAAAATAACTGAAGTATAAGAGAAAAAGGGGGGTGGGAGGGGGGGGGGGGGGGAAGAGGAGAAGACTAACAAGAGGAGGAGGAGGAGGAAGAGAGGAAGAAGAAGAAAAAGGAGGAGGAGGATGGGAGGAGAAGGAGGGGGAGGAAGGGAACAAGAAGAGAGAAGGAAGAGGAGGAGGAGAGGAGAAGGGGGAGGATGGGGAGACGAAGAGAAGAAGGAGGAAGAGGAGAGGAGAGGAGAAGGAGGAAGATGAAGAAGAAAAAGGAGGAGGAGGAGAGGAGGAGAATGGGAGGATGGGGAAAGGAGAAAGGAGAAGAGAGGAAGAAGGGGAGGAAGAGGAGAGGAGAAGAAGAAGAAGAAGAAGAGATTGAGAACGAGGTCGAGGAGGAAGAGGACGATAGAGGAGAGGAGGAGGAGGAGGAGAAGACCACCACTAACAATAAAAGGGAGAGAGAGAGAGAGAGAGAGTGAGAGAGAGAGAGAGAGAGAGAGAGAGAGAGAGAGAGGATAGAGACAGACAGACAGACAGACAGAAACAGAGACAGACAGAGAAACAGAGACGGAAAAGACAAAAACAGTGACACAAAAAGGACAGAGACGCTGAGAGGCAAAGTGTGGGACACACACAGAAAGAAAGACAGGCATACAGGAATGGGAAGACAAGACAAGCAGACAGAAACATTACAGACAGACAGTCAGACAGACAGTCAGACAGACAGACAAGGACGAAACGAAGCAGAGTGTGATTTCCAACAGCACAATAGTCATGGCCAAGATCTTGAAGGGTGGCTGTAGGGGTAGGGAGGAACAAGTTCAACACTACGACAGATAGCCACACACGACACCAGGAAACTGAGACACGCAATTGCCTTCACCAACATCCAGGCCTCTTAGCTCTGTTATAGCCTAACTGCAAGCAGAGAAACATGCTTGCGAACGGGAGACCGGACAGAAGAAACGGGAGCAAATTGAGAGGGACAGCAAACGACCCTGTAAGGGCACTTGCGGGGTGGAAAGAAGAGGGCAACAATCACATTTTGATACCACTGTTGTACCCATCTCACAGCTTTACCCCCCCCTCACCCCCCCCCCCCCCCCCCCCCCCCCCCCCCACCCACACACACAACTTACACTCTCTCTCTCTCTCTCCCACAAGCACACACAGAGTCTCTCTCTCTCTGTGCACACACACGTCTCTCCTTTCTCGTGCACACACACACAAGCACAGCACACAGTCCACCTGCACACACACATCATCCTCACACCACACCAAATCCACACTCTATGTCTTCTCCTCCTCTCTCACCCCCACACACTTAATGTCTTCTACCTGCCTGTCCTTGTCTCCCTGCCTCTATCGTCTTCTGTCTCTCTACCCCCTCTCCTCTCTCCTCCCCCCCCCCCCCTCTCCCCCCTTCCCATCACATCCAATCCTCATCAGATGACGGGGAATAGCCACAAGTCTAGCGGCGTCCTTTCAAGGCCACAGGGGAGTCATTGTAGAGACCAAACAGCCCGGGGTTGTCAGGGCTGTAATACACAGTTACGTCACCGGCTATGTAAGCACTGTCAATGATGAAACGCCAGTCATAACAATCTGTTATTTGTCTGGAAAATCTGTATAATATGAGGCAAAGAAACGTATGTACACGTTGTGATAGTGTGTAAATCTGGAAAGAAAACTAGATGAAAACCACATAGGTGAAAATGATCGAGGCCTGAAGGATTGCTGGAGACCTTACACTGGTGATATCGAGTATGCACCATGAACTGGGGTGAAAATGTTACAGTGTACTGTCTTGCTGACCACTGAACTAACAGTCACGCAGATTTTTCTGCCGGTAGCAGGTCGCCACAGTGCAGTGCCATCATTTAACAATTATTTGCAGATCCGTTTGCTTCCCTTTGACAGTGGTGTTCTATACAGAACATTGCCACAGACAAATGTATTAATGTATTAGGTTAGTTCACGTTTGCTGCATGTATGTTGTTTACAGGACCTCGGTTTATTATTCCATTCATGAAAACAAACCCAATAACCAAAATAGCACCAAACAACCACTCGTGGTCTAATGAATGACAGACATTTTGGCTGAAGCTGGAAATCAAACCCACAACCCCTCTCTCTGTTCTTAGATAGATGGCTTGATGAAAAAAAAGCAAATGCATTGCTTATTCAATGTACCATATGGAAATAATAATGTGACTTGACTTGACTTTTCAGACTTACACCACCACCGGACCACCAATCCATCTGCAATGGCGGTAGAGAAACGAGAGTGTGTAACGTCTTGCGTGTAAAACAACTAACAAACATGTGTGCACATTTCTTCAAAAGACTACATCTTGTGCTTTGTTGTTGTTTGTTGTTTTGTTTTATTTTGGTGTGTGTGTGTGTGTGTGTGTGTGTGTGTGTGTTTCACCATTCTTCCACACAAACTATGTTCAGTGATAGCTTATGTTCTGATACTGGTTGTAGGCTGCCAAAAAGAATAAGGCCTAACTGTGTATTACGGCCACCACCCAGAGTCAGTCTGTCACTAACCTAAGCCTGTCTGCTGCCTCCAACACAATGGTCCGTGTTGAGACCACAAGGATTTGCAACAATCGCAGTCTGGATGGAAGAAATAACGCTATATATATTATGGGATCACATCACACCACTGGTCCCTGTCAGTGTGAGTCTTTGGGCCAGTGGATCTGCTGCCATGGCTTAGTGTGGAACGTAGAGTACAGAGAACAACTAATGGAAAAATGAAAAACCTATCTTTTCTTTTTAGTTAGATGGGCTTTTTTAACTGGCAAGAAATATTCGCTCATATGGCAAGTTTTTGTGAGGTTTTGTTGTTGTTGTTGTTGTTTTATTATGTAGGAGGAAAAAAAAAGCGATATGTATGTTCGTCTATAACTATGTGAGAGTAACTAGGTGGGTGGGTAAGTGAGTGAGTCAGGTAGTGTGTGTGTGTGTTGTTTTCGTGTGCCTGTATATGTCTGTATGCATTCGCGCTAGCGCACATGCGATATGCATCCATACTGTATTCATACTACAACTTCTATGAGCAAACCAATTTTCCCCTAGCAACATTCTCCTATCGACAACGTTCTATGGACACAAGACTTACAGACAGAAATGACAGCCTCAACATCAGACTAAATAATGAGACATTCCCTAAAAACAAAAAAAGCAAACTCAGAGTCTCACGATTGTAAACCCAAAAAAACCCA
>CM054142.1:12224501-12237001 GCA_028751875.1 Rapana venosa
AAGATTAATGCCTAAGTTTGCTGGATTATATTGAAAACAGTAGAAAAGTAACTGTCTTTGTCTGATGAATAGCATACTACTTTGTGAAGGCCATGCTTGAAAAGCCCAATCTGTCTAGTTTCAAGTCTGGTGAGACTACCTACTACTTCAGATTATAGTAACTGCTGACACAATGAGAAGTTGAGCACAACGTGTCCAAAAAAAAAATTCCACCCAATAAACTTATATACAAAGATCTCAGTATAAGTTACAAACATTCAAAAGCTGCTGAAAAGTGCTGTAGTTGACTGAATTTTCAGAGAGTGCGTGCACACAAAAGGATCTGTGTATATTATGCACTCCTGCATATGCCCAATTGATGTTTAAGATAGAGGTACTTCACGTTGGAGAAAATAAAGGAGGGAAAGAGAGAGTTTGGGAGCAAGTAGGTAAGTGAGAAAGTGAGTGAGAGAGTGAGAGTGACAGTCATAATCCATCCATCCATACGTATGTACGTACGTACGTACGTACGTACATACATACATACTTCCATCCATACATACACACAGACAGACAAAATGTTTAAACAATACACTACATCAGATTGACACCATACCTGTAACCATCAAATTTCACCCGTCACACACCACACACACACACACACTCACAACACACACACACACACACACCAACACTCACCACACACACACATAACACCACACCACACAACACACACACACACAACAACACAACACCAAACACCATACTCCCTATCACTCCAAACCCCAAACTACTACTACTGACACTTTGTCCCACCACTACACGCCCCCACCACCACACACCACCACCACGGAGTCAAAGCCCTGACATTCCATTACACTACAAAGGCACACAATCTGCTTAACTACCTCAGCCATGTAACATAGCTTAGTGTGCATTTTCAAAAAGATCATTACTGAAGGGTAAAATACCCCCTTCTCTCTCTGTGTCTCCCCCCCCCCCCCCCCCATCTCTCTCTCCCTCTCTCTCCCTCCCTCCCTCTCTCTCCCTCTCTCTCTGTCCCCATCTTGCCCCCCCCCTTCTCTCTCCCTCTCTCTCTCCTCATCTCTCTCTCTCTCCCTCTCTCTCTCTCTCTGTCTCTCTCCTCCCTCTCTCTCTCTCTGTGCTATATAGGCGGCTTTCACCTGTTCCATTTTTGATGCACTAAAGCTTGGACAATGGCATGCTATTGCGCAGTCCTGTCCAGCCCCCCAATCAATGACGTTGTTTATGGCCTGGACCCCCCAGCAGGAGTTTTATAGCCTATACCCAGCAACATGGGCCATGCGAAGGTTTGTAATGAAAAATGGAAATAAGACAGACCGAAGAAAAAAAAAGGAAAGGACAAGAAAAAAATACAGGAAGGGAAGAAAGAAAGATAAAAATGAACTCATGAATGAATGATGGAAAACGAGAGAGAGAGAGAGGGGGGGGGGGGAGAGAGAGAGAGAGAGAGAGAAGAGAGAGAGAAGAGAGAGGAGAGAGGGGGGGGGGAGAGAGAGAGAGAGAGAGAGGGGGGGGGAGAGAGAGAGAGAGGGGAATTTGAAATCATGCAAGAACAGCAATACTGGAACAGCCGCAGTCTTTGAGGTTTGCAGCTGAAGCTGTGTAGCTGTGATACACTCACTGCCTTAACAGTTGCTTTCGATAGCAGTTCCTTCCTCTTGTGTGTGTTATAGGAAGAGTGTTTCAAGGAGGCTTCGAAGATCTGACACCAGCAGCAGATTCTGATAGGAGGCATGCAGGAGAGCAGTGGACAATCAGAAGAGGGAGCAGGTGGAGGAGGAGGAGGAGGAGGAGGAGGAGGAGGAGCAAACAAAAATTTGAGCCAGTAACAAAAAGGTTGCGACAGTCACTAAAGAATTCAACCCAAACAAACAAAACAAACAGGAAAGACAAAACCCTCACTGCCAAGCTGTCAGAGAGAGACAGAGACAAGAGAGAGAGAGAGAGAGAGAGAGAGAGAGAGAGAGAGAGAGGAGAGAGAGAGAAAGAGAGAGAGAGAGAGAAAGAGAGAGAGAGAAGAGAGGGAGAGAGAGAAAGGGAGAGAGAGAAAGAGAGAAAAAGAAAGAGAAAGAGAGAAGAGAGAGAGAGAGAGAGAGAGAAAGAGAGAGAAGAAGAGAGAGAGAAGAAGAGGAGAGGAAGGAGAGAGAGAGAGAGAGAGAGAGAGAGGAGAGAAGAGAGAGAAAGAGGAGAGAGAGAGAAGAGAGAGAGAGAGAAGAGGAGAGAGAGGAGAGAGAGAGAGAGAGAGAGAGAGAGAAGAGAGAGAGGAGAGAGAGAGAGAGAAAGAGAGAGAGAGAGAGAGAGAGAAAGAGAGAGAGAGAGGAGAGAGAAAGAGAGAGAAAAGAGAGAGAGAAGAGGAGAGGGAAGAAAGAGAGAGCGAGCGAGAGAGAGACAGACAGACAGAGACAGAGAGAGACAGAGAGACAGAGAGACAGAGAAGAGAGAGGAAAACCCAAAGGTAAACAAACAAACGAGTGGTGATGATAGCTGGTCAGTTCAACTTTCAACAACTTTCACTGGGTCCAGCCACACTGTGCATTACTGACAAAAAACAACAAAACAAGGACGGGTATGTTGTGTGTGTGTGTGGGGGGGGGGGGGGGGGTGTGGGGGGGGCGGGGAGCCATGGTGTGCACATGCTCATAATTATCTCTAGTTTTAGGTCACAGAAATACAGAAAAAGAGATGTTTTTTTTCCTTTTCTATTTTTATATATATCGAGGATAATGGAATAAGCACTCATGTGCTTTTTTTTTTACAACCAGTCCCCGTGTGTGTGCTGTTTTGTAAATTTTGTCATCTGTTCCCACCGGCACACAATGGCCTACTCTTTCGAAAAGTGGAACAGGATTTACCGTCTGCGCAAGATGTTCTGCATGCGTTCGCACACGGGGCCTCGGTTTATAGTCTCTCATCTCATTCACAGACCAACAAGGACACGACGACCACTATTTATTTTATTTATTTATTTATTTTCTATTTATACCACTTTAAGTCACGGCAGATTTCTCTGCGTAAAATTCGGGCTGCTCTCCCCGGGGAGAGCGCGTCGCCACAAGAGCAGCGCCACCCATTTTTTTTCTTTTTCCTGTCTGCAACTGTATTTGTTTCCCTATCAGAATGTCTTTTTACTGAGAATTTTTGCCAGGGACAACTCTTATTGCCGTGTGTTATTTTACGTGCGTTAAATAAATATGTAACACGCGGGACCTCGGTTTATCGTCTCATCCGAAAGACTAGCGCCCATACCACCACTCATGGTCTAATGGATGGGGGGAAAGTTTCGGGTCCTATTATTGTCAGCACAGCAACGCGGAGTATTCAGTATAGATGAGTGATATGACCCAGAGCATATAAATCTGTCGGAAAACGGATGTCGGGAGAGGACAAGGGAAGAGAGGTAGATGAACTCGCTGGTCTATAACTGGTGGGTGTCAGAGAGAAAGTGGCCATTACCTGTCATCAGCTGGTGGGCATGATGCATTGTCAGTGACAACACTACAGCATTTATGGCCATCTCCAGGGGGAAAAGGAACGACCAGGACATTGGCGAGAGCGTCGCTAGGATGTCATAAGCGTGTACATCACAGTCATGTACTTCATGATGTACAACACAAGAAAAGAATGAATGCTTTCTAGCAAGATAAAAGAATGAATGTTTTCTAGCAAGATGAAGAAAAGAATGAATTTCTAGCAAGATGAAGAAAATGAATGGTTTCTAGCAAGATGAAGAAAATGAATGGTTTCTAGCAAGATGAAGAAAAGAATGAATGGTTTCTAGCAAGATGAAGAAAAGAATGAATGGTTTCTAGCAAGATGAAGAAAAGAATGAATGGTTTCTAGCAAGAAGAAGGAAGAGCTCTAACTAAAAGAAGGACAAGGAAGAATTCTTAACTAGAATAAGAAAAAGGAAGAATTTTTAACTAAAAGAAGGACAAGGAAGAATTCTTAACTAAAAGAAAGACAAGGAAGAACTCTTAACTAAAAGAAAGACAAGGAAGAATTCTTAACTAAAAGAAAAACAGGAAATAATTTTTAACTAAAAGAAGGACAAGGAAGAACTCTGAACTAAAAGAAAGACAAGGAAGAACTCTTAACTAAAAGAAAGACAAGGAAGAACTCTTAACTAAAAGAAAGACAAGGAATAACTCTAAACTAAAAGAAGGACAAGGAAGAACTCTTAACTAAAAGAAGAACAAGAAAGAACTCTTAACTGTAAAAGAAGAACAAGAAAGAACTCTTAACTATAAAAGAAGAACAAGAAAGAACTCTTAACTGTAAAAGAAGAACAAGGAAGAACTCTTAACTAAAAGAAAGACAAAGAAGAATTCTTAACTATAACGAGAGGAAAAAAAGGAAGAATTTCAAGTGAGAAGAAAACAGAATTTCAAGACTTCTCACCCATTGACTTGACAAGAATTCTCAGGTTCACAAATGGTGAGAATTTTGGGGTGGTATATATGCGGCCCTTCCCTCTCCCCCTCCCCCCCCCCCCCCCCTCCCCCCCACAGTTATTAAGCTAGCTGCATTCCACCTTCAGGGAAGCGCAATGTTTGGAATGCCATCCCTTCAATTGCTATACAAGTGTATACACATATGTCCATGCCAATGATTGTGGAAGATCATAACCATAACCACGGTACCCTATAATGTAAATGGGAGGGGGGGTGGGGGAGCATTGGAATGGCTCAAGGGATGTAAGAGAAGGAAAGCAGCATCCTGACATATCACACACTCTGCTCTGCATCCACACTACCCTGGCTTTGCCTAATCCTTTCCGACACACGCAGGCACCCCCACCAGCAACACCCCCCCATGGCATAGATTTCAGGAGAGAAAAAAAAAAAGGTGGAAAGCAGTTTTTAAAAAACACACCCAACAAACAACTAAACCCTCAACAACAAAAACCACAAAAAAAGTAGAGAGACACGGTGGTGTGGTAATAGTGAAGGAAAAGAAGGTTTGAGGTGGGTGGAAGGAAGGAAGGAAGGAAGGAAGGAAGGAGAGTGGGTGAGGTAGCGACATTTGGTGATATTCCTTTCCTAGTGGTGAGGGAGGGGAAGGGAAAGGGAGGGGGAGGGGAGGGGAAGGGAAGGGGAAGGGGAGGGGGCGGGTGTCTGGCAGGATCAAGGCGCCCCAGCACACAATAGTGGTGGACTTGGCGGAACACTAACCGTCATCAATTATGAGCTGACTGCAGCTTTTAGCCTATATCGCTGCTGTTTTCTTCTTCTTGTTGTTGTTAGAATTGTTGTTGGTGTTGTTGTTGTTGTTGTTGTTTTTCTTCCTTCTTCATCTTCTTTTTCCTCTTCTTCTTCAATCTTCTTAACTTCTTCGTACTTTTCTTCTTCGTCTTCTTTTCTTCTTTCTATTATCTTCTTGTTTGTGTTCTTGTTCTTCTTCTTCTCACTGTCCTCTTCTTCTTCTTCATTTGGTTTTCTTCTCTTCCTTACTTATTTTTGTATGTATGTTCTTCTTCTGTCATTCTTCTATGTATGTTCTTCTGTCTTCTTCGTTCTTCTCTTGTTCATTCTTCTTCTTCTTCTTCATTTTTCTTCGTCTTCTTATTCTTCTTCTTCTTCTTCTTCTTCTTTTCTCTTTCTTCTTCTTCTTCTTCTTCTTCTTTTTTTCTTTTCCTTCTTTTCTTCTTTTTTCTTTTTCTTCTTCTTCTTCTTCTTCTTCTCTTCTTCTTTCTTCTTTCTTCTTCTCTTCTTCTTCTTCTTCTTCTTCTTCTTCTTCTTCTTCTTCTTTTCTTCTTCTTCTTCTTCTTCTTCTTCTTCTCCTTCTTTCTTCTTCTTTCTTCCGCTTCCGGGTTGTGTTGTGTGTGTTGTTGTGTGTGTGTGTTGTGTTTTGTTGTGTTGTGTGTGTCGTGTTTTTTGTGTTATTGTTGTTTTGTTGTGTGTTTGTTGTGTGTGTGTGTTGTGTGTGTATGTGAGACTGTGTGTGTGTTTTGTGGTGTGTGTGAGACTGTGTGTGTATGTGTGAGACTGTGTGTGTGTGTGTGTGTGAGGACTGTGTGTGTATGTATGTGTGTGGGTGTATGCATTGACACTGGTGTGTTGTGCTGTGTGTGTATGTGGCTGAGTGTAAGTGTGTGTGTTTTGTGATGTGAGAGTGTGTGTGCTCGCGCGTGAAGCATGTGTCTGTGTGTATGTGTGTGTAGGTATGTGTGTAGGTAGGTGTAGGCCTGTGTTTGCGTGTGTATGTGTGTGGAAAAATTCTGTTCATCAATTTATTCTTGTTATGACTTATAGCTTTACAAGTAAAACTGAAGTAGAACCAACATAATCTGTAACATGGAAGCAAACACTTCTCCCAGTTCTCACAAGAAAACAACAAACGACATTGATCATAGAAAGAAACGTGTAGAATAAAACAGCAACAACTACAACAATAAAAGATTCACACGGATACAGTAAAGCTTGGGGGAAAAACGGCATAAGAAGTGCCCTTACTCACTTCCCCAAACAGTATCCCTGCAACATCACAAATCCCCATCACACCCCTGCACCATGGTATCCAGTCTCCCTGCCTCCACCCTTCCCCCCCCTTTCCCTCCCCACACCACCCCTTCTCTCCCCCCATCCCCATCAATCATATCAAACAGGATAGCCTACACATCCCACATCTCTTTCAAGACCACATGGGGATTGCTGCAGGGAGGAGACAGCCTGAGAATGTCGCTAAGGCCTGTCTGCTTCTTCCACAAACAGGCTTCTTGTATCTGGACCCACACACACACAATGGCGGTTCCAAAGCCTGATCAGGTGCACACACTACACACACACACACACTACAAACACACACACACAGACACACACATCACACACGCAAGCACACACACACACACTACACACACAACACACTCACAACACACACACATTCAAGCAAACACACACACACATACTACACACACACACAACAAACACACACATGCAAGCACAAACACACACAAACACACACTATACACACAAACACACATTCCACACACACACACACATACACACACACACACACTAAACACACACACACACACACACTACACACACACACACACACACACACACACACCACTTTTCACGTAGGATAGTAACACCAAAACAGAGAGAACAGAAGAAGAGAAGAATCCTAATCTGCTTGACCCATTTCTGACACGTTCAGCACAGATCATCATCATCATCATCATCATCATCATCATCATCATCATCATCATCATCACCACCACCATCATCATCATCATCATCATCATCCTCACCATCCTCACCATCATCATCATCATCATCATCATCATCATCATCATCATCATCATCATCATCATCATCATCATCATCATCATCATCATCATCATCATCATC
Source organism: Rapana venosa (assembly GCA_028751875.1). NCBI lineage: Eukaryota > Metazoa > Mollusca > Gastropoda > Neogastropoda > Muricidae > Rapana > Rapana venosa. The sequence goes on from CM054142.1 coordinate 12,231,878, forward strand.
ATCATCATCATCGTCATTGCCTGCAGCCTACTGCCTCTCTCCTGCACAATACAATACCAGTAAAGGGTAAGCTATCTACTAGCCTAGCCTAGACTTCTGGTGATTCCCAGACACTGCTTTGTATCCTTCTCATGGCTGCTTGTAGGCTACAGCTAGCAGCATCCTTTATCCCAGTCATCAGAGGAAAACCTCACAGGGCTGTAGGGAATTGTTGTCTGCGTGGATGGATGGAATTGGTTGGAGTGAGCTGAAGGAGTGTTGGTGTTGTTGTTGTTGCAGCATCGATGAAGCGTATGCGTGATGACTGGGGTTGTTTTTTTTGTCTTCGAGGATACAATGATTGTGGAGTTTGTTCTGGCCCCTTTCTGGTAAAAGATGTTGCATGGAGATTTTAATGTGGTTTTGCTAATAGGTGGAAAATAATCCTTGTGTGTTGTATGTGTGTATATATATATATATGTGTGTTGTGTGTGTGTGTGTGTGTGTGTGTGTGTGTGTGTGTGTGTGTGTGTGTATGTGTGTTGTGTGTGTTTGTGAGTGTGTGTGTTTATGTGTGTGTGTGTTCGTGTGTGTGTTTGTGTGTGTTATGTGTGTTGTGTTTATGTGTATTTATGTCTGTGTGTTGTGTTTGTATGTATGTGTGTGTTGTGTTTGTGTGTATTTGTGTCTTTGTGTGTTTGTGTGTGTGTGTGTGTGTTCGTGTGTTCGTTTGTGTGTGTGTATGGGTGTGTTTGTGAGTGTGTTCAAGTGTATGTGTGTGTTTGTGAGTGTGTTTGAGAGAGAAAGAGAGCCAGACATACAAACAGACAGGCACACAGACAGAGAATGCAGAGGAGAAAGAGAATGTTAGGAGGGAAACCAAGTCAGAAGCGGAATTGCAGCAGATTTATCTGTGTCATGCACAGCTCAGCTCCTGACAATACAACACCGTCAGGGGGAAGGAAGGAAGGAAGGAAGGAAGGAAGGAAGGAAGGAAGGAGACGAATGAGAAAGAAACATAACAGCGAGGGAAAGAATAGGAGAAAGGAGAACCATAGCAACGAAAACTGACGACGAAAATTACCAGAGAAATAAAAACAATATCCATACGTACATGAATGAATAAATAAAGGAGCAGATTCCGATAAATAGAAAATGGGATCGATGATGAGTGTGCGGACATGCTAACAGGCAGACTTGCAACAAGACAGAAATAGAACAGATATATCTATAGACAACCAGGGAAGTAGCCAGAGAAATAATACAACACACAGAGATAGGCAGACAGACTGATAGACAGATAGACAGACAGACGGACAGACGGACGGATAGACAGGCTGGCAGGCAGGCAGGCAGGCAGGAAGACAGGCAGGGAGGGATGTAGGAAGGTAGGTAGATAGATAGATAGATAGATAGATGGATAGATGCATAGATAGATAGATAGATAGATAGATAGATAGATAGATAGATAGATAGACTGACAGACAGACAGACGACTGACAGAAAGATATATAGACAACCTGAAAGACTGACCAAACTACTTATCGAACAGGCAGGCAGGCAGACATACATACAAATATAATGATGAATAATGAACAGACATCATTAGTAAGCTGTTAGCCAAGTTCCCAGTAAATGAGTAAATAGACCACAGGAAAGATAGACCGACGAAAAGCATTGCAGCAGCAAGATTTAACCTGAGAGCACACAGAACCCACTCTGTCATTGACACAGATCTAGAGAGCGCCAACTGTATCCATTCTCTACAATAACTGTTTTTCTCTTCTTTTTTCTTCTTCTTTCTCCGTTCTCTTCCTGTAGTTAATATGCCAACCTTTACGAAACAGCAAATGGCAAACACACATACAAGCAGGTTAAAAAAAAGCATTTTCTAAAAAGGAAAGCAATACCCTCCCTCTTCTTTCTTTAATTAAACGGCTGTTTTTCCCCCTTGCTTCTTTCTTTCTACTTCATTTTTTCGGTTTTATTTTACTTCATAAGCATTCTGCACTTCTAAGGCAATTGCCAGAATGATACGCCCAAAATCAAGAACAGTTTCATTGTTTTTATCATTTTCTTTCTTTCTTTCTGTTTGCGGTTCTTTTTTTTTTTCATAATAGTGGAGGGAAAGCAATAGAACGAAAGAAACTTCCAAAAAATAAGAAAGTTATAGGATGAAAGAAAATACCCGAAAAATAATACATTCTCTCTCTCAGTCTTTCTCTCCCTCCCTCTCTCTGTCTGTCTGTCTGTCTGTCTGTCTGTCTGTCTCTCTCTCTCTCTCTCTCTCTCTCTCTCTCTCTCTCTCTCTCTCTCGCTCTTTTCAGGAAGAGATGGCATTTCATTACCGGCAGAACCAAAACACAGATTGCTATCTGCCAACAGGGTACACTGAGAACACAGAGAGAAAGAGACAGAGAGAGAGAGAGAAGAGAGAGGAGAGAGAGAGAGAGAGAGAGATGAGAGAGAGAGAGAGGAGAGAGAGAGAGAGAGAGAGAGAGAGTAGAAGGAAGACAAATGGGAAAGCCGAATGGGAAATGGAACATCGCCACTTACTGACACTAAGCACAGCAGTGAATGGTAGGGAGGGCATTCCAGCCAGCATCCTCACATCAATGCAGTTGGACTTTGCCTATTCTTCTGACTGACAGTGTGAAGCCGAAGTTAAGTTGGACAATGCTGCTTCAAGAAAACAGCGGAAAGCTTTTTACACATCATTACGAATCAGGATAGTAATTCCTACCACAGACTGAAAAAAGTATCCCCTGCATGGAGGGGATATTATGGTTGATGTTGCTGACATACTGTTTTTGTGAGGTTATGAACTAGGCTAATGTTTGAAGATTGTTGTGTAGATCATAAAGCGGAGGGTGGTGGGGGTGGGGGTTAGCCTAGTAGTTTAAAGCAATGAGCTCGCAATCTGATTGTGTTTGAGTTACCATGGAGGATTTTTCACTTGATTTTAACACCAGTACCAACCTCGCTTCCCTCAAAGTCCTTCGGATGAAATGATAAACCAAGGTCCCATACATGCAGAACATCTTGCTAAGATGCCAAAAATTCATTCCACGAGTCAAAACAAGTAGGCCACTGTATGGCAGTAGGAATGGTTGGCAATATTTGAATAAAACGCATAGAGACAGGTGTTGTGTTTACACAATCATCATTCCCGAAGTCGGAATGCAGGGCAAATACAGACATATAATATTATACACCACATCTCACCATTAACTTTGTAAACCTCAGATATCTAGCTGAAGAACCATTTGCCAAGTGGGTGGCATTACTTTACGCATGCACGCGCGCGCGCACACACACACACACACATACACACAAACACACACACACAAACACTCACACACACACACATAAACACACGCACACACTCGTCTAATATCACTTAGAGTGAACAGACGTTAAATTGAAGACAACAACAACAACAACAACAACACACACACACACGAAAGGTCTACAGCCACACACACACACACACACACACACACACACACACACACACACACACACGCACGCACACAACACACACACACACACACACACACACACACACACACACAACTCAAAACAAACACACACACACACACAAACCATCTACAGCCACACACACACACACATACATCACCGCCACCACTACAACACTGCATCCTGCTTACACAGCAGACAGACACAGGCCAGGTACTCAGAATCGCCCACCAGTGCAGGCAATAAATACTGGTGGCCGGTCCGGCAATCCCTGTCCTTACAAACCCATGATCTAGCATCCCACCAGGCCACCCAACCAAACCTGCTTAGTTCCAGACCCATGGAACATAGCTTACTAAGCATTTTCTAAAAATGGTTTTTACGCAAAATGTGTGTCTAAGTGTGTGTGTGTGTGTTGGGGGGTGGGGGGGGTGAGGTGTGGGGGGGGGGGGGGGGAGGGCGTGGGGGGCGGGCGGGAGGGGGGATGATGGTGGCGAAGGGGGAGGGTGTGTGTGTGTGTGTTGTGTGAGAGAGAGAGAACGTTTCCAAAAAAGGTCTTCCTACGTGTGTGTGTGTGTGTGTGTGTGTGTGTGTGTGTGTGTGTGTGTGTGTGTGTGTGTGTGTGTGTGTGAGTGCGTGCTTGTAAGATCATATGTGTGTGCGTGCATGCGTGTGTGTGCGTGTGTGTGTGTGTGTGTGTGCGTGCGTGTATGTGTTCGTGTTTTTTTCCAAAACAGGTCTCCCTACAAGTGTGTTGTGTGTGTCCGTGTGCTTACATGCGTGCGTGTGTGTGTATGTGTATGTGTATGTATGTGCATGCACGCATGCATGCGCTCGTGTGTGTGTGTGTGTGTGTAGGCGAGTGCGTGTGTACACGTGCGTGTGTGTGTGTGTGTGTGTGTGCGTGCGTGCGTGCGTGCGTGCGTGCATGCATACATACATGCACGCATGCACTCCTCTGTGAGTTGGCGATACGCGGCTTTCACCTGTTTCATGTTTGAGGCACTGGGCTCTGACAATGGCATGTTATTGCGCAGTGTTGAACGTCCAGCCCTCCAATCAATGACGTTGTTTATGGCCTGGACCCCCCAGCATGGGCTTTAGAGCCTGCCTGCCTGCCTGCCTGCTTACCTGCCTGTCTGCCTGCCTGCCTGCCTGCCTGCCTGTCTACCTGCCTGTCTGTCTGTCTGTCTGTCTGCCTGCCTGCCTTCATGCCTGCCTGCCTGTCTGCCTGCCCGCCTGTCTGCCTGCCTGCCTGCCTGCCTGCCTGCCTGCCTGCCTATCTGTCTGCCTGCCTGCCTGCCTGCCTGCCTGCCTGCCTGCCTGCCTGCCTATCTGTCTGCCTGCCTGCCTGCCTGTCTGCATGTCTGCCTACCTGTCTGCATGTCTGCCTGCCTGCCTGCCTGCCTGCCTGTCTGCCTGCCCGCCTGTCTGCCTGCCTGCCTGCCTGCCTGCCTGCCTATCTGTCTGCCTGCCTGCCTGCCTGCCTGCCTGCCTGTCTGCATGTCTGCCTACCTGCCTGCCTGCCTGCCTGTCTGCATGTCTGCCTGCCTGCCTGCCTGCCTGCCTGTCTGCATGTCTGCCTACCTGTCTGCATGTCTGCCTGCCTGCCTGCTTGCCTGCCTGCCTGCCTGCCTACCTGCCTGCCTGCCTGCCTGCCTGCCT
>CM054142.1:12242001-12247001 GCA_028751875.1 Rapana venosa
GGAGGAGGGTAGGGGTGGGGGGTTGCTGAGTTGTTTGTTGTGTGTGTGTACGTGTGTGGTGGTTGTTTTGTGTGTGTGTAAGTGTTGGTGGTTGTGTGTGTGTGTGTGTGTGTGTAAGTGTGTGTGGTGTTTGTGTGTATGTGCTGGATTGGGTTGTGTTGGGTTGTGTTGTGGTGTGGTGTGGTGTTGTGTGTACGTGTGTGTGTGTTTGCGATCATGTGTGAGTGGCATGTGTGTGTCTGTTGGGTTGGATTGGGTTGGGTTGGTGTGTGTGTGTGTGAGTGTGTGGTGTGTGGTGTGTGTGCATACGTTGTGTCACACAGAGAGAGAGAGAGAGAGAGAGAGAGAAGAGAACGAGAGAGAGAGAGATGAGAGAGAGATGGAGAGAGAGATGAGAGAGAGAGAGAGGAGAGAGAGAGAGAGAATGAGAGAGAGAGAGAGAGAGAGAAAGAAGAGAGACAGAGAGGAGAGAGGCAAACAGACAGACAGACTTGTAGAGATATGACTAATGCTACGAGAGAGACAGAGACAGACAGACAGACAGAAAGACAGCCAGCCAGCCAGCCAGACAGACAGACAGATAGACATAGAGCGCATATAGAACAGCAAGGGGGAGGGAGGGGAGGGGGGGGGGGGGTCGGAGGGGGCAGAAAAAACGCAGAGACACTCAAAGGCAGAAAAGCCAAACATCAGAAGACACACCTGATACATCCTCCAACATCTTCCCAAGAAAAAGCAGTATCGCTTTCCCATCCCTGCAACTACAATCCAAAAATCTTTTTTAAAAGATGATCGCTCTTTATCAATATCACTTTCATCATCCACCCACACGCTCTTCCACCCGACTGAGAGCTCAGTCCCCCTACCCTCTAGCCTACTCCAATTACCCGCATCAATCTACCCCGAAACAACAGACTTGTCTCTGCTATAGGCGGGGTGGGTATCCACCCGGTTTTTGACTTCAACAGTTCATCAATCATCAGAAGCGAGAGGTAACAGAAGGCGTGGATTATAGTGTGGGGAGATGTATATAGATCACTGACCTCTCTGTCTCTGTCTGTCTGTCTGTCTGTCTCTCTCTCTCTCTCTCTCTCTCTCTCTCTCTCTCTCTCTCTCTCTCTCTCTCTGCTGTCTCTCTGCTGCCCCCCTCTCTCTCTCTCTCGCTCACTCGCTCGCTCTTCATTGTGTCTGTAGTATGCATAGTTTTCTTGTTGTGTGTTTTTCTTTAATCCAGTTTTTTAAATAAAATCAGGCGTTCTTATATTTCATACACTTGCGTAAACTAGACTTCCTTAAATTTCATACACTTCATAAATCAGACTTGCTTATACTTATGCCATGCCCTTTCATAAATCAGAGTTCGTTATACGTCATGCACTTTCATAAATCAGGCTTGTTTTTATGTATTTCATACACTTTTGTAAACGAATATCCCCTGTATTTCACACACGCTCCTTGGATCAGACTGTCTTCCATTCCATACACTTTCATAAATTAGACTGCACGTTTTATGCTTTTAACACTTTCATAAATAAGATTTGTTTTTACGTTTCCAGCGCAATTATGAATCCGACTTTCTTATATTTTTTGTACACTTTCATACACTTTCATAAATAAGATTTGTTTTTTTACATTTCATACACAGTCATGAATCATACATTCTTGTATTTTATACTCTTTCAAAAACAAGATTTTCCTTTTTAATATATATATATATATATATATATATATATATATATATATATATATATATATATATATATATATATATATATCCTCTATTAAGAAATTAATCTCGAACGGTCTTTTCGAGATAGGTGACTGAATTAATAATTGCAGTAGCAAGAACAAGATATATTCGTGTAGTTTCTTCATTCTGTTGTACTTTTATGGCTTTTAATGATATTAGCATTTTCCAATGTTTACGTACACAGCTTCTTAAAACCTGGTTACTTTTCAAAATAAGCACAGCATCTCAGAACCAAGAGATGGACCACTACTGGACAACACGGCGTAAAACCATCCAACCAAGGGTGGGCGGGAGGGGCGAGGATAAAGTTTGAGCACTGGCAGCAGCTGTAGCAGCAGCGGGGGAGAAGACATGAAGTGAAGTGGACATTGACGGACGAAAGGGCCAATGGCTCCGACACTACATAGGGAGTCTTTGCTGACAGTGAGTGAGGTCTACGGTCAGTCCAAAACACATCAGCTCCACACACACACGCGCGCGCGCGCGCACGCACGAGCATACACAAACACACACACACACACATCGCACGCACGCACGCGCGCATGCACGCACGCACATCGCACGCACGCGCACAACACACACGCACACACACACACATCGTTTGTCTAATATCACTTAATGTGAAAAGACGTTAAATTAAAGAAAAGACACACACATCGCACGCACACAGGCGCGCATGCACGCACGCGCACGCACATACTGCTTTCCGTATTTCCACTATCACCGCTATCATTCAGTAGTGACGTGATATCACCACCTGTCAAAACTTTTCTCTTTCATGGAGGAGGGGAGGGGAGGGAGGGAGAGAGAGAGAGAGAAGAGAGAGAGAGGAGAGAGAGAGAGAGAGAGAGAGATACAGAGAGAGAGAGAGAGAGGAGAGAGAGAGAGAGGAGGAGAGAGAGAGAGAGAGAGAGAGAGAGAGAGAGAGAGAGAGAGAGAGAGAGAGAGAGAGAGAGAGAGAGAGAGAGAGAGAGAGAGAGAAGAAGAAGAAGAAGAAGAAGAAAAAAAACCAATCCAATCCAATCCAATCCTGTTGTTTATAGCCCCGCCGACCACAGAGGCCGTATCAAAGCTGTCGCCTCGTCAAATTTTAAATCTTAGATTATAACTGTGGAACTATGTACAGATTAAAACAGGGCATAAAACCAACACTACTGTCGTTCCTTGTAGCAACGCCCTGGCCAACCATAAGGATCAACCCAGGGCGGGCACCGCGTTAGTTAGGGGAAAGAAGAAGAAGAAGAAGAAGAAGAAGAAGAAGAAGAAGAAGAAGAAGAAGAAGAAGAAGGAAGGGGGAGGAGGAGAGGAAAGTAGAGGAGGAGAAGCAGGAGAGAAGGAGGTGGTGAGGAGGAAGAGAAGGAAAAATAGAAGGAGGAGGAGAAGAGGAGTGAGAAGAAGAAGAAGAAGAAGAGAGGAGAGGGAGGAGAGGAGGAGAGGAGGAGAGAGGAAGGAGGAGAAGAAGACGAGAAAAGAAGAAATGAAGAAGGAAGAGGAAGAAGAAAAAGAAGGAAGAGGAGGAGGAGAAGCATGAGGAGAAAGAATGATGGAGGAGGAAGAGAAGGAGAAATAGGAGAGGAGGAGGAGAAGAAGTCAAACGATTTTTTCTCTCCATTCTCCCTTATTTCTTCACTGTCCTTCCCTTAGTAAGCTTCTGATTTGTCTTGTTAGATCAGTGAGCATGTTCTTTCTCCCCCCCCCCCCCCCCCCCCCCCCCATGTGTATGGAAGACCTAGAAGCAACAGACAGCCGGACATCCACACACACACACACACACATACACACACCACACACACACACCACACACACACACACCCACACACACACAACACAAACACACACACAGAGTCAGAACGAAAGATGACACAGAGACAAGACAGTCTGACACCAAGGAAGAGCTCCAACAACAAACACAATGACAGTGATGTGCTTTCGTTTTAGAGGGAAAAAAAAAAGAAATCTGTAAAGTTTGGATGTCATCATTTTGATGCAGAAAATCGAAGGTTTCTGCAATTGGTTCGCCATCAACCACAGAGTGTACACAGAATGCTCGAAGTGAAAGGATGCCCAGAGATGTGTTTATCCTCCTCCCACACATACTGTCTGCTTGTCTGTCTGTCACTCTGTCTGTCTGTATGTCTGTCTGTCCGCTGGCAACAACTTCTCGCTACGGGTTGCGCAACTGGATTGCATTGCCCCAAAACTTTATTCAAGATCAAAATATCATTTAAGTGTGTGTATGTGTGTGTGTGTGAGTGTGCGTGCGTGCGTGTGTATGTGTGCGTGTGTATGTGTGCGTGCGTGCGTGCGTGCGTGTGTGTTTTGTGTGTTGTGCAAGAAAAAGAGAGAGGGACGAGAGAAAAGACACAGACAGAAACACAGAAAGAAAGGAAGACATGGACATACATACCGACGAACAAGACAGACAGACAGACAGACACGCGTGCACACACAGACACACAGATGCACACACAACACACACACTCACTCACACACACACACACTCACTCACACACGAGACACACACACAACATACACACACACAGGAGACAGACAGACACACACACACACACACACACACACAGACAGATAAAGACAGAGATAGAGACAGAGAATAGAAATACTGCACTCGGGCGACATGGAACTATAAACCATTTACAGTGGCTAACGTTTTATTTATTTTCAGGGGGTAGGAGGGGGTCTTTCTTTCCTTGTCCTTCCTTTTAAACAACTGACATAAGAAATAAAAAACCCAGTAATGCATGGGTGCACAACTCAAAGCTTCAACCGGAGAACCGCCCCCTGGCAGGAAGTTTGTTTATAAAATGGCCGACAATGATAACCCGGATGAAAGCGAACAGAACCGGATTGACAAGAGTTACAACAAAGATGGCGCCTGATAAACTTGACTGGAGCGCCGCCTGTCGTCTGAGTATGTCGTCACTAGGTACAGTAGTGCCCCCTTTTTTCCTTTGTTTTTGTTGTTGTTCTTATTTATGTTATAGTTTTGTTTCAACTTCATTGCCTTTGTTTGGGTGTATCGTTTCGTACGTGTTCGTTTGTTTCTTGTTAAGGGCATTGTTGTTGTAGTCAACAGAATTTACAAAACCGCATACACACGGGGACTGGATGTAAAAAAAGCACATAAGTGCTTATTCCATTATGCTCGATATAAAAGAATAAAAAAAATATTTGAAAAATAAATAAAACTTTGTTAGTGATAGCGTTTTACTTTAGTTTCTGTTTGGTATGT
>CM054142.1:12254501-12267001 GCA_028751875.1 Rapana venosa
TCTTTCTGTCGTTCATTCATTCATTCATTCATTCATTCATTCTCTCTCTTTCTGTCCTACTCTTTTTAAAAATTTTCATTTCCGCTTCTTTTCCATTCTTTCTTTACATTCTTTCTGTCGTTTTTCTCTCTCTCTCTCTCTCTCTCTCTCTCTCTCTCTCTCTCTCTCTCTCTCTCTCTCTCTCTCTCTCTCTCTCTCTCTCTCTCTCTCTCTCTCTCTCTCTCTCTTTCCTCCTTTCTGTCGTTTCTTTCTTTCTTTCATCCTGTTCATATCATTTCTTCTCTGGTCTGTTTCCTTTCTTTCCATTTTCTTAATGTTTTTTTCCCCCATGTGGCAGGTGGTTTAATGCGCGAGCTCCTAATTTCATTTTGTGGGGCTCTCCACAGGATTAGGCACAGACAAAGAAAAGTATTTGCCAACAAAGATGAGGGGTCCTGTTGATGGTGAAGCAGTCGCTCTGATTTACGCTAGCCACTGCAGGATTTGAGAAGAGAGAGAGTGAGAGAGAATGAGTTTGAGAGAGAGAGAGGGGGGCGGAGGTAGAGAAAGAGAGAGAGGAGAGAGGGGAGAGAGGGGAGACGAGAGAGATGCGAGAGAGGGGGGGGGTTGGGTAGAGAAATGAGAGTGAGGGACGAGAGGGATGAGGAGGAGGAGAGGGTAGAGAGAGAGAGAAGAGAGAGAGTGGGGTGAGGGTTAGAGGAGAGAGAGTCGAGAGAGGAAGTGAGAGGGTGTGAAGGAGGAAGAGAGAGTGAGAGAAGGAGAGAGAGAGAGGAGAGAAAGAGAGGAGAGAGAGAGAGGGGGGGGGGAGTGAGAGAGAGAGTGAGAGAGTGAGAGAGAGAGTGAGGAGGGGAGAGAGATTGAGAGAGGGAGAGAGAGGAAGGGAGAGGAGAGAGGAGAGAGATAGATATGATAGAGAGAGAGAGTGAGAGAGAGAGAGGGGGGGTAGTTAGAGAGAGAGAGGGACGGAGAGAGAGGGGCGGAGGTTAGAGAGAGAGAGGTGAGGAGAGAGAGAGGAAGGAGAGAGAGAGAGAAAGAAGAGAGGAGAGAGAAAAGAGAGGGGGAGGGATGAGGAGAGAGAGAGGTGGGAAGGAGAGTGAGTAGGCGAGAGAGAGGAAGGGAGGAAAGAGAGGGACGAGAGAGAGAGCGAGAGAGAAAGAGAGGGGGAGGGAGGAGAGGGGGGGAAGAGCGAGAGTGAGGAGAGGAGGGAGAGAGAGAGGGAGATGAGAGAGGAGGGAGAGTGAAAGAGAGTGAAGAGAGAGAGGAGTGGGGCAGTGAGAGAGAGAGGGAGAGAGAGAGGGGGAGAGAGAGAAAGAGGGTGGATGAGAGGGGGGAGAGAGAGGGAGGGGAGGGGTGGAGAGTGGGGGAGAGAGAGGGAGAGAGGAGAGAGAGAGGGACGAGAGAGAGAGAGGAGAGAGAGCATATCATCTACGACGAAGAAAAGAAAGAAACCACAAGAAAGAAAGAAATGGAAAAGAATGTAAGTTGGAGAGAAAAAAAGAACAAATGCCTGAATGAGGGAAAGAAAGGAAGGAAAAGGGAAATAAAAGAAAGCAGGAAGGAAATAAAGAAAAAAGATTAAGATACAGAGAAGAGGCAGGGGGAGGAGGTAGCAGGTTGAGAGGAGAGAGAGGATGAGCGAGTGAGAGAGAGAGATGAGAGAGAGAGAAGAGAGGAGGGAGGAAGAGAGAGGAGTATAACCATCTACACGATGAAGAAAAGAAAAGACGAGGAATAGTAAGAAGGAGGTAAAACGAGTGAAAACAATATTGAATAAAGAAAGAAAGGAAGAGGAATATTACAAGAAATCAGAGAAAGAAGAAAAAAGATTTAGATAGAGGAGAGGAAGGAGCAGGAGAGGAGAGAAGAGAGAGAGAGAGAGAGAGAGAGTGATCAGGAATGCTGTGAAGAGAGAGTGCGAGAGATGATGAGAGAGAGAGTGAGGGATTCATTAGGTGGGGAGGGAGAGAGAGAGTATAACCATCCACACGATGAAGAAAAAGAAAAGAGAGAAAGTAAGGAGGAGAAAAAAGAGAACAATAATGAAAGGAAGGAAGGAAGAAGGAAATTAAAGAAATCAAGAAGGTAAGAAAGAAAAAAGATTTAGAAAAGAGGAGGAGAGGAGGTGGAGGAGGAGGGAGAGAGACGAGAGAAGAGAGAGCCAGACAGACAGGACAGACAGGACAGACAGGGACAGACAGACACACACACACACACACACACACACACACAGAAAAGCGGAGGATAATTATTTTGTTAGACACACAAGGGTGAGGATGGAGGACACAAGGGACAGTGGGGGGTTTTGTTGTGGGTGGGGGGGGGGGGGGGAGGGTGGAGAAAAGTGGGGTGAAGAGGTGGAGAGACGACATGACAGAGGGCAAAAAGAAGAGGAAGGACGACTTTGAAATGAGACAGCAGACATAAACAGGTAGGACGGAATGGGGGGAAGGGGGCAGGGAGGGGGCGCGAAGGGGGGACAGGGGAGGCTGAGAGAAGTTGGGTCGGTGGTCTAGAAGTAATCACACACCTGCCTAGACAGCGAAAAGTGCTGGTTCGATCATTGTTCATGCACAAACTTTTCTCCCACCTACGATGAGACCTTGAGTGACGGTCTGGGTGCTAGTCCTGTCTGTAACACGCTTTCTGCAAGTTTAAAAGAACCCATGGCAACGTGGTAGAGTAGTCCCTGGAAACAGTCATAGCAAGAAGTCACTTTCATACGGGAATAAAAATTAATATGTACCGGCAAACAGGAACTAAAGCAAAATTATGGGTGGTGTTGCTTTCGTGACGGACATGCAAACCCCGGAGAGGGGAAAAGATGAAGAGAGAGAGAGAGGAGAGAGGAGAAGAGAGAGAGCAACCTTGATTTCATGCAGAGAAATCTGCCGTGGTTGAAAGTGGTAGTCAATTCAATCCAATTTAAATCAATTGATGGAAAGGGGGGAAACAGATAGATACGGTCATTTTTGTTAAGTTGTGAGTGAGATTATGTTTGTTTGTTTGTTTGTTTAATTGTTATTTTATCTAACTGCAAAGCACTGGTCACTTTATACTCTTTAACATTTATTGGAAAGAATTTGTCAAAAACATTCTTTAAAATGCCATGTTATTTTCATCACATGCCGCTCTAAATCCAAACTCTTTTATTGTCTTGAAATAGTGCCATCGATATGTTTTATGCAAATATTTGTTTTGCTGACGTTTTGTTTTATCTTTAAACTGATAAACACATGAGTGTGGCGGACTCGCACGCACGCACATGTATATAATACAGAGACAGAGAAAGATACAGAGAGAGGGGAGAGAGAGAGGAGAGAGAGAGAAGAGATGAGAGAGAGAGAGAGAGAGACAGACAGACAGGACAGACAGACAAACAGGGCAGATTTTAGATCTTGAGGGGTAATAGAAAAAAGAAGATTTAAAATGAGAGCCAAGCAGGTACAGAGAGACACAGACAGACACAGACAGGCAGAAAACAGATTAAAACAAAACCAGACACAAAGAGGACAGACAGAAAAGAGGACATCGTTCCACTACCACAGCCCCAAAAGATGGACTAATCATCCAAAAGGACCACTAACTCCCCCCCCCCCCACCCACCCATCCTCAACCCCCCTCCCTCCCCTCCCTCCCTCCACACAAACACATGAACAACCTTCCCCAGACAGGGGAGGGGGGGAGGGAGGTGGACAAAACAAAGAAGAGAACAAATCAAAACTTGGAGATAGGGGCACAGGAAAAAGAGAAGACAAACAGCAGACACACACACACACACAAACATACACACAAAACATACACACAGCCAGTGTCACAGAGGTAAATCGCCTCGCCTACAGTGTGCATACATCAAGGATGACCATCCCCCCCAAAAAAAAAGGAAAAAAAAAGAAAAAGAAAAAATAAACACCAAAAAAAACCCACCACCAACAAAAAAACAACAAAAAACAAAAACAAACAGCAACACAAAAAACAAGCACAAATCCACACACCAAACAAACCACAAAGAAAAAAAAAAGAAAAAAGCAACAAAAAAACAAAAACCAGACACCTGTAAAGAAAAAAAAACAAAACAAAAAAACAAAGATGGCTGCAGTCTATCACCTTGGTCATAAACTCTGAACAAGACTTCAGCCCTAGGGGCTTTGGGCCTCTGGCCTGTCTGTCTGTCAGTCTGCCTCTGTCCTGTCTGTCTGTCTGCCTCTGTCCTGTCTGTCTGCCTCTGTCCTGTCTGTCTATCTGCCTCTGTCCTGTCTGTCTGCCTCTGTCCTGTCTGTCTGTCTGCCTCTGTCCCGTCTGTCTGTCTGCCTCTGGTCTGTCGTCTGTCCTCCTCCTCGCCTAGCCCTCAGATGTAAGAGTCTCCTAAAAGTCTCCTGTAAACGTTGTGCTTTACGACTTCCCCTGTCACACTGCCTTCCTTTCCTGGCTGTTTGTTTGCCTGCGTTGTTTCCCCTTTGGGCTGAATTTCGGTACAAAGCCAAATCGGGTTAAGTCGACGCCATGTTTTTTTTCTTTTAAAAGGTTTCAGACCCCTCCATTGTTTTCTTGCTTTGTCAGGTGGTCGTAGTAAGTTTGTTGTTGTCGTTGTTGTTGTTGTTCTGGTTGTGGGTGGGATTGGGTTTTTTGGAGCTAAATTTCAGGTTGTTTACCACATCATCTTTCTGAAGGATTTTTTTTTAAAGTACGTGTCAAGGCAGCCATTTTAGTTGTGATTGAATTGTAGTGTTGTTTTCCTGGTTCACTGTCTGTGTCTTGGTTTTATGTCTCGTCAGTTGTATTAGACTAATCTTTGTGAGCACACACCACACACACACACACACACACACACACACACACACACACACACACACAAACTAATTAGTACATTATCCACATCGTTGAATTAATCTCTTTACAATAATGATGTGAGAGAAATCTGAAGGTGAAATACGGAAGTGGCGAATGTTGTTTAAAATTTAATTATCCTTATTTTCCCCTTCACAATTAGTTTTGTTCTAGAAATTAAAAAAAGTGTGCATATCCCTAACCACCACCACCCCTCCATACACATATTGAACTTTTTCCATACATTTCTAAAATATCGCAGTCATGGATTAGCACAGCAGTCTTCCTAATAGAACCTGAAACTATATGCCGACTCCCGTATGGACGAGATAATGTCCAACGGTCACATAATAGATAGTGTATACATTCACAATCAGTCAGGAAGGTATTCACACATACTGCAGTGGCAAAGCCAGAGAAAATCCTTACTGATGATAAAGAAAACACCAAGTGGATGGTGAGTCCACTGCTGCAACCATTTCCACCTAAACATCCCTGCTGCACATGCCGGTGTTTTGTGAAGTAAAGGGTGAAGAGTGTAACGGGATCTCTCTACAATTCCCCCTGCTACACTACAGCTGTTCCCCATCAAAGGCACACACCGAAGGACAGCCTCACCACAGAGCAATCTGATGGCCCATCTGCTAAGGACCACAGGCTCTGCTATTGTGTGCATTCCGATGACAGGGATTAGGCCGCAATGACTGCAGCAGACAACGCCAGGAACTTGAAATTACCCCAGGGGGGATGGGGGAAGTGCAGTGAAATTACACACGAAGCTTGCTCATCCCTCACCCCCACCCCCACCCCCAGTGCAGTCCCCTCCCTGCCCTCCCCCTGCATGAAGTCAAAAGCCACAAGGTGGCGCCACCAGTCCTCGCCCACCCATCAAACCTCTCTCCCAGGTGCAGCCAGTGTGCATGGCCATCTTTGCCCTCTTCCATCAGGGGCAATAACCCTGGGTGCAGATGTTGAGTTACGTGTCGAATGGCGACAAATGGAGCGGTGATTAGAAAACACAGCAATCGGATCTATTAACGCCGTAGGGAGGAGTGCCTGGGGGGATGTGGGAAAAGCATGATGAGCTTTACAGATTACCCTGCCTTTTTTTCTTTTCTTTCTTCTTGTTTTTTAAAAAAAAAAGGAATATACTGTGTATGGCTGACTAGCTGTAAGCCATCAGCAAATGTTGCTGCTCTCATGTAAAATTGTCGTTCTATTATAATCCCTTGAGTGTATTTATTCTCAATTACTATCGCCAGAAATTCGTCATCCTTGGTGGTATTGCTTTCAGCGCTAGGTATATCTGCTTCTTCTAATAACATGACAAAGGCATTTGGCTTATAATCGCCTTCACTGCTACTTGAATTAATTAACAAAAATTATTGTTTGCTTATTTTTGAATTTGCTGTATTAGCAGTGGCGGCAGACATAGATATAGGCTGGTTTCAGCCATTTATCTGCCACTGTGTCAATATGAGCACATGGATGACAATCATTTTGCTATTCGGTCTTGACAAGATGGCGTCACTATGAGCAGAGCAGAAAGTACTGTGCACTCCAGAATGGCTTTCCTCCAAAACCACGCAGCACAATAATTAATTTATATACTTTATCAACTGCATGATCTAAAGCATTGACACCTCTCAGCTGCACACAGGACATGTTGGTGTTTCCACAATCCATCTTGCAGTGACAGATGATTACCAGACCAGATTTTGTAGCGTCATACTTGGTTTCCTGCTTGGGTAAATACATGACAAAGCAGCACCGACTAATCTGTGCTCAAGCTGATATGGATTTGGTCAAGTCCTCTCACCACTAGGTCGCTAGGTCACCAGGCGCTGATGAGACTTAGTCCACTGACTTCAGAGCCATTCAAAGCTCAAACTCGTCAACCTATTCACTTTACCATAGGTTTCGCTGCATTGACAGGCGTCATATAAGTGCTCTTTCTCTCTCTCTCTGTCTCTCTCTCTCTGTCTCTCTTCTCTCTCTCTCTCTCTGTCTCTCTGTCTCTCTCTGTGGGTTATGATTGATTTAAGGTTTATAATCAAGAAATAGAATAAATGGTGTTTTTCTTTTTATTCAGTCATAAATTGTTACTGACATAATCTTTTTGCATTATTTGGCTATGTATATGTTGGTGTTTTTCTTCTCTAATCAGTCATAAATCGTTATTTGTTTGTGCATTTGCTTTGCCAATGATATGAATGAACCCATTGTTCTATCCCAAGCCCAACAAATGTATTGTGGTCCAAGGCCAATGTACATTAAATAATTTCAGAGTTCAGAGTTCAGAGTTCTCTGTCTGCTTGTCGGTCTGTCTGTCCCTCTCTCTTTCACTCTCTCTCTCTCTCTCTCTCTCTCTCTCTCTCTCTCTCTCTCTCTCTCTTTGCGTTGGCATTGTAACCTGTGTGGCCATAATGCACAAGTTGTATACAGAGAGAGAGAGAGAGAGAGAGAGAGAGAGAGACAAACATGCAGTCAAACAGGCAGAGACAGACAACAGAGAGAGATACAGAGACAGACGGACAGAAAAAAACAGAGAGAAAAGAGAGACAGAGAAGAGAGAGAGACAGAGAGAGACAAACAGAGACAGAGACAGACAAAGAGACAGAGACAGACAAAGAGACAGAGACACAGAGAGACAGAGACAGAGAGCATTGCACAAGCGATTAGTCACCAGCAGTGGCGAAACAGCGGCCACTGTTTAGCAAGTCACTGCAGCGATCGAAGGCTCTGATTTCCAGATGGAGATTAAGATAAAGATGGCTAGGGGTCAGCTTTCCTCTGGACTCACTTCTGTGGGGTTTGCATGTGTACACTTACTTGTGAGGAGAGGACAGGAGAGGAGGGGAGGGGAGAGGAGAGGAGGGAATTGGGGTAATGGATGGATCAATGGATGGTGCAGTGTGGTACGTCAGCATAATCTTGATTGAGGGTAAAATATTAAGTCGACATAATTTTTGTTTTTATTCTGCTCTCATAACAGCAAAACAGCTAGAAATTGACTCGTAAAAAAATAAAGAACAGAAAAAAGGGGGGAAAAGTGTTAAAAATTAATATTATGTGAAGAAGAACGAAAAAGTTTTTAAACTTTGGGTAAATCCAGACCTCACAATATAAGATATAAAAACAAAACCAAGTCAGTGATATGTGTGTGTGTGTGGTGTGTGTGTGTGTGTTCTTGTGTGTTCATGAGCACTTATATGTGAGTTACAGAGACAAAGAGAGGGAGATAGAGTACAACAAAAGCGAAATATTTCATTATGAGGTAAGAAGAAATATATATAATAGATTAACAAACAGGCACACATACAGACAGACAGACAGAAGGATGAACACCCCCCCCCCCCCCCCCACCACACACACACACACACACAAAAGAGAGCTTTGCATACAGATATGAATTTTTGATGCCTAAAACATCTCTCCTTCACTCAACAAACACTTGGCTATGACGTTCAAAGTCGCACTACTACAGAAACAGACCAGCACAGCCAGCTCTCAGCTCAGCTCAGCTCACTCCAAAAGCTCTCCAGTTGGCAAAGAAGGGGTTCACTCCCTTCTCCAAACCGGTTTACTTTGTCTCTCGTTTCCACCAATCGCTGAAAGGCACTTCTCTGGCATAACCAATGGAGCCCGCTTCAAACTGCTTTTAACTAACATCAGTGTGATCGGTTTACTCCTAGCCATAGTCGGGCCATTATCTCCCCATTGCTGCGGTATTTGTTATGCAAATGACGACCACTTGGACGATGTAGAGGTCTGGGTAGTTGCTGCCCTTGCTCGTGGTCGTGGTCTCTGTCTCTTGTCTGTCTGTCCGTCTGTCTGTCTGTCTCCTCGAAATAAAAAAATTGATTTGATCATCTCTCTCTCTCTCTTCTCTCTCTCTCTCTCTCTCTCTCTCTCTCTCTCCTCTCTCTCTCTCTCCTCTCTCTCTCTCTCTCTTCTGTGTCCTGGCTCCAGCGCGAGCACTTGTGACCAATTTTCAACTGACGCCACAAACAATTAACTCCCTTAGAAATCTCTTAGTTTACTGACAGACCAAAGATGGTCGGGGGGGCCCTTTCAAGGGGTGATAAGAGAACGCATTAGCGACGATTAAGTATGATTAGTATTATGTATTCACGAGAGGCTCTCCCAGGCTTTTTAAAATGGATTAGGCGTCCGTTTCCTTGCATGAAATTTGCATTTTTGTGTGTGTGTGTGTGTGTGTGTGAGTGGAACCCCCATTAATGTTGATCATCTTATCAGGAATGCATGCTTTTTTTGCTTTTATTATTATTATTATTTTTTAATTTTTGATATCTCTCTTTTTTGGTTTAAGCCTGCACTCTACTTTCGTTATGCTTGTGTTGGAATGAGTGTCATAATTCTAGTGTCTTGATGGTCAGAGGGTACATTCATTGCCTTTCCAAGTCTGAAGAGAATGAATGAGAGAGTGACCGTGGATTAATTGTATTCAAAGGCTTTAGGTTTGATTTTCTTTTATTAGTAGTATGCACAGACATTTTTTTCCAGATTGATGACCGATAAAATATCTGTCTTTCTGTCCGTCTGTCTGTCTGTCTGTCTGTCTCTCTCTCATACACACACATTTTCTCATTTTGCGACTGCCTATCTAGCTTTCTGGTATTCTTTTCTCAACCCTTAGACATACAGACGAAAAACTAACCAGCACACTGAAACGTATTTCGGGGACGGGATAGCCTAGTGGTTAGAACATTGCGCTCGCAATCGGACAACCCGGGTTCGATTCCCGTTCAAGGGGATATTTTCCCCTGGAGTTAACATCAGTGCAGACTCCACTATCCCCAAAAGTGTTTTAGATGAGACTATAGACCGAGGTCCCGTGTGCGAACGCACGCGGAATATCTTGCGCACACGTTAAAACCCTGTTCCGCTTTTCGTAAGAGTAGGCCACTGTGTGCCGATGGGAACAGATGACAATTTACAAAACCGCATACACACGGGGACTGGATGTGAAAAAAGCACATAAGTGCTTATTCCATTATCCTCGATATAAAAGAATTTAAAATGTTTTTAAATAAAGTATTACTAAAAAGTTCGCATAATACAACAGTATATTTTGTTGTTCCTACTACCAGTAAAGAAATCAATGTCATGTTGTAAAAGAAAAAAAATCAAGAAACAAGGAACAAGGCCAATACATACCGAGAAACAAACACCCACAACAACAGCAAAGAACAAACTATCCCAAAACGGACCAAGACGATTTAACATCATCAAAAGAACGTTTGTACGCTCAATTCAATCTACAACTAAAAAAGATAGTTCTATGTAGTATCAATTAATCTGTACACTCACGACCACCTTGTAAGTTTTGCTACAAAACTCTCTCTCTCTCTCTCTCTCTCTCTCTCTCTCTCTCTCTCTCTCTCTCTCTCTCTCTCTCTCTCTCTCTCTCTCTCTCTCTCTCTCTCTCTCTCTGAGAGACAAATGAAAAAGAAAAGAAAGCAGAGAATGCTTATATGTAACTCTTGCAAAAAACAGACAATTCTCTCTCTCTCTCTCTCTCTCTCTCTCTCTCTCTCTCTCTCTCTCTCTCTCTCTCTCTCTCTCTCTCTCTCTCGATATATATATATATATATATATATATATATATATATATATATATATATATATATATATGTGTATAAAAGGGCTGGATGAAAAAAATTATGCGCATGCTTATTCTGTTATCCTTGAAAAATAAATATTCATTCATTCAAAGATTCATTCATATTCTCTCTCTCTCTCTCTCTCTCTCTCTCTCTCTCTCTCTCTCTCTCTCTCTCTCTCTCTCTCTCTCTCTCTGTCTGTCTTTTTGTCTGTCTGTCTCTCTCATTATCTCTCTGTGTCTATCTCTATTCTATCTGTCTGTCTGTCTGTCTGTCTGTCTGTCTTCTCTCTCTCTCTCTCTCTCTCTCTCTCTCTCTCTCTCTCTCAAAAGCACATCTCTAAGTTTCTGATTCTGACAGCTGTTCTAAGGATAACCAGGCATCACTCACTCGTTCACCAGAGCGGAAACCAGACTGTGAGCATGCGCCGTACACACCAAGAAAAGACAACCCTAAGCTGTTCCTCTCTCTCTCTCTCTCTCTCTCTCTCTCTCTGGGCATCCGCTTTGAGAGTGAAACCTACATTGCTTTTAGGTGAACAAATAAACAGAGAAATAAATCGTCTTCTTCCGGTAAACAGAGGGGTGGGGGATGGGGGTGGGGGTGGGGAGCAGTGAGAAAACGGGAACAGGAGAGATCGTGTGATAGGCGGTGCTTCTTTCGTGCAGCCTTGTTTCTTTGCGTTGCGCTGTATGCGAATTTGCTGTGTCTTTTCTTGCTGCTGCATTCTTCAAGGTTTTTCTGCCCGTTACACAATGATTTTTGGGTTTCAACATGATTTATTCAATAAACTTACAACAGAAGCAAACACCAATACAGCAGGGGGATAGGCATCAAGGCTACATCTTTTTTTGAGCCCGGTAATGCTGTTTTAACATGTCACACTCAAGACTCAGGACTCAGAAATACTTAAATATCACATCCTAGTGTTTAAGGCTCGTTTATTTCATGTGGTGCTGATGTGTGTACTTCAGTATGTGCACGACAAACGAGGAATCAGATTGCGCAGCAGAGATAACTTTTTTTTTATTGTATAGTTAGTCAAACATCGTTTTCCATGTCTTTTCGCTTTATGTAATTCATCTCTAGTACACATTTTTTAAACAATAAAATGAAGTCAAGAAATAGCATAATATGAAATTTTGAAGTTCTAAGATGGGGAGCAAAGTAGGAGAGCAGATGGCCTATTAGGCTTTTTCCCTTTGATTTCCCCCCTGTTCATATTTAATATGCTAATGGTATTTAGCCACAAAACCAAAACATATATTTCCACCCCTAACAAAGAATCAAGACATCCATTCAGTGCATAGAAATGACTAGAAACACAAGGAAAACCTTTACCCTATTAGCCTAACCAAGGCTTATTCAATTCTTGCAACATTTTTGTTTCCAAACAAGAAGCACGCAACAAACTTCTTTGATGTTGATCTTGCCTGTAAGGTCAGCTTGTTGCTGCTTTATGTTCCATTAGCTAATGCAAAGACGGTAAAGTTAAAATTCGATATCCAGACTGGGGTATTTTACCAACTAAAGTGGAAATCACTCGACACCATCCCTCCTGGTCTTCTTGACTCTGTTTTATGCATCAACACCCGAGATGTCTACTTTCTGATAGCAACGTCTCCTTTGATTCAACTCTGTCTGTCTGTCTGTCTGTCTGTCTCCCACTCACTCACTCAGAGTCATATTCTATTAAAACTTAAGCTTCCAGGTGATCGAATTACCAAAACAGAGGCGACTTTACGGACACACACACACACACACACACTCTCTCTCTCTCTCTCTCTCTCTCTCTCTCTCTCACATTTTATATTTTCACCTTCACTTTCACCTTCACCTATCCCGTTGCCTAGTAGACTCTTGGAGCACCACTGAAGATTTTGCAACCAGCTTCCTCCTCCACTCCTTCTGGGACTAAAGAAAGGCCCACACGGTGTGCTAGAAGCCTCACAATCAACGTACACGCACAGCATAGTAAGCCATAATTATTCTATTACAACTTCACCCTTAAAGCTTTCAGGCGATCGAATTACCAAAAACAGAGGCGAA